>CM021102.1:183205780-183304881 GCA_007115665.2 Sequoiadendron giganteum | reverse complement strand
AGATGGCAAAGAGAGAGGTTCAAAGGGAGAGGTGGTGATCAATAAAAAGGGGAGATATGGGTGAGAAATAATAACAAAGGGAGAGAGAATAATAGAGAGGTAGGGAGATATGGATAGAGATGGGATTAAGGAGGGAAGGAAGCATAGAGAGGGTGGGAGAGACCTAGAGATGGTTTAGAGAGAAGAGGAAAAGTATTGGTTAAGAGAGAAGGATACAAAGAGGGAGTGAAAGGTAAAACCTCGAGTATCCATCATTGATCATAAAACATAAAATTTAAGCCTTATAAAGTGGGGGAGAGAGAGACAAAGATAAAGTTGGATTTATAATTTACATTTGATGCTCACCAAATGTTGGTCTTTCATTTGGTGAGCATTGAATTTGGCACTCACAAAATGTATTGCATTGGGAAATACCAACCCAAAAGGTTGGATTTTTCCTTGGGCATCCAACCCAAAGGGTTGGACGACTGTTTCATGCCAAGGATGTGATTTTTTGGAAAGTTGAAAAAAAATTCACATTTTTGGTCATGCTCTCCATAAGGTTTGCACATGTTTCAATGAAATTTTATAAAAATATTGTGATGACATTAGCCTCTCTCTTAGCTATCTAACCATATAATTTTTTTAATCTTTTTATTATGTTAAGGTTTTCATCTATAACTTCTCTTGTTAGTGCCTCTATTTTTTTCAAAAATCAACATGTGGTAGTTTGGGTATATATTTTTACTCATTCATATAATTTTGAATTAAATTAAATTTTTAGAAACTAAAATCCATTCTACATGTATTGAAAAAAAAATTGTTCGATTAGTTTTCAAAAAAATTAGGGGGAGCACACTCAAATTTTTCTTTTCAATATAGCCCGCTTCAAAAATTAGAAAAATATTATATATATTCATTAAAAATTAGCATAAACTAAATGGTGTTAGCTAATTTCTCACCAAAGTGAATTTTGAAATTATATAAAAAAAATTAACATATTAAGGGGAGCACAATAGATGCTATGCTATTTTTTTGATAAAAAAGAACCACTTTGTGTGATCCTCCTTTTTCAAACCCTTAATCTTTATTATTTACAAAATAAATTAGAAGTCTAGAAAGTAGATTCAAAGAACTAAAACTCTTGTTCTTTTTTCATCTTCAAATTTTGAGCATAACTATCTTCATTTTCTCATGAACATCAGACATTGCTGATTTAAAAAAAAAAGTGGCATCTTAAGAGCCATTTTTGTGTCACAACTTGGTGAACTTACCCTGTGATGAATTATATCATACATTAGTAACATATTACCCTTACAAAATTTGAAATATGACAAAATAGGTGGTTAGGGGTATATTAAAAGACTTCATTTCTATGATTTTCTCACTAATTATTGTTCCCAATTATTTCTTTAGAGGTAAAGAATCATTGATAATGATTTGGAGCAACTGTGTTTAAATTTTAATTTGTATTTCGTTGTTTCATTGATATCTATACATTGTGTTAATAGGTACTTCATAGAATTATTTATTGTATATCTCCCATCTCAAGTTAGTGAATAGGGAGATTTGCAATTCCACCTACTTTCCCCTAATATTGTGGATGTGAGGGAAGTTGGCACCAAGTTTAACACTATTTTTTATTGCTTCTATTGAGTAAATAACTCTGTGATCTTATCTATTATGTCAAATACTTGAGATAATAGTGGGGTAATTCCTACCTAAATTATTGATGTGTATTCTCTCTCTTTTTTTGTTGATGATGTCTTTGCATTTATTTATTTTGAGCTTTTTGATGTAGGAGCACCTGAGCGAACATGCGATCAAAATAAATAAATAAAAATTGTTACTTGAAATTCATGAGGCCTATTCATAATTTATTTTATAGAGACATTAAAGGATGTATTTGGCTCACATTGGTGAAGGTTTCATAGGTAAATTCTCAATGGTTTGGCATAATCCAACTTTCTCTATTCTCAACGCATAGTTTATGGAAAATTTAAAATCTTAAGATTCTAGAGGCCTAGAGATAAATCATTCTATAGGAGACCATGGGACATCAATCTGAGCCTACTCACCAATTTATCCATGAATCAAAGAACTTTAATTTTTTGCTTGTTGACATGTGATTCCGCCAATTGAGAAAAGTGTTTAGACAATCACCTCACTAAATATGTCCTCCCTATATTTTTAAATTACATTGATTAATTTCATTGACTATTTGGATTTTGGAAATATTGAGAAAATAATTTTTTTTATTTTTTATTAGAAACCAAGATCAGACATGCAAACCAGAAAAAACCTTCCACAAGAGACAAATAGAAAAAGCAAAGCAATTTGCATTAAGATGTGCAAATGAATTGTATTCAAGAATTAAGAAATTACAAGAGATGAATTTATTTATAAAAGAAATGTATGCATAACCCTAAAGGAAAAACCTAATTTTGAACTAAAATTAGCTGAACTAAATAAAACTTACTTATTAATTAAGTAGACTAATTATTACCTAAGTAAACTTAATAAAGTGTAATTAAATAATTAATTACAACAACACCCCCCTTAAGTGCAACTTAGGGAGACTAAAAAGCATGCACCTAATGCTAGGACGAATGCAAGAAAGCATGAATGGGTCCCGGCTACAAGGCCATGTTAGGTACCCAAGTACAAATGCAATGAATGGGAAAGATGATAAAACCCAATGGGACAACACCCCCCTCAATGAGATGATCTATTGCAAAGAAGCACTGGAAGAACACTGGTGAAGTAACACTGGAATCTTGAATCTGACAAGCAAGGAAAGATACCTCTATTTACAAGAAACCATATGAGAGTCACTGAAGGACTCAGGCACAATCATGATAATGCAACAACAGACTCGATGCCAAGGAACACTAGAAAAATCACAAACCGGCACAAACCTGAAATCTATGAAGCAATAGTAGATGAATACATGATGAAAGAATCCGGAAGCTATGCTTACCTCGATGTCGATGCCAAACTGTGACTAAAATTGATCCATAGGAGCAAGTACCATGAAGATTCTGGAACATTAACCATAAAATGAATGGCCTTCAAATTGAGATGTGACTCGATGTGAATTTGATGCGATTCAAGATCATTAACCATAGGCTCTCAATTTGAGGTGTGAACCGAAGCAAACCAAAAAGTGTCAAGCTATGAGCAAGATGTGGCCAAAAGAAACTACATAATCCAGATACAACTCATGCAAGTTGTCATCAATACAAAGATCATATCAAAGTGCATGCAATGCAACTATACTCTAATAAAATTATTATGCAAGAAGCCCCCTTGATGGAACTTTATAGAAGTTCATTTATTACAATACCCCATGATTGTAAAAGGAGAACATGCAAATCATTCATACATCAAAGAGAAAATGAAAACCTAATGCATGAAAACAAGAAAGAGTGCATGCATACATCAATTTTCACATCTTCTTCCATGATTAAAATTGACCTCTAATAGATGTAGTGGACTGAATCATCTTTTTGGTGCCGCTTGAATCGTGAAAAATTGATAACCGAGGCAAAAGTTATGCCCTCTGAAGTGAAAATTGCTTCATCTGACTTCAAAGGCATGCAAAATAAATCTGGAGAAAAATTTGGAAACAAATACCTACACCACTAGATTGGGCTCAGAACCAGCTTTCCAACAGTATCTCATTTTTGAAAAATGGACTCCGTATGCTCAAGATATGACCATTTTACTAAAAATGCTCATTTTGGCTTTAAACCAAATATTTTATTAATTTAAAGATTAAAAAATTATTAAAATATCTAGCTGAAACTTCATGGCACGAAAACTAAGGCATCATAGAAATCGAGGCAAAAATAGCACAAAAACTGAGGCAGCTCAAAAATGCTCTAGACACAAAAAATATGGCACAAAAATTGAGGCATTCTTACGGATCCGTACAATCATACGAATATTTCTAGCAACATTTTTGAAAATCCCCAAAAACACAAAAAAATCAATTTTCAGCAAACCCTATCATTTTTATATGAAAATAGGGGTTTTTGGGCCTTCTGAGCGCACCCGTGAGGTCCATTTTGCACAAACATGCACTGTTTGAGAGATCAAGGTCAAAATTTCTCAAAAATGATGGAAAAACCCTCTGATTTGGCAAAAATCTGTCATAGCTTCAAACCCTCACAAATCTGATAAACGAAGATGAAAATCAACAAAACAAAAGCCAATCCTGACTTTTTCCAGCACTCTGAATCCAATGGAGATGTCTGATCTGATCCAAAATACTTCAGAAATAAGCTCAAGGCATGAAACCCTTGAGGAACCTCGAATGTGCTCTGTAATGAATTTCTCCAAAAACTGAGAAGGGGTTGCAAATGAAGGCTTTGATACCATGTTAGAAACCAAGATCAGACAGGCAAACTAGAGAAAACCTTCCATAAAAGAAAAAAAGAAAAAACAAAGCAATTTGTTTTAAGATGTGCAAATGAATTTTATTCAGGAATTAAGAAATTTCAAGAGATGAATTGCATTATAAAAGTAATGTATGCATAACCCTAAAGGTAAAACCTAATTTTGAACTAAAATTAGTTCAACTAAATAAAGCTTACTTATTAATTAAGTAAACTAATTATTACCTAAGTAAACTTAATAAAGTGTAATTAAATAATTAATTACACCAACATTTTCTATGGAGGCATTGGACATAGTAGAAATTCGCATAGAGCAAGATTAAAAAAATAAATAAAATGAAAATGGAGATTGAGGAAGAACATGAAAGGTCACAACCAAAAGAAGGAAAGATGATAAAAAAAAGAGAAAATAAAAAGGATTGTGAAGGGGAGAGCCACATGCAAGAGAAGGAGGAAAGGAGATAATACACACATGAGAAAAGGAGAGAAGAAATAGAGCAAGCAAGATACTAGGGAGCTGTCAAAATAGATATAGAAATTTGAAGAAAAAATCAAAGACTCAAATAGCCCAAGTGAGGTAGAGGATTGAGATTCTAACAGATACAAATGGTGAATAAAGGAAAAGAAGTAATTGCCTTTGTGTAAGGCATATCATAGGTAGACTATTTTTGAATGATACACCTACATCCAAAAAGAGTTGGCTATTATATGATCCAAAGGGAAAAGTTTAATGATAAGGGAAGCTTGTGTATGGTAGATTGGTTAGAAACAAAAGATAATGAGAATTATGCAAAATCCATAAACCTTGAGTAGGGAAATAACTCAATGGTAAGGAACATAGTATTTTAATGGTTTCATGATGAGTTGAAGGAGGTAATAAATAACTGTGAAGGAAGTAGATGATTGTGTGAGGATAAAGGGAGGACAACAACATTTAATTAAAGTTAAAAGTATATCTTTAAATAAGGAAAGATAGGGGTAGTAAATAGATGTTGTGTAGGGATCTTCCAAGATAGAAAGCTAATGTGTAGAGTAGTATTGGTGGAAAGGCAGTGTAAGACAAATTTATATTCAATAATTCATCTCATCTTGACATTGGCATGAGAGCTAGTGCTCGTATAATTCAAATTAAGAGGATTAAGGCATGCTAATTTTGATAGAGGTTGTAGATACCGAATATTAGTCTAGGCCTGTGAGTACACATTCAACATAATTTTCTATAGTCCGTGGTCTCAATTAAATAATGTTTATTATTTAATTAACCTTTCTAACACATGTTTCTTCTATTAATTAAATACCCCTTTTAATTAATTCATTAATAACCTTTATTCAACTTGATTAATTAAATAAATCATATTTATTTAATTATGTTGTGAACTAATTAATTCTTCCCCCTTTATTTATCAATTAAATAATTTATTATTTAATTACCCCTTTATCATACTTTTCCAACTATAATTAAATATCTTTATTTAATTATTCATTTAACCCCCTTTATCTATAATTAAATATTTATTATTTTATTATTTATATTATCCTTTTCAAACAGTCAAATTAAATAAATTACTTTATTTATTTAATTAAAAGTCTCTTATTTTTGAATGTTGAATTAAATTAGCATTTAATTCATATCTAATTATTTATGTCACATTCTTCTATCAATCAGTTATCTAAGTCATTCACTCACCTTCTGACTTGAGATCTATTTTTAGTTCTCAAGTTATCTTTGGGTGTAACACCTATTTATCTCTGCGAGAAGACTCTCCATCACAACTAGTTGATTAAATAGTCCTAACTCCTGTTTGCATTTGAATGCATTAGTCTTCGAGTTCCAACTTTGGCTTTTGCATACAAAGTCTATTTCTTCTATTTTTGAAGATTAAGATACCGAACTCATGTTCTAACTCACGTTCTAACTTAATCTTTATCTACAGTCTTTCTTGAACTCATGTTCTAACTCATGTTCTATCTAAGATAGAACTCACATCGCATGGCATTCATCAATCTCATCCGTCGATCTCTCTCTTTCAATCTGAGCTGATCGTTCGAAAACCCAAAATCTATAAAATGACCTGTCATTATCATTATTCCTCCTCCTGAAATCATACACTTTTGAGAAGAGACTTATCTTCGATATTTTTCTTAGACACTCGACGAAGTTATGCTTGCATTCAAACACATAAATCTAAGGGCAAGAATACTAAAAAGGAAAAATGGAGAAGAAAAATCAAGATAATTCGAAGGAGTGAACGCATATTCGATGAGAGCTATCCATTAATTTGTTTAGTTATTATGTTTATTTCCTCGTTCTTTGTTGTTTGATTTTAGATTATTATTAGATTAGGATTAACATTTTTATTCTAGTTGTAGATTATCCATCTCATCACATTCAAAAGATCATCTTTTAATCTACTGTTACATTTGGTGAACCCGACGTGAACATGCTTCAAAATTCACACATCTTTTCATCTTTTGATTTTTCTATTTTTTCGTTCTTTTTGTAGGTTTTTCGTACGGTGCACTGCATCTATTCAATAAAATGATGCATCTATATCCATGAGCCACATCTGTTAAAAACAACGATGAATTCGTCATCCCAAACCGCATCCGCGAAGTCACGAACTGCATCTGCCTGTCAACAAAATTCACGAACCACATCCGCCTATGAACATCGAACCACATATGTGGCTCCAAAAGCCGCATCTACCTGGTAATCTTTTTTCTGATTTTTTTTAGTCATTTCCGTACATCCATATTTTCGTTTTTGCTTTTTAGGTTGTTTTGATTTTCGCTAATGTTTGTTTCAGTTGTGTTAAGGTGGAATAACGTAGTGTTTGTAGGACAAGCATAAAAGACCATTAAAAACCAAAGACAATATTTTCTGCAGGACGAAAGCCAAAGACAAGAACAATGAACTACTGACAAATTTGCATGCAGGACCTAATGCCTTTATGTTTATTTATTTAGTGAGCTTTTTTTTGGTAGATAGATAATTGTCGTGTGGATTAAAAAGAACTTTATGTTTGGTAGTTAGACAATTGTCATTTGGATTAAAAAGAACCACTGTCTTCTTTGTCTGGTGCTTTGCACGTATTTGTCACCCTTACAATTTAGTAATCGAAGTATCCTCTCCCCTTGCACAGTCATGTGATCCTGGGTGTAAGAGAAATAGTTATTGACTCTAGAACTTGGGCCTGTCTTGGTGGGAAAAAGTACTCACCCCAAGATGACTCAGACTGGTAACACGCTAAAGCCAAGCTACCTCCACCCGGTATATAAAAATGGATTTCTAGGGAAAGCCCAGAAATCACGCTCACTATTCTGGCGAGATGGACAGAAATGGACTCTCGCCGACGTTGGATAGTGCCCCACAAATGGAATGCACTTATTAAACACCTTGTTGTAGAGTTACCAAAATCCTACCTATTTGTTGGTGTAGCAGGTCGGCCCTGTGAAGCCGTCTTACATTCTTACCGTTTATGTGTGGAAATGAAATGTATGCCATGGGAGTTTCATGGATACAGTAGCTTGGCTGCCCCATATAGGTGAGTGCCATGGATGGGAGCCAGTGGGGTCAAGCTACTAGTCATTCACCATAAATATGCGTAGTTGGAGAAATACAAGTAAGAACTCAACAAGTATTGTCCAAAAAACCTAGGTTGTAAATGTTTATCGAGTCTTAATAAGTCCTTTCATCACAAAAACTGAAAATACATTGATTGTTGTGTTTTTTTTTTTGTTGTATTCATCAAAATCTTGATCAACAAACTAAGTCATCAAAATCAACTTTAGGGAAAATTTCGACTGTCAAAAAATCGAGTCGCAATGGTCAGTTTAAACACCGCATCTGTCATAGAGAGTTGCATTTGTTAGGGGAAAGACTGCATGTGTTTGTCAAAACTTTCATTATTCACAGTCTGCATATCATGAGTCACAACTGTCACATTCTGAGTCGCATGTGTGCATGAAAAACACATCTGTCAGTTTGCAAACCGCATGTGTATTCGTAAACCACATTTGTCATAGAAAAAACCGCAACTGTCAGAAACACCGCATGCACTGTCAAAAATTGCATCTGCCAACATTTGAACCACAATTGTTAGGTGAACCACATTTGCCTGTCAACATAAAACATCAAAAACTATGAACTGAGTCTGAAACATCACTGTCACTATTTTCTTTAGGTTCTTAAGATCAATATTGGATTAGAAACTGATAAATTTTTCTCAAAAACCTTGCATCATTATGTGTCATATATGTCTTAGTCATAGTAAACGTCTTAGTCATAGTCATCCTAAGTTGCATGCATATAGATACTTCCTAGGAAATTGCATATCATAAAATAGATAACTTTCCTCATCATTGGAAACGTTCATGTTACGGTTTGTCATAGTCATTGAACTTCATCATTTTAGTCCCATTTAGTGGATCTTTTCAGCTCAATAGTCTAGTTCAAAAAATTCATCTTGTCAATTGTCCTTGTCATACAATCAGGTTCCTTGGTCAAAAACAAATCTTTGTGCATTTATTCCATAGGTGGTAGGTTATACCCATCTTAGACTCATTTATCATCATATTCCACTCAAAATTTTGCATATTGTCCGTCCTATCATACGTCATTTTAGTATACGTATTTTTAGAAATCATTCTAGCACATCATTTATTGTCAAAAGAATCCAAAAACATAGACATAGGTCATATTAGTTTTTAGACGTAGTCTTCATCACCCCTTTTTGAGCAACTTTTTCATGGTCAAAACAAGGTCCAAAAAGAAACATAGAGCAATGACAGACCCCAACGAATTCATCAATCCATTTGGAAACCAACCATCAGGAAGTAAACGCCCACACAAACCTTTGCTTGAAAAACATGTCACTAGAGACATACATGGGAAGATTTACATAGAAGACATAGACACATCAATACAAGATCTTGAATTTGCATCTTTTATGGATGAATGTTTGGCAAATGATCCCCAATGCTATCTAGCAAAGTTGCTAGTAGAAGGTGCCAAACTACCACCAGGATTTGATATTCATACTTTGCAAACACAGTCTACTCAACCAACACAAACTGCGACGTCAACTATTTCTATTCCCCAGATTACCTAGCGATACCAACTAACATACCAACTCAAACATCATCAATTGTAAGCACGACCCCTTTCAACATAACACAAGGTTTACAATTTACTGTGGGGGCAAATTCCTCCAACCCCTTTGGCACCAACACGAACCCTTGTCAGGATAGGACTAGAATGGTTTTCTAAATTACCATATGGTATACGATCCTGGGGTGAATTACCTAGGAAGTTTGTCAAACATTTTGCCTTTAACATAGACAATGAGGCAACAATAGCAACCTTGTGCCACACAACACAAGAAGATGGTGAAACTTTCACCACTTTCTTCCAGAGATGGAGAAGTCTAGCTAGCAGATGTCTAGTTGAAATACCAGAAAAGAAAAAGGTCATGATATTCTTAGAAAATGTCAACCCAAAACTACTAAGTGATTTAAGGGTACACTGTTGTACTTCATTCTCAGACTTGGTACAAAAGGGCATCATCCTTGAGAAAGGCCTTATAGACAAAGGAGAAATTAAGGTACCAGGCAGGAATCTGGTTGTCCAACATCAGAATGCGCTAAACGATAAAAATAAATTATGGTCTAGAAACAAAAATGTTACAAATGATGCCATTGTTGATGCTAAACACATACATACGGGACAAGTTATCACACTTAGAGGTTACAATTCCAATCAAGACATGATGAATAGTCTAGATCAAACAGCCAAGTATGTCCAAAATTCACAACAACAAAGACCACAACACAGATTTCCTACACGTGAATTTACACCTTTAGGACAACCAATCAAGATAATTTTCAAAGAGTTGATTAAACATAATCTGATCAAACCTTTGGAATCAAGAGAATATGATCCTGAATAGTTCAAACCTTCATGGTGGGATGATAACTCTTTTTGTGACTATCATCGAACGAAAGGACACAACCTACAACAATGTTGCCAACTCAAGAATATCATACAAGACTTTGTTGAAAATGGAACCATAGAGGTCAGTGGGTAGAAAAATACCAAGAATAGTGATCATAAGGTCTTCACAGACCCGTTACATGACCACACAAAAGGAAAAGCCTCCAGTTTGGGACCCAAGAATCCATCAGCCAATTATAACAATACCAAGTATGACTATGGTAAAGGAACAATCATAAATCACCTCCGAGCCGCAAATGAGAATGTCAATACCATCATCATTAAGAAGCATCTAGAATGTAACATGAACACATGTAGAACTAAGATTATTATTCCTAGACCTTCTTCTTTTGTGCCACCTACACAAGCTTCCAAGTTTAAGTACAACCTTCTTGATCAATTGAGTAAAACCCCCACACAAATATCTATCTTGGAATTGTTGACTTTATCACCTGAGCATCAAGCCATTCTTGACATAGCTCTATAGAACACAACTATTCCTACAGACTTAGATGTCAATCGTTTTGAAGAAATGGTAGGATATTTGACCAACTCCCATCATGCCGCATTTTCCCAATGAGATTACTCAGCTGAAAAGTCTGATCATAATGAACCCTTACATCTTGAAGTCTTAGTCCATCAAAACAAATTTCAACAAGTCTTGGTAGATGGAGGAGTAGGTTTGAACCTGTGTACCCTAAAATTGGTTAAGGCATTCAGATTCTCAAAAGACTATGTAGATACCTCCAAGAGTATAGTCATCAAGGCTTATGATGATGAGGAAAGATCATCCAAAGGATTTGTCACACTCCTTATAAGAATTGGCCCAACAATCATGAACACCAGCTTTCAAGTCTTGGATCTCACCCTTCTATACAACTTGTTGTTAGGTAGACCTTGGATACACGCAATGAAAGCTATACCTTCAACATATCACCAATGTCTTAAGTTCCCCTATAATGGCATAGAAATCACCATTGATGGTGATCTAGATCCTTTTCAATATTGTACAAGCCTAAGGGATATTCCACAATGACAAGTACTAGTTAACCAAGAAGTTTCATCATCCACTTTATCCCTATACATTAACCCATCACATCTCACTAAGTCCATTTCATTCAAACCTCCATCAAATACTCCTAAGCTCGAGATCCAAGATAAGGGTTGTGGCGAATATAATATAAAGGCATCATACTGTGTCAATCAACTGATTCCACCTAAGGGATATGGATTACCAATGGCAAATAGAAGATAGTTAGTGGTCACATTTCATGTTCCCCCTACAATGACATTGACAAAATGGGGAGAGTTAAGTGAAGAAATTGTGGATCAAGGTGATTTTGGTTGTATCAAGAAGAACATGAATACCCCTCCCCGTCTATTCAAATAGCTAAGGACCAGTATGGAAAAGGCTTTAAGATAATGCAAAATGAAGGCTATGATGGGCACAGTGGGTTAGGAATATACCAAAATGGAAGGACGGAACCAATCACTGTCTACCCACGATCGAAATATCTAGGGCTAGGGTGTCAACCGCTTAGAATTGGGTTTCCTGGTACTTCATCACCATTTCAAGAGGAAGTGAGTGCTTGCGCAGACATCGAGATATCTCATGAACCACTTCCCCCAGTTTATGAAAAACCTCTAGTCTACGATGAATCCCCTTACTCAAGCGATTGTGAATGGGATTCCCTTTCATCTACCAATACCATGAACATAGATGACATATTTGGAGAATTGGACCTAAACGTGAAACTTGTACCAAAACCATCTAGTCCTCGTCCTAAGAAACACTTGTCCAAAGAAGAATGGAAAAAGAACTATTATTGGGAAACCCTTGATCATGCATCTTGGGCACCTAACAAACCATCTTTTGATGATTCCTCCCTTACTATAGTCCCACATCAGAGTATACCTACCCCTAGGAAGAAGAATAAGAAGGAGTTAGTCCAAAACTTCTGTGACCATGTCAACCATTCTATATTCACCTTGTCAGAAGCCACCTTTAAAAACTTCGATGATGACATGCCCCTTGTATATCTCGAACTTATAGACTGGGATCAACAAGGTACACCTATCATAGATACATTCGAGAATGATGAAGCAATTGCTGAGTTCATGGGACTTAGAGAAGGCATACCAAGAGGGGATCATAAAGTAGGTTTTACCATAGACTTGGACGAAAAAGCATATTTTGGGGAGTCTATTTACACCTCTAGTCATAAAAATGAGAATAAAAATAAAAAAGACAATGAAAAAGAAAATGATGAGTCCCTAGGTGAAAACCGAAAGGTGCCTTTGGACGAAGAAAAAGTGAAAATAAAGGACGTATCCGAGGGCGAAAACCTCCAAGAGGCACCCAAGGATAGAGGTTTAAATATTCTCCCCATTGAATAGGAAAAGTCAGTGATGCTAGTAGAAGAATCTGTTGAAGTCAACATAGATACAAAAGAGAATCCTCAGAAGGTATATTTTGCAGCTTCTTTAATAGAGACAGAAAAACCTGAGTTTAAGGACTTCTTCGCAAAGAGATAGATAAAATTTGCATGGTCGTATGCTGACATGCCTGGGTTGGATCCAGACCTAATATTGCACCATTTACCACTATAGCCAGGTATTAAGTCAGTCAAACATAAGCTAAGGAAAATATATCCACAAATTGCTCTATTGGTCAAGGCAGAACTTAAGAAACTCTTGGATGTAGGATTCATAAGGACAATAGACTATACAGATTGGATATCAAATCTTGTACCAGTGACTAAACCAACTAGGGGCATTCACATTTTCATAGACTTTAGAGACATCAATAAGGCATTTCCTAAGGATGACTTCCCTTTGTCGAATATCGACATGATAGTAGATCTTACAATAGGATACGAGATGCTATCCCTCATGGATGGTTTCTCTGGATATAACCAGATTAAAATAGTAGTTGAAGACCAACACAAGACAAATTTCATGTGTCTATGGGGCACATACTATTGGAATGTTATGCCATTTGGCCTTAAGAATGCAGGAGCTACCTATCAATGGGCAATGACTACGATTTTCCATGAATTTGTACATACTCTCATGGAAGATTATGTTGATAAAATTATAGCTAAATTAGAAACAAGGGAAGATCATTTGAAGGTTTTAGACAAGATCTTCCAGAGGCTAGAGAACTACAATGTCAGGCTAAATCTAAAGAAGTGTGTCTTTGGAGTGAAATCAGGGAAACTGTTAGGGTATATCATCTCTCGAAGAGGCATTGAAGTAGATCTGGAGAAGGTAAGAGCTATCATAGAAATGCCTCCTCTAGTTAGCATTGGTCAACTCAGAACCCTACAAGGGAGATTATAGTCCATTAGGTGTTTCATAGTACAACTGACAGATAAAATACACCCATTTCAACATTTACACAAGAAAGGAGTACCATTTGTGTGGACACATAAATGTCAGGAAGCCTTCTAGAAAATCAAAGATTATTTGCTTACTCCACTAGTCTTAATGCCACCTCTAGAGGGAAAACCATTGATACTATACATCTCAGCAACTCAGTTGACATTAGGGGCTCTTCTCGCACAACATGATGATCAAGGTCATGAGAGAGCCATCTATTACATCAGTCGTACCTTAGTGGGCTATGAATTGAATTACATCAACATAGAATGTGCCTGTCTTGCAGTAGTCTTTACTACCCTAAAACTTCGGCACTATATGCTCAATCGACAAACAATGTTAATTGCAAAGATTGATCCACTTAAATACCTCCTAAGTAAGGCAACTTTAACAGGCTGGTTGGCTAAATGGGCTATGATACTTAGTGAGTATGACATTCAGTATGTCAAAAGGAAGGCTATAAAAGGACAGGTGATTGCAGATCAGTTAGTCGATGCACCTATGAAGGCAAAGCATCCATTAGTGGCAGATTTTCTTGATGAATTTCTCTTTAACATTGACATTAAAACCGAATGTAAACTGTACTTTGATGGGTCACATACAAACCATGGTTCAGGAGCTGGTATCTTATTTGTTACACCTCAAGGAGATACCATTCCTAAATCATTCAGGATTGCTTTCCCTTGTACCAACAATATAGCAAAGTATGAAGCTTTAGTGACAAGGTTAAAAATGGCAGCTCAGTGGAAAATTAAGAGCCTACATGTTTTTGGTGACTCTCAACTGGTAACCCAACAGGTAAATGATGATTATGAGACTAAGGATAAGAAGCTTGCCCCTTACAAGTGTATGGCTGATAGTTTCAAATAGTATTTCAATGACATAACTTTTCAACAAATACCACGTATCTAGAATAGAGCTTCAGATGCTATGGCAACCGTGGGTTCCTTGTTGGATATTCTGAGTAATGTGCCTAAGTTCGAGTTTCTGGTTGAACAGTTGTTGGTTCCCGCCTATGATGTCCCCGATACTACGATGGTGTGTACCATTGTTGGTCCTATGTCTCCTTGGTATAAAGACATATTTGACTATCTCACTAACCAAACCTTACCTCAAGACTTGTCTGATAACCAAAGTCAAACCTTCATCAAAAAGTTAGCTAAGTACACCATCATCGGAGAAACCCTGTATAGACGTACCTTAGATAACGCCCTAATGAGATGTATCGATGCTGAGGAAGCACAAAAAACTTTGCGAGTAGTGCACGAGGGTATATGCGGATCTCATTCGAGTGGTCCTACTCTAGCCCATAAGATTATGAGACTAGGTTATTATTGTCCTACAATGGAGAAAGACTCATACATCTTTGTAAAGAAATGTAGACAATGTCAAATATATGGAGACTTGATAAGAACGCCAATGTAGGAACTTCGTCCAATTACTTCACCATGGCCCTTCACCCAATGGGGACTTGACCTCATAGGTAAGATACGCCCTCCATCATCCAATGACCATAAATTCATCATCACTGCCATCGAATACTTCACCAAATGGATCAAAGCTATTCCCATGACCTACATCACCAACACACAAATATCTAAGTTTATCCTAAACTATATCATTTGTCGGCATGGTGTACCCCAATCCATAATAAAAAACAATGGCCGCCCATTCAAGAACTAAGAAGTATGCCATTTATGTGAGGAATTCCACATCAAACACCATTTCTCCACCCCATATTACCCACAAGGTAATGGCCAAGCCGAGGCATCTAATAAGACCATTGTTAGAATCCTTAAGAAGACTATCAATGACGCTGGTCATGACTGGCACCTACAACTTAACCCTGCCTTATGGGCTTATTGCACAAGTATTCGTACTCCCACCGGCGCCACTCCACATTCCCTCGTATTCGGGTCTGAAGCTATCTTACCTATTGAGGTTGAAATACCTTCTCTAAAGGTATCCTTGAAGGGTCATATTGATGATGAAGAATACCATGTCTCTGGGCTACAAGAGCTAGAATTGCTGGATGAGCGAAGACAAACAACATTAGATCATTTGCACGCATATCGGAATCGTCTTTGTCGTAGCTACAATAGGAAGGTTCTCAATAGACACTTTGAAATTGGTGACCTAGTATTAATGGAGAATCCTAAGAACCAAGCTAAACAAGAGAAACCAGGTAAGTTTGAACCTAACTGGCTGGGGCCCTGTATTGTCACAAAAGCTTTTGGGTCAGGAGCATACCAACTCTCTACTCCTGAAGGAGAGCCACTTTTGTCACCTATCAACAGTTTGCATCTAAAGAGGTTTTATGCTTAGTTTCTGAGAATCCATGTCTTAATCTAGAAAAATACAAAAAAAATAAAAAATGGCTACCTTGATGAAAACCTGGCAAACAAGTGTCTTTGTAACACCAATTTTTTTTTGAAAAAATAAAAAAAGGTAAAGAGAAATAAATCCGTCCAATAGTGAAAACTGCTTCGGTGGTGCTATGGATAAGTACCACGGTGAAAACCTGGCAAACAAGCACCATGTGTTGTCAAGCTCGCTCTTCGGTCTACCATCATTCTATTCAGAGTTTTTCACCATCATTCATAATAAATGGTTGTCTTATCCATTGCTTGGAATGATTGACATCTAACATCCATTCCGTCACATTATCCACTCCATCTTCCAAATCTTATTCCCAACTGGGGGAAAATCCTTGTTCTATGCCCTCACACCTTGTACATAATGTCACGCAATAAAAAATGTCCTGAAAAAATACCAAAAACATTAGAAAACTTCAAAAATCCCAAAAAAAATATAAAATAAAAAAATGTCAGAAAATACCAAAAATAGAGTCAAGTTAGTCATGTTCAGTCAGTCATAGTCAAACTACGTTGCCTCTGTGACTGGGATGTAGACAAGACCATCAATCGATGTGCCCCTGAGGCATTAGGTCAGTCAGTCTAAGTTTTTCATATATCACACACATTAAAATCATGATGCTTTGTATATTCAAAGTCATTGGTCATGTCGAACTACGAGGTCTCTGCGTGTACAACGTAGGCAAGGCTAATCAATTGATGAGCTCCTGAGACCACACTAGGTCAATCCAATAGGTTTCATTCACAATCACTCTCACACAAGTTGCATATCATAGTTTAAGGTATAGTTTCATGTCATATACTGACCACGCACACACTTTTTATCGGTCAAGGAATCAAAACAAGTCATGCATCAACAAGGCAACATCTCAAACATTCATCAAGTCAATATCAAACTCATTGTCAAAGCAATCAACCTATGTCTTACACAAGATATGTCTTTCTTGTCAAAAGACGTCATCAAATTGTCATAGTCTCATGTAGCTTGTCACTTCAACGTCATCAAGCTCCAACGTCTTATACGACACATGTCTTTTCTGAAACAAGGCTTTTTTTATACCTTATATAGAAGTCACCAAGTTGAAACCAGACTCAACGTCTTATGCGGTATGTGTCATCTTTCACACTACGCTATGTCAAACATCAAACATCAAACAATCCCACAAGATCAAGTTTTTTGGTGAATACTTTTATTTGGCTTTATGACTTTATATCTCATTTTGTCTTATCTTTCTATTGATTTGTGAAATAGTTCAGTTACTAGCTTTCTCAAGGATGTCCCTTGAAGGATTTAGAGAAGCGAGGATGTCTCAGGACTCTTTTTCTTTGGCTGCTATCTGTCAATTGTCTTTTTAAACATTTGTTTTTGAGTCATGTTACTAGTTTCCTCAAGGATGTCCAATCAAGGATTTAGAGGAGCAATGACGTCTCATGACCCGTCTTTTTTTTGTCTACTGTCTGTGTTTTGTCTCGACAAAACGACTAGGGAAATACTATCCTCAGTAGGAGTTGAGACACTCCTTGTCTGTGACTGTCTGTTTTTTGCAGATGGATGACTTTGTACACTATGGTCTATCTTATATCATAGTGTGTACTATCCATTTGTATCATGTCCCACCCAATGATGATAACAAGAAAGCATAGCGTATTTTGGCACTATATTGAAGATTATATGTTTTTCTCAATCAATCAATCTCAATTATTTCTTACTAACATTCTGAAATCATTTCGTGCTAACATTTATCTTCTTTAACATAATGATAAAGTCTTGTGACATGATTAAAAACATTAGTTTATTTGCATTCACATACATTCAATAATAATTTCATATAGTTACATTGCATTTCACACATATAGGAACATTAACATATTCATTGCATACATCCATAATCATGACATGATAGGAATTTCATCATCATAGCATAAATGATGTAAACATTGCATGTACACATTACCATCACATATAAATAAGCATCATATAAGACATTGCATCCATTATCATAAGTAATTAAGACATACGTAACATCATTATAAAATGCATAACTCATAACATATAGAAACCTTCATTCATAACACATGTATATACATCATCTAGGAAACATAATCATATAGAAATAATGCATCATCCATAAAATAAGACTGTATATCATGTAGAAGCCACCAAAATCATAAATATATATCGCTCAAAAATAGTGTGTCACAGTACAATGCCTGAGTGTATCCATAAATAAAATATGATCTCATAGGCTCTCTAATAAAAAATACAATGTCTACATGTGTAACAACCCTGTCATCGTGTCCCACTACCACTACTATCACGTGGTGAAGGTGGTGGGAATAGCCTTGAAGGTGCTCTCTATGAGGTGGAAGGCCTCTCATATGGACCTGCCCTTGATGGTCCTACCACCCCCTCAGTACTCTGTGTCCTTTGACTCCTAGTATGACCCTTGCTCTGACTGCAACCTCTGAAAACGTAGGAGCTCGTCTCTCTACTAGCACTGCTACCTCATAAAGATCCCTGTAATAGGTGGCTCTCTCAACCAATCTGACTAACTCTCATACCATGCCATCAGATGAAGACCCACTACAAAGGTGTCTAACCTCTGTGAACTGCTGCTCAATCTCCTATAATCAGGCTATAGCCTAATCTCTCTCCATAAGTGCACTATCCCTCTCTATATGAGCACTGTCCCTCTCTGCATATGCACTGCCCCTCTCTATGTAGGCACTGTCTCTCTCTAATCTCATCACGTCAAACTCTGCCATCATAAGTCTGAGTCTCTCCTCCAAAGCCTCCCTATTACCATCCCTAGGAGCATCCCCCTCCCGTCTCCCCTCCACAATCTGATCTCTGAGCTCTCTCTCTTGCTCCTCCATTGGTGCATCCTCCTCCACATCATCCTCTCTGTATCCTGCCAAAACACCCAAAGGGTCTATAACCATGTCCACATATAAATCCTCTGCAACATCCACCTCTACACACTCATCTACCACTACCTCCTCTACAACATGCTCATCCCCAGCCTGTACATTTGCTCCACCTCCAATGTCCAACATCGGTACATCCTCAGCTACTACCTCATGGATAGGTGATAGTGCACCTACCCGACCCCCTCTCCGTCCTCTCCGACCTCATCTGCCACCTCTACCATCACCATCTCTCCCACCAACTCTCCTGACTCTAGCACCTCCACCTCTCCGCCGTCCTCTAGGTCCTATGCCTTGTCTCTCAATAGATGCCGGCTGATCCGGATCTGTATAAGGAATAGGCTGATGCTCTACCCACCATGCGTCATACACAGCTGTAGTCCCTGGGTTAGCTACTCTATCTCTTCAACCCCACTATACTAGCTGTAATGCCTATATCTCTGCCTCAGCTGTAGCTATTGGTATCATAGGTCCCCAATACGGAACCTCTCTGGATGAACGAGAAAATTCTGCTCTACTCCAAGGCTCATCCTGAACCTCACCGAACTGTCTCAGAACTTTGTCTGGCAAGTGTCGCTCAATAATATGAAAACTTGAAATAGTACTCCCAATAAGGTGTTGTGTCTCCCTGCAGAATACCAAATGAGTCTCCTCATCCATCCACTCCTCACAATCCATGTAAGGTCTCCATGTAAACTGATCAAGAATATCCAATGCATGTTGCCAATACCCTGTGTCTCCAACATGTGTTTGAGTAATGTGTCCTATATATTGGAACACATAAGGGTATCTCTCCGGTCTCTCTATTGTAACTGGAGGACGAAAAAAACTATCCTCTCCCCACCCCATACCATCAATAGTGTAGTCCCACAACTCAATGACTGTGCATCTCTGCAAGCAATGTCGTGTAGATGAAAGTATAACATCCCAAGTAGACATGGACCCCATGCATATCTAGTCTCACTCTCTAACATGCCAACCAACATAGCACCCCATCCCACTGGAAATCCATGACCCCATCTATTTGGAAGAACTATCCCCCCAATCAATGTACATAAAATACAATCAATCCTGTCGTATCTATCTGCTAACACTGGCCATCTAATCTCATAGTGTTCGATGTCGAGCCTATTGATGTCGTCAACCTGATAAAACCTCACCAACTCGGTCAATCCTCGCTAGGTATCATACATGACTCGCTCTCCCATAATAAGCAGTCTCAAGATCTTGTACACATCCTCCAATGTGACAGTGGCCTCCCTAGTCGATAAGTGAAAGGAGGATGTCTCAGAATGCCATCGCTCGCATAATGCCATCAACATCCCCTTGTTCGCCCGAATAGTGGGCATTGACAAACAGTGACATAGACCAAGTCTCCATAGAAGCTGAATCTTTGCACTCGTCAAACAATCTCTGAGATCGAATGTGTCCGGACGTGACTCCCGCGTATATATAAGATCTAAAACCACCTGCATTTAAACCATGATGTCAAGAATTTTCAAGTTTTCCTTAGAAATTGTTTTTGAGAATTTTACCAATCAAATGTGGCTCACTTTAACAGATGCGGTGCATTTTTGCAAATGCGTTGCACAAAGCCTTAGATGCATTGCGTGTTACATATGCATTGCATATTTTCCATCACCCCTTTCAAACTACTGCACATGCAGTTCACTAAACCACATGCGGTGCATTTTCATCACCCTACCTAACTACAACATATGCGTTTCACAAATTCATATGCAGTTCACAACCCCACATGCATCTAATCCTAATGCATATGCATTGCATAACTACATATGCGGTGAATTTTAATTCAAATGCATTTAATCCCTAAACTACCTAACCTAGCCTAGGCATGTTTTAACACATGCATCATTTCGCAGTCAAATGCGTCGATCACAATGCACCACATTTGCTTAATTGATTTTCAAACACCTAAAACTACATGCAAAAATAAATTTCAAGAGTTCGTTTTTAGGTACATACCGATGGTCCTACGTCGGTTGGCCTCTTGAACATCCGGATCTGATATCCACCATGTGCAGCGTATGGAATGGGTGCCATTTTCGTCAGCTAGTCAGAGAAAAACTCCTCTTTTTCTATCTCCTCCGGGTGCAAATGAATTAGGTTTAGACCTAATTCCTATTTATAGGTAGGGTTTGAGTGGCATTTTCTCAGCCCTAGTCTATTGGCCGCTTAAACTTTCAACTTCAAATGACCTATATTCATCCGTATTAACTCCAAATTCAATTCCGTCAACTCCATATCATTTCTAACTATCACATTGACTTATCAGGAATATTTCCTGATTTTTCTGGAATTTTTCAAAAAATGTCAATTTTCCCGAGGGGGCATACCTTAACCTGTTTCATGCTGGGGCATGATCAGGGCATATTTTCTTTCACACAAAGCCATACCAACATTGTATCAAAGAGGGGAAAACTGTAGATACCGAAAATTGGTCTAGGCCTGCGAGTACACATTCGACATAATTTTCTATAGTCCGTAGTCTTGATTAAATAATGTTTATTATTTAATTAACCTTTCTAACACATTTTTCTTCTATTAATTAAATACCCCTTTTAATTAATTCATTAATTCATTAATAACCTTCATTCAACTTGATTAATTAAATAAATCATATTTATTTAATTATGTTGCGATCTAATTAATTATTCCCCCTTTATTTATCAATTAAATAAGTTATTATTTAATTACCCCTTTATCATACTTTTCTAACTATAATTAAATATCTTTATTTAATTATTCATTTAACCCCCTTTATCTATAATTAAATATTTATTATTTTATTATTTATATTATCCTTTTCAAACAGTCAAATTAAATAAATTACTTTATTTATTTAACTAAAAGTCTCTTATTTTCGAATGTTGAATTAAATTAGCATTTAATTCATATTTAATTATTTATGTCACATTATTCTATCAATCAATTATCTAAGTCATTCACTCACCTTCTGACTTGAGATCTATTTTTAGTTCTCAAGTTATCTCTGGGTGTAACACCTGTTTATCTCTGTGAGAAGACTCTCCGTCACAACTAGTCGATTAACTAGTTCTAACTCTTGTTTGCATTCAAATGCATTAGTCTTCGAGTTCCAACTTTGGCTTTTGCATACAAAGTCTATTTCTTCTATTTCTGAAGATTAAGATCCTGAACAGTTGTTCTAACTCACGTTCTAACTTAATCTCTATCTATAGTCTTTCTTGAACTCATGTTCTAACTCATGTTCTATTTGAGACATAACTCACATCGCATGGCATTTATCAATCTCATCCGTCGATCTCTCTCTTTCAATCTGAGCCGATCGTTCAAAAACCCAAAATCTATAAAATGGCCTATCATTATCATTATTCCTCCTCCCGAAATCATACACTTTTGAGAAGAGACTTATCTTCAATATTTTGATTAGACACTCGACGAAGTTATGCTTGCATTCAAACACAAAAATCTAAGGGAAAGACTACTAAAAAGGAAAAATGGAGAAGAACAATCAAGATAATTCGAAGGAGTGAACGCATATTCGGTGAGAGCTGTCCATTAATTTGTTTAGTTATTATGTTTATTTCCTCATTCTTTGTTGTTTGATTTTAGATTATTATTTAGATTAGGATTAACATTGTTATTCTAGTTACAGATTATCCATCTCATCACATTCAAAAGATCATCTTTTAATGTACTATTACAGAGGTATTAACCACTGTAGTGTGACAAAGTTTTAATATGAATAAACTCCTAATTTATAATAAAGCCCTTATGTATTGTATTTTATTTTGTTGAACTAGGAAATGAAATAAAGATGATGAAGAGATGGATTGAGCCACAATGTCTCTCTTTTCAATTTGAAGTATATTGTGATTCATTGTTGTGTTGAAATTTGTGAATTTGTTCAAAAATTTAGTTTTTAACAACGAGAAGGAAGTTCTTTACACCAAAAGGTATCAAAGCTAGTGGTCTTGAGCATGCGGACAGAGCATTGAATGTGAGGCAACCTACACCAGGACTTGCGGGTAGAGTAGAAGAAGCATAGTGAAGATCTCATGTGAGGATTTTTGTAGGTAGAGTGAAGCCATGAGAAATCAAGAGCTAAGGATCCATGAAAAGAAGAAGTGTGATTGTAGATTATAGAGAGATTTGAGAAATATTGCAATAGGTGTGATGGGGATATTATTGATGAAGAATCTCATGATATGTTATGGATGGAGGCAATATGAAAAGAGGAATATTTAGGAAATGATGGCTGATATAAATCTAATATTGAGTAGATTGGAAACATGGCAACGTGGAGAGGATATCAAGAGTGAAGAGTTTGTAGAGAATACATGCCATGAGGAAGTTATTGAGAAATAAGAAGAAAATAATCAACAAGAGGATGCAAGTGTAGCAATGATGATGGTAGAAGAGAATAAAGATGCAGTCGTAGAGGATATTGTTGTAGGAATTGAATGAGAAGATATTGCAAATGTTGAGGACAAGAATGCCTTAATGTTGAAGATTTTGGTTGTAGAAGAAGAGTGGTTTGGTAAGTTTGATGATGGAGGAAGGAAGATGAATTCTGCAACAAAGTGAAAAGAGGTAATCTATAAACATTTTGATTTCATTTGTGATTATTCTTCCATAATGAGAGTAGAAGAGGATGTTGTTGTAGAGGACAAAGTTGCAGTCATAGAATTCTATGTAGATGTTGCATGTTTGTGTCTAGAAATTATAGAGGATGTTGAAAGTAGAATTTGGTGGATATGGTTAATTTGTGGTGGGTTGGGACTTAGGAAGGAGGAGAGGAGAGTAGGGAGTATTTGGTGGAGGAGGATGGTACTTGGTCGATGCATGCCCATGAAAGAAATGAGGAAGAGGGTACAAATTTTTTGGAGGAATATGGTGAATGTTCACTGTAGGTTGGTTGCAACTTGGAAGAGTAGTTTGACTAATCAACTCCACCTTTGTGAACCTATGATCACAAACTTCCTACCTGACATGTTTGATGTAGGAGCACTTAGGCGAATGTGCAATCAACATCACACAAAAAAATTGTTACTTGAAATCCATGAGGTTTGTTCATAATTATTTCTATAGAGACATTAAAGGATGTATTTCGTTCACACTAGTGAAATTTTCATAGCCAAATTCTCAATGGTTTGGGAGAATCCAATTTTCTCTATTCTCGGTTGGTAGTTTAGGAGAAATTTAAAATCTTAAGATTCTAGAGTGCTAGAGAAAAATCATTCTATATGGGACCATGAGATTCCAACCCGAGCCTACTCACCAATTTATATGTAAATCAGAGAACATTCATGTTTTCACCTATCGATGCCCGATTCCATCAATTGAGTAGATGTTTACATAATCACTCACCAAATATGTCTTCCCTATATTTTTCAATGAAATTGATTAATTTTAATTAATTCCTAAATTAATCTTGATAATTTTTTTTTTAAAATTTTCTATGGAGGCACATTGGACATAGTAGAAATTCACGTAGAGGAAGTTTTAAAAAATAAATAAAATGAAAATGCAGATTGAGGAAGAAGAGGAAAGGTCATGAATAGGAGAAAGAAAGATAAAAAAAGATTGTGTAGGAGAGCCACAGGAAAGAGAAAGGTGAAAGGAGAGAAATCCCCACATGAGAAGAGGAGGGAAGAAACAAAGAAAGCAACATAGGAGGGAGATGTAAAAATAAATAATAAAAATTTGAAGAAAAAATCAGACTCACATAGACTAGATGAGGTAGCGGATTGAGAATATTTAACACAGGAAAATGGTGAATAAGTACAAAGAAGGAATTACCTTTATGTAAGGCATAATGTAGGAAGATTTTTTATTATTTAATGATACATCTATAGCCAACAAGAGTTAACTATCGCATGATCTAAAGGGTAGAGTTTAATGATAAAGGAAGCTCATGTAAGGTAGATTGGTTAGTAGTAGATGATAATGAAAATTATGTAAAATCCATAAACCTTGAGAAGGGAAACAATTCAAAGTTAATGAATAAAGTATGTTGATGGTTGTGTGAAGAGTTAATACAGGAAATAAATAATTGCAAAGGTAGAAGATGATTGCATGAGCATAAAAGGAGGACAACAACATTTAATTAAAGCCAAAAGAATATATATTTATGTAAGAAATGGTAGGGGCAGCAAATAGAACTTGTGTAGGGGTCTTCCAAGTTGGAAAGCTAATGTGGCAAGTGGTATTGGTGAGAGGGTAGTTGAAGACAAATTTATATTCAATAATTCATCTCATCTTGACATTGCCATTAGAGGTAGTGTTGGTGTAATTCAAATTAAGAGGATTAAGTCATATTAATTTTGATAGTGTTAACAACCACCGTAGTGTGACAGAGTTTTTTGAATAAACTCCTAAATTATAATAAAGCCCTTATATATTGTATTTAATTTTGTTGAACTAGGAAATGAAACAAAGATGTTGAATAGGTGGATTAAGCTCTGTTTTCAATTTGAAGTCTATTGTGATTCATTGTTGTGTTAAAAATTGTGAATTTGTGCAAAAAAATAGTTTTTGAATAGTGAGAAGGAGGTTGTTTGCACCACTTTTTCTCTTCCCTATTATCAATCCCACTATCTTGCAATGGTATCTGAGCTATTTTATTTCTTTCCTCTTATTCCTATTGCTCAATATCTTATTATTCACCTATTGGATTGACCCCTTTAGTATGGTAATTTCAACTTCATCCTATTATATACATTCATCCTTTTCCTCCTTATGATATAGAGTGTTGTATGTCCTCTTGACCCTCTCTTCCATGAATAAAACCAAGATGGGAACTATTTTGAGTTGTTCTATTAACAATTCTATGTCCTAAAATTCTTGAAGAAGTTTTTTGATTTCTCTTTCTTTCACTTTTCTTCAAGTTTGTCACCTCTATGCTTCATTTCCTTGTATCAAAAGTAGAGTTAGAGGGAGATTGTACTTGTTTTTATTAAACTAAGGTACTATATTCTTTCCTTTTGGTGATGAGTTCTTTATTTTTTAACCTATTTCTTGGTTTCCTCTAATTAGGATAGAAATTTATCCATCCTATGTTTGGAGCTTGGCTCCAAATCTTGAAAAGATTAAGAATTGCAATTTTATATTTGTGAATAGTTGGAGTTCCTTTGCAACTTCCTCCAATGCACTATGTATTTAAATTTAAACCTATATATTGAAGCCCCATTCTCTTTTCTATTGTATTTACTTCAACAAGCTTGTATGAAAACCCTTAGCTGCTTATGTTGCAAAGTAAAGGCTTGAAAAGAGGTAATCTAACATGGCTATATAAGAATGGCTTATTTATTGGATATTTTTGGAAATATTAACAATAACCCAAATGAAGTTGGCCACACTTCAAAGGATCAACCAAAAAGAATACCATCCACATGAATAAAGAAGTGATGCATCATGAGCAAGATGAGAACTTGATCAAATGATGATCTTGAATGTATTGAGATATAAATCATGAGATGATTTTAAAATGTGCAAGAGCATTCTTTATATAGGAAAGTTGAGATGTAGTTAGATAACTGACTTAGTTTCAATCATTAAATGCATATTACATAATTTTAAATGCATAAGAGAAATATTAAATGCTTAGATAACTACATGTCTATTAATGAGATACAGTCCCATTAAATACTAGTTTCTAGAATTCCACCTAGGAAACTAACTCCTAAGTAAACTTATTAACGATGTGAATAATTCCTCACTAATATCTAGTTAGGATATATCCCCATTCACACTAGCATCCCCCAATAAGTGCAACATGGGAGTGTAGTTATGATGAAAATGATGCAATATGATGGGTTCCAGCTACTAGGTCATGTTAGGTACCCATGTACAAATGAAAATGAAATCTCTTACAAATGGAGAAAAGGAGAAAATCTCATGGGAAAAAAATCCTCTCCAAAAAAGAGACATAATGCAAAATATAATGCTAATCATGTACAAGTAATAGAAGTGATGTATGGAGGTCTCAACATCAATACCCCCAAGAGCTACATCCATCACAAGAGTATAATAATCAATATCCCCCCATAAGAGGGAAATAGAGAGACTATATAGCCCCCCCACAATATGTAATCACCTACAAAAATGGTAAGTTCTTGAAGAAAAAACATGATCCAATATCAACAAACAACTTGTCTCCCTTTTCAAAGAAATAAAACCACATAAAAATGTAGGGATGCTTCCCACTCTAGATAGGAATTGAAGGAAGGAAGGATGAATGATGATTATGTCTCTAAAAATTGCTCATGTTTCTCCTTGCCCAAGGAAGATGAAGATTCCACAATCAAATCAAGTACATGCCCAATCAATGAAGAATGTGATAAACTAGGACTATGCGGAAACTGATTTTGAACAACATCCAAAGAAAATACAATGATCCCTTCATTGAAGGAATATATGGAGACTAGATTGCCCCCCTAAATGAAGTGTCCTCAAAACCACCGAGAGAAGTTTGAAGCCAAAACAATGTCCAGTGATGACAAACCACATGTCTCCCATTAGGAAGAAGCAAATCCAATGATATATGTTGAAGAAAATCCAACTCCATAATGAAATGGGAGGGAAGAAGCCTCGTATATGAAATATTTCAAAAGGAATCAAGTGCCTCCAAGGTAGTCTCACCAAAATCAAGATCCCCAATCAAGGTTGAAACAATGGAATTTGGAGACTCAAGACAACCCTCCAAAGTAGAATCTGCATAGAGGAGAGATATCCCCTCAAGAATGTCCTCCAAACCTGAAGAATTAGCCAAGTATGCAATACCTGAAACAAATCCATCTTGAGATCCCAAGTCTGGAAAAATGAATGTCCTGATGAATAGGAATTATGGAAGCCTCAATCAATGACTCTAAGAAAAGAATCATTGAAGGTGAAGGTACATCAACTGTCTTTGATGGAGAAGAAGCATCTGAAGAAACCTTGACATCCTCATCTAAAGATTCAAAGCATTTCAACTTTGTAAGCTCCTATATAGCATTATCATCATAGGGTATCATGTCTGAATAATGAAGAGGCACATGACATTCTGAATCATTATCATCGGGGAATGGTGGACTATTAGGATCTCCATATATCTCCCAAATCTTAGTCCAAACAATATAAGAACAATCACAACGATTAGTGGCTTTCAAAAGATCATCATCAACATGTATTGCAATAACCTCTAAGATATTATATCTATTGTAACTCCAATCAAAATTTTGAATACCTTTACCTAGATGGGGATAATACCATAGAAATATGGCAACAATTCAAGTGATTGGAGATGATTAATGATGCCATCTCTCCATTTTTTATAGTTTCCCTTATGCAACATAATCACATAAGGATAATATGCATACTCCATAGTGAACTATGATATATGTCCAAGATTACAAATACATTGACCTTCAATACCAAATCCCAAATATGATGCACAACTCAAAATGAAGCCTCCCAATGCAAACAAACTTTCTCCAAATTTATTATGTCCAAGTTATCAAGTAAATGCATCAAATTGAAAAAAATCAATAGAATGTGCCTAGGGATGAATCTAAGAAAATTAGATGGACAAAATTATAGAGCTTTGTATCACCTTCTCAATGCTGCTAGAATCTCCAAAATCTGATAAACTGGTGAAAAGATATGAGCTCAGGAGTCCAATATGAAGCATTAACTTCAAGCTATGATAAAATATTACAAGAATAAAATATTATAATAATTCCTACACCAATGGAAATTTCTTGGAACCATCTTTCCAAAAATATCTCATTTGTAAAAATATGATACCCAAGTCAAAAGTTATGGTGATTTTAAGAAAACTGCATAATTAAGACATGATGGAGCTTCTGTGACGGTTATTTGGCCATCAAATTTAAGATAGTCGCTCGAATTTTTTGAAAAATCACCAAAAAATAAATTTACCTCTGAATATGAAGTATTTTATATGATGTCGACCAAAGAATTTTTATTTTTTTCAATAAGGGGGGAGGAAAGTTTTCCTACAACTTGTGCGATCCATACTTTTGCCCTCGATATAGCTATAAAAAAACTCTGATGGCCTCTAGATGAAGAAGTCAAACTTTGACAAATGGGTAGGTGTTCCTAAGGTTTTCAGACCTTTTGAAGACAATGGTAGGGTCAGATCTGACCCAAAGTGCCTCAAAAATCAGTTGCCTCCCAGATGAGAACAACTAGCCCTTCATGAAAAACCTTCAACCTGCAATAATCTCCTCAGCTCAACTTCTCGATATGAGATGGATCTTCTATGGCCTATGCTCTAATACCATGTTGGAAATATGAACAATATCCCAAATGAATATGGAAACAATTCAAAGGATCAACCAAGAAGAATACTCTTCACATTAATAATGAAGTGATGCATCATGAGCAAGAAGAGAACTTGATCAAATGATGATCTTGAATGTATTGAGATAGAACTCATGAGTTGATTTACAAATTTACAAGAGCCTTACTTATATAGGCAAGGTGAGAGGTAGTTTGGTAACCACCTTAGTTGCAATCATTAAATGCCTAATGCATAATTTTAATGCATGAGAGAAATATTACATATCTAGATAACTATATGCCTATTAATGAGATATGGTCCCATTAAATACTAATTTCTAGAATACCACCTAGGAAACTAACTCCAAAGTAAACTTATTAATGATGTGAATAGGTCCTCACTAATATATAGTTAGGAAATATCCCCATTCACACTAACAGATATAGATGTTGTTGAATACATATTATGGCTTATTTATTGGATATAGATGTTGTTGAATAAATATTATAGCTTATTTATTGTATATAGATCTTATTGAATACATATTATAGATTATTTATTGGATACACATGTTGTTCAATACATATTAGCTATATCTAGTGGTTTCCTAAGTTTAAGCATCCTATAGTATGGTTCTTATGAGTGTAATATATCCTCTTCCTTTGTTGAGAAATAAGTGTATTAACCTTTGCAAGTTGTTTTTTTTTTAATTATTTACAATGTTTCTATAATTTAATTTCATATTTAATATTTAATATTTCTAAATTAGAATCAACTAGAAATAGGACATGACATTATTTACCATGTTTTGATGCTTTGTAAAGTGTTGTAAAAGGGGTTTTTGTTGATATTTTGGGTCTTCTATCTTTAAAGGATCTAATGAAAACTTATGATAAATTTGTATCATGTGTGAGAAGCTAAAATAGGGGAGTCACTTTGGAATCATAATCATCATACATGAAAAGTTTTATTAAGTCTCATAGAGTGCCTATTTTGAAATTATAATCATGAAAAACTTGGGTCCCCATGTTGGGTGGATAAAATTAGTTAGTTATGATAATAGTAAGAGTGGAAGAGAATATTATATGATTAGTTAGTATAAAAAAATTTCCTAGGGGGCATTGTAAATTGTGCCTAAGTTGTGTTGCATAACTTTGAAAATATTCTAAATTTTGACAATGTAACTAGGCCATGTGTTGTATCCCAAGATATAGTAGTCCACTAGGAAATGTAAAGGGATGAAAGGGGGAGAAAGACTTTAGATTGATTTATGAGCATGTGTATAGGATTGGAGGGGGAAAGGGGAGATAGAAGTAGCCACATTTTCCCTAGAATTAGAAAAAAAGGATGTTGGATGAGAATTAAAGATACCCACATTCAAAATTTCAACATGCATGAGAAAAACAAGATTACCAGTTCTTAGAATCTAGTTTCAAAACTACTATTGTTAGTTGTGATGCAAGAGCATCCAAGGTGTAAGAGAAATGTTGTGCATCACCCAAAAAAATGTTGTTTCTTTTCAATAAGGGCTAAATTTAGTAGGGTTCCTATTTTGAGTAAGTTTATTTATGCAAAGTTGGGCATGAAATCTTACACATACCTTTGGAATGGTAAATTGAATCTAATTGTGAAGAAATAACTTCAATATCATCTATTATTTGAGATATATTAGAATTTCATTTTTTTAAAATCTTATCAAAATAATGAAAGTCAATTTTGAGGCACTTAGAGGCTTTGGATGGGCCTAAAATTTTTGTAGAAAAAAAAGTAATCTACCTACTGATACTACTTTTCTATGGTGTGTCTTCCCAAGAGCTTTCTGAAAAGGTATTATAATTGAAAATTCAATAGTTGGATCAAAAGTTATGACCCCATGAAGTTGTACTAGACCAAAATTAATAAAATTCAAAAATATCTTCTTGAGGAAGTTACACTTCCCAGAAGATTCTAGAGTGGTTACGCCTTCCAAATAAATGATGTGAATGGGGGTTACAGAGTGAGGGAAGAGAAAAGTGGATTGTGGCTTTGATTTATAAAGTTTTAGATTTATGTAATCAAAGCACCCATGTGATGTCAATTGTAATGTAATTTCATTTTCATTTCAATGATAATAGAAAATATTTTCTTCCTTATTGCATATTGTTTTTCCAATTCTTTGTGGTTGTGAGTTTCAGATTGTAAGGGGAGTACCCACCATCAAGTGGTATCAAAGAAGGAGTTCCTGAGTATGTAGAAAGATCACCTAACGTGAGGCAGTTTGCACCATGACTTGTAATTGTGGGTTTGTCAGAAAAGATGCCTCCATGAAGAAATTGTGGTAGAAGAAATGTTGGGGTAATAGAAGAGGGTTTTAGAGCCCTCTAGAGACAAGTTCAAGCACTGAAAGAGGAGTTGTGTAGAGGAGTTAATGTCAGAAGAAGAGATTTTCAAGTGAATATGAGGCTGAAAATGAATTCATTTGAAGAAGAAGCACACAATGTAATAGATTTTGGAGAAGTTAGATTGATTAGGTCCATTTCCAAGATTGGAAAGAGGCCAAAGATATAATTTTCTAATTTTTTTGGAAATATGAATCTAGAGAATTTGATTGATTAGGTCAATGACATGGAAGAGTATTTTGAGTATGATGAAATAGAAGATCCAAAGAGGTTCAAATTTGCAAAGGTTGTGCTAGCATATGGTGGAAATGAGTCCAGTTGGAGAGAAATCGAGGAGGTAAAGAGAAGATAACCAGGTGGGATCAGAGGGTGGAGAAACTATAAAGGCAATTCATTCATATATATTATGAATTGGATTTATTGAAGAAGATGCAAGGATTGAAGCAAGCGGGTAGATCTGTCAAAGAGCACATAGAATAATTCTACAAGGTCTTGATCAGAGCAAGCCATTCCAAGGTCGATAAGGAGAAGATTTCCTGTTATTTTAATGGGTTGAAACCAAGCATCCAAGAGGAGTTGAGTTTGGTGAGGATAACCACAATTGAAGAAGCATATTAGTTTTCCCTAAAGGTGGAAGATTAGATTAACAAAAGGTTTGAGAGCAAGAAAAGTGATGGAGGTCATGGTGGAAAGACTATTGGACAATCATATTGAGGCCGAAGTGAAGATAAAAATAAGACTAAAGTATCCAATAGTAGTCAAAACCAAAAGGGAGATAATACCTACCATCCTCGAGATCAAAATAATGGAGACCAAAGAGGAAGAGGAAGATCTGGATGAGGACTAAGAAGAGGAGGCTTTCATGGAACCTGTTTTCAATTTGGAGAAGGACATTGAGCCTATGAGTTTCCTCAAAATCAAGGGGGGAAAATAGAAGACCTGAAGGTAATGCCCAAGTTCCCCATGTAGATGAAAATGCTCATTCTTCACATTCTGAAGACGCTGAAAGAGGAGGGTCCCTTATTGTCAAAAGATCCTTGTTGAATGAGGAGAAGGAACCAAATCAAAGAAAGAACCTATTTCGCACTCGATGCAAGTGTGAAGGTAAAGTTTGTAATGCTATCATTGATGGAGGTAGCATTGATAATCTTGTTTTAGAGGAAATGGTTACTAAATTGCAATTGGATAGGAGAAGGAATCCAAAACCATATTGGATTGCATGGTTGTAGAAGGACCATAAGGCATTGATCAATGAGGGGCTCAATTTTTGGTAAATTTTAAGCTTGGTAACTATCAGGATGAAGTTTTGTGTGATATTATACCTATGGATGTTTGTCAAATGTTGTTAGGTAGACTGTGGAAATTTGATCGACAAGTGGTGCATGATGGACATGCTAACACCAATTCCTTGATAAAGGATGGTGTTTATCATGAGTTGAAACCCTTGAAGGAGGCAGAAGAAGATGTATATAGTAATGCAAGGATTTGTTTGGTTGATGGAAGAAAATTCCTAAAAGGTATGAGACACTCGAGCATATGTGTTTTGCTTTGATTCCTATAGTTGATAAAGAAGATACTAATGAGGTACCTGTAGAGGTTTCAAACCTGTTGAATGAGTTTCAAGATATTGTTTTTGATAATGTTCCTAAAGGTTTTCCCCCAATAAGGAAGATTAGCCACCAGATGGACTTGATTCTTGGAGCAAGTTTTTTGAATAAGGTAGCTCATCATATGACTCAACAAAGACCAAATAGTTGAACAAACAAGTGCCAGAGTTGTTGCAAAAGGGATTGATTAGAGAGTTTGATTCCATGTGAGGTACATATAGTACTAGTACCAAAAAAGGATGGGGAATTGTAGATGCGTATAGATTCCAGAGCCATCAACAAGATCACCATCAAGTATAGATTTCCCTTGCTGAGGATGGATGACATCATGGATTGTTTGAATAGAGCTGAGTACTTCACAAAGATAGATCTAAAGAGTTGTTCTCACCAGATCTAGATTAGAGAAGGAGATGAATGGAAGAAAACCTTCAAAAACAAAGAGGGCTTGTACAACTGGTTAGTCATTCCTTTTTGGCTAACCAATGCATTGAGTACATTCATGCGGCTCATGAATAAGGTGTTAAAGTTTTTTTTGGGTAAATTTGTCATTGTTTATTTGGATGAAATTTTAAATTTTAGCAAGACATTGGAGGATAATTGATGCATACCAGAAAAGTTTTTGAGAAGTTGAGAGAGGAAAAATAGTTGATCAATTTGAAGAAGTGCAGTTTTGTGAAGAGAGAGTTGGTGTACTTAGGTTTTGTTATCTCAATAGAGGGTCTTAAGATGGATCTAGAGAAGGTGAAATCTGTTATTGAATGGCCTACACCAAGGAGTGCTACATAGTTGAGATCTTTTCATAGTTTGGAAAGTTGTTATAGAAATTTTATCAAAGGTTTCAGTAGTATTTGTGCACCTCTGACTAAAACAATGAGATGGGATAGAAAAGAGTTTAAGTGGACTATAGGAGCAGAAAAAAGTTTGGATATGTTGAAGAAGAAAGCTATAGAGCAACCTATTTTTGCACTTCCAAATTTCAAAAAGGTATTTCAGGTAGATTGTGCTACTAGTGGCAATGCCATTGGAGTTATTTTCAGTCAAGAAGGTAAACCTGTTGGCTATTTTAGTGGAAATTTGAATGATGCAAAGAAGAAGTATTTCATTTATTATCAAGAGTTTTATGCTATAGTTCAGGTTTTGAAGAAATGGAGACACTATTTTTTTCCAAAAGAGTTTCTTTTATTTATTGATCATCAAGTTTTATAATATTTGAATAGTCAAGGGAAGTTTAATCAAAGACATTTGAAATGGGTTGAATTTTTGTAAATTTATACATTTATTTTAAGTTGTTGGTTCAATGAACTTAAGAGCTTGTATCCTAAGGATCCCAATTTTGTAGAGGCTTGGAGAGCTTGCAAGGATCCTATTATATTGGATATGATAAGATGGTTGGATTTTACAATCCAAGATGGTATGTTGTTTTGAGGGAATTAGTTGTGCATTCCAATGAGCTCCATGTGACAGAACCTAATCAAGGAGAAACACAGTGAATGATTAGCTACATACTTTGGTCATGATAAGACCATTGCTATTGTTGGTGAGTAATACTATTAGACACAATTATAGTAGGATGTGAAGAAGTTTGTGCAAAGTTGTAGAGTATGTCAGATGGTTAAAGGAACAAATCAAAATACCAAATTGTATCAACCATTACCTATACCCAAGAGGCCATGGGAGGATATTATTATGGATTTTGTTCTTGGTTTTCCAAGGACACAAAGAGGGCATTATTCCATATTTATGGTGATGGATATATTTTCAAAGATGGCACACTTCATTCAATACCATAGGACCAATGATGGTGTTCATGTTACAAAATTATTTTTCAAAGAGGTGGTGAGACTACATGGTCTACCCAAGAGGATAGTTTTAGATGAGATACCAAGTTTTTTGGGTATTTCTAGATGACATTGTGGAAGAAGATAAAGAATGATTTGAATTTTAGTTTTGCACACCATCCACATAAAGATGGAAAAATGGAGATGGTGAATAGGATTTTGGGTATCTTATTGAGAAACTTAGTAGGAGACAAACCCAAGGGATGGGATTTAATTTTACCATATGAAGAATTTTCTTACAATAATTTTGTCAATAGGAGCACTGGTAAATCACCATTCTTGATTGTGTATGGGAGTAATCCAAGAACTTTTAAACTAAGAAAGATGGATAAGGAGGAGAACAATAGTGTTGAGGCTAAACATTTCACTGAGGATCTGAAGAATTTGCATGAAGAGGTGAAGAAACATATCAATAAGATGAACTCACAGTAGAAGGCTAAGGAAAATCAGAAAAGGAGGTATAAGGAGTTCTAGGTAGGAGATAAAGTCATGGTTCATTTGTGAAAGGAGAGGTTTGTAGTTGGTACATACAACAAGTTAAATATGAAGAAGTTTGGACCATGTAAAATCTTGAAGAAACATGATTGAGGAAGTGCATATGAGGTAGAGTTATCGATTGAGATTCATGTTTCACTTGTGTTTAACATTGTTTATTTGACAGAATATCATGAAGGAGTTAAGGAGAATAAATCGGTAGAGGCATGGTGGAATGTTCTAGCACCTACTTCAAAGAAGGAAGAGATAGAAGAAATTATGGATAGCCATGTGGGTAGAAGCACAAGAAATAGGAAATACACAAATTACTTGGTGAGATGGAAAGGAAGGCCAGTTGAAGATTCATCATGGTTATATGAGATTGAGGTTAGCTATCTTGGTTTCCCTCTAACTCCTGAGAACTGATAGGGTCATTTTTGAATTTACCCTAGGTGTCTGATGTAGGAGCATCCAGGGTATAAGAGCAATCTTGCATCACCCAAGAAAAATGTTGTTTTTTTTCAATAAGGGCTAAATTTGGCAGGGTTACTATTTTTAGTAAGTTTGCATTTATGCACGGTTGGGCACAAAATCTTACATAGACCTTTGGTATGGTAAATTGAAGCCAATGGTGAAGAAATTACTTCAATATCACTTTTCATCTAAGAGATTAAATTTTCAATTTCCAAACTACTTGTCAAAATATTCGAAGTCAATTTTGAGGCACTTAGAGGCTCCGGATGGGCCTAAAAATTGAAAAAAATGAAAGTAGACTACATTTCAATACTAGTTTCCTAGGGTGCGCCTTTTCAAGAACTTTCTGAAAAGGTATTATAAATGAAAATTTGATGGTCGGATCAAAAGTTATGACCCCACAAAGTTGTAGTACCAAAATTAATAAATTTTCAAAATATCTTCTTGAGGAAGTTACAATTTCTAGAAGATTCTATGGTGGTTACACCTTCCAAATAAAGGATGTGAATGGGGGTTATAGAGGAAGGGTAGAGTAGAGTGGATTGTGGCTATGATTTGCAGATTTGCGGATTTATGTAATCAGAGAAGCCATGTGATGACAGTTGTAATGCAATTTCATTTTTATTTTAGTGATAATAGAAAATATTTACTTCCTTCTTGCATATTGTTTGTGCAATTCTCTATTGTTGTTGTGAGTTTTAGATTGAAAGGGGAGTACCCTTCATCAAGTTGAAATAAATAATTAAAATCCTTGAGATTCCAACATTCCTTGGACTATTGTGATTCATGGGGAAATTTTATTTTCATTATGCTGATTAGATTTTTACCATAGTATTTCTTGTAATTATCATAGTATAATAGTGTTCCTCATAGAACTTGATGATTTCATAGAGGTGTTTGATGAGTTTATCATCTATGATGAGTGGTGATTTCACTAAAATCAAAAGTCATTTCTTTTTGATGTGTGCACACAAGTATGTATTTTTTCCAAGATGATTTAGATCATTTGAAGTCCTCAACAACCATAATTAGAAGTTCATTATGATGAAATGTGAATTTTGTTATGAATGAAATTTTAAGGCTAGCCTTTCTTTGACTAAGTGGGTAAACATCTAATTATTTAATTGTAACAAGAATCTAAGGATGTAATATTAAAAAAATAAAAATCATGTAGCTAAATCAGTAATGATAAAACAAGTTTGAGATATAATTTCAAAAATATAAAATCATAAAACACTTAGATCTACAAATAAAATTAGAAACCAACTTTCCTAAATGCCAAAAAGTAATCAGTGTATGATGAAATAAATTTTTCCTTTTGTGTGTAAGAAAATTACAAAACCTCCATCACATAAATATATAGGTCTAATTAAATTTTTAGAAAGAAGAGCCTAGATATATGAGTTACTCAAAATTAACACTACACAAACATATTTTTCAAAATTGGTAAAGAATGTGCAAGTACATAACTTGTTTGCAATATGGAGATATTCTGACATAAACCTTTTCAATGATCCGATCATATCTTTTACTATAAAATTTCAGATTATGATGCTACAATAGATTATTAGATAATCTACATTCAATTATGACAACATATACTAAACCGAATTTTTTTTTTTCAACTTTTATAATAAAATTCTTTAAATATTTAAAAATATAAATTACCATTATAACACATTATCATATTTTACTTTAGAAAACTGAAATTCAAAATAAATGAAAACCACATCAACAATTATATATCAATCTCAACTTCAATAAGCCATGGATTCTACTATCCAAGGAAACACATATTTACTTTATTCCATATTGTATCATTATTTATTTAAAATGTCATTCGCCTGAAATGACGTTAGCTCTTTGAAATAGCATCATTCCTATTGGCATTCATATTGGCAGAAACAAGCCGATCCCAGCTTATCCCAACTCCAATGGCAAGCTCCTCCAACTGCATCTTCCCATCTTACGCACGTACCATCGCAACCCCAGGAACCGAGGCATACACCCCTAAAAGTATTGCTCAATCTCTCACAGATATCCGCATCGCCCACTTGTAATCCTTTTCAAAATACATATATCAGTTCATATAATCATACTGTGTATATTGCTTTTAAATTCAGAAAGAAGAATGAAGAATGAATAGTACCAGAAAGGAAGAGGACCAACAGCAGTAGAAGCAGCGCATGCACATTTATTGCCTTCCCCATTGTCTCTGCAACTCCAAATCTCCAGATGTAATGTATTCTGTGGATGCAAAAAGACTTAGTCCATAGAGAGTATTTATACAAGTTGAATCTTCTCGTTGGTAACGTTCATTATTGCTTGATAATCCAGGAACATGTGATGGACGGAGAGAAATATTATTCTTTGGATCACTCCGGTCCAATCTGTCCATTCCACAAGTATTATTTTTTGACAGTTTCAATAAATATTTTGCTTTAATATATTTTTTCCTTGGAATCAATTAATAAGACAAAAAAATCTTTAGAATTAATTTTATTTTTGAATATCAAAGTTTATTTCAATGATTTTTTTTGTAATTGTCTATTTTTTTTTTACAATACATCTTAATAGTATATAAATTCCTTCTTAAAATTAAGTCACTTGCATCAAGGAGGTTTAAGGATTACATCGGTTGTGCTAGGGGAGCCACATGCAAGAGAAGGGGGAAATGATAGAATTTTCCCAAGTGAGAAGAGGAGGGAAGAAACAAAGCAAGAAAGTTAATAGGGGGTTGTAAAAAGCAGAAATAAAAATTTGAAGAAAAAAATCAAAGAGTCGCATAGACCATGTGAGGTGGAGGTTCAAGGATTGCGTCGATTGTGCTAGCAGGAACCACATGCAAGAGAAGGGGAAAATGAGAGAAATACCCAAGTGAGAAGAGGAAAAAAGAAACATAGCAAGAAAGGCAATAGGGAGCTGTAAAAAACAGATATAAAAATTTGAAAAAATAAAATCAAAGAGTCACATAGACCACGTGAGGTAGGGAATTAAGAGAAATACGTACAATGTTGGCAATGATTGTCATTGATGTCAACACTTGGTGAATTGTTTTTGGTTGTCATTGATGTCAATATTGATTGTTGGGTGGCATTGAAGTCAATATGTTTGTGAGATTGTTGGTAGTTGTTGTTTCTGAGGTCAACACTTGAGAAGTTTGTTTGGGAGATTGTTGGAAATAGTTATTGTTGCATATGATTACCATTGTTGTTTGGCATCAATTGTCATTGTCATATGGTGATGTTGTAGTACTTCATGGTTGGATGTCATGCCTTGTTTTATGTCAAGAAAAGTTGTATAGTGCATTGTTGTTGTCAGCAGAGTTGTTTTAATAACAATATATTAAGATGAAGATTAGAAGCATTACTAATTATGGAGAGATTGTTGATGGTCTACATTATGTTTTTTTCTCTCTCCTATTGTTTCTAATGAAGTATGTGTTGCTGAAAGAAATTTTTGGCCTCCACATGTTTTGAGAAAGTGTCTATTTCAAAAATTTTGTTTTGATTGACTATTTGGAAGAATGCACCACATTCCTCTACTATTGGAGATGTGGTCTTACGGTTTTGGATTTAGTGTTTTTTCTCTATGGGCATTGCACTCCTATATTTCTAGGTCACCTGTGTTGTCGAGTAGGTTTTTATGAATTGCAAAAGTTTGGCAATGTTGACGATTGTCTAGACTGGTCCAAAAATTACTCCATATTTCTCTGCATTGACATCTCTACTCCCGTGGCTTGGTGAATTCTCTTAGTTTCTATGCAATATATCAAGTCTACTTTTATATGTTGAATTCGTTTGCAAGTTCTATTATTTCTTTATCTTTTGGTTATGCATTATATGCTTTCGAAGTTAAGTAATCTTTAAATTTTGTTTTGTTTTTAATCGTTAAGAAAATAGGGGTGTGGATGTTCACCTATCTTCCTTAGTTCATTCAATATTGTCCTAGGAATCCTAATTAGATTGACTATAAACCTCAAAGGTGAGGTAATTCTTAACAAGGAAGACCTAGGAAGGATTCTTTTAAGCTTTGAGGGGTTCACCACCAAGCAAAAGCGTGGAAAAGATAAGTAAGCATTCAACTTACAAAACCTAATAATGCAAGCTAAATGAATGATGCAAACAATGAAATTATGCAACAAGTTAGGGTATGTGTACTTGGAGGTTCTAGAAATGCAATGAGGATTCTGGAAATGCAAAAATATAGTTAAAAAGAATTATGGAGGACTAAGATGCCCTTACTGTTGTCTTAGTCTCGCTGTTGTTTTTCGGGGCAAATACAAAATCTTCAGATGTCAAAAACAGATCTGAAATAATTTCAGAAAAATGAGCTGAGGAGGACTAAGATGCCCTAGGTGGTGACTTAGTCTCATTCTGAATTTCTAAAATCTCTGAATGTGGTCCTAAGGTCCAAGGTCAGCACTTCCTTCTTCTCAGATCTCAGGTTTTGAATCATTCGAATGTGGCCTATAGGTGATTTTCCATGAAGATGACAACTTTGTGATGCAACTTTGTAAATTTGTAACTTTTCACTTAAAATTATCTTCAAGTCTTCAACCTAAATCTAAAATCACGAACACACAAGAGGAGAAAAACTTGTTGATTGTTAGTAAACAAGCGTTTTCCTTGGTCAAACCCCTTGTTGGTAATTAAACCTTGAAATAAAATGAAATGCAGGGAAACGGTGAATGAACAACATGCAATGTTACAACTCACCAAACCCTTATTGTGAAATCTACAAACTTGTGTGAAATGGCTAGCTTGAATGTAGATCTTGAATCCAATGAATTCTTGATATATATGGACTTCAATTGCTTTCTTGAATCAAAACCCTACATCATAAATGTTAGCTCTTGTAGTGTAAAAAGTGTATCCTTTGATATTTTCACACTCATTTGGGTCCTCCTTGTGGATTTTCGTTTAATATTGCCTTGATTTAGTGTTGTAATGTGGATGACACATTCACATTAGGTCTTGGGCCCTTGTGAACTAATGGATTTTAATGGTACCTTGCTAAAGTGTTGTGACTTGTGTTATAACACACTTTCACACTTTTCTAGGGTCTTATCAAATAACTAAGCATAATAAACATAATTTTAATTAAATTATACTTTAATCCTACCTTATTTGGTGTTGTAACACACTTTCACATTTATCTAGGATTTCCATCAATAATTGGGCTTTCTTATGCTTTAATTGGCCTATTTTGCACCCACAAGCCTCATTTATTGCATCTTTTTTAGGATAATCTCGACATCAATCAATAACCAATCATAATTCAAGTGTTTTTGTCTTGTGTGGCCTAGATTTAGAATTTGTGACTCATTCACCACCTTGGGTGAATGAGTCCCACCTAGGTCTTTTTTTCCCCAATGCAGGTTTTACAACTTTCTAAGCACTATTTAAAATATTCTCAAAAATTAGGTGTGGGTGGACTCATTCACCACCTTGGGTGAATGAGTCTTGTGTGACCAAAATTTAAATTTAACTCAAATTTTCAACATGATTTTATTCTCCTAGATCTGATGTCAGCTTGTAGTGTTGCAATTTTAGGAATTCTTGCATAATTGAGTATAAATACAAGGTTCTTTCTCTCATTTTTAGACCTAGCATTCAAGAGTTCACAAGAGAATTTGAGCATTCACAAAGGCATTCAAGTAATTTCAAGGGTATATTATCAAGCATTCTAGAGCATTCTTCAAGTGTAAATCATCATGCCAAAGATTGCTTGCATCATGTTGTTTTAGAGCTAACAATTGTGATGAAGGGTGTGTCATTCAAACAAGTGTGTCATTCAAAGATCTACCAACATCAAGGAAGATTCCAAGTCTACATCCATTGGAGCCATTACTTACATGTTTGCAGCACCTTATTGCTAGGATTTGGTGAGTTGCAAATTTTTTATTTGTTCATTCATCATTTTCCATTCATATTTCCTTTCATTTCAAGGTTTAATTACCAACAAGGGGTTTGACCAAGAAAACCCCTATTCACTAACCCCACAACATTTTTCCCTCTTCTTGTGTGTGATTTTTAGGGTTAGGTTGTAGATTTGTCAAGAAGAAAAGTTGTCAAATACCTAAAGTTGTCAAAGTTGACATCCAGCCTTAGAGAAGCTTGGAGAAGGTCTACCTGTGTCAATTTGCAGTTTTGGATCCAAAAACCGGACAAAAAGAGCAAACAAAACCTAGAGGAACAAAATCCAATTCAAAACTTCCAAAAAAGTAGAAGTTGACTGATTCACCACATGTGGCGAATGAGTCCCATTGTACAGGCTTAATAGATATTTCTGCAGATTTGGATAACCTTTTGGTTAAAACATGTTTCTGCACATTTTCCTAGTGCAGAAGCAAGACTGATTCACCCAGCTTGGTGAATGAGTCCCAGTCAACATCAACAATAGATTTTTTAGTGATCTAGACCTCCATTCTACCTTCTCTAGTCTCCCAAGTGCACACTTTCAGTCTCATTGCTTTCCATTGCATTGTGTATCTTTTTAAGTCAATTAGGGTTAGTTTGCATTAGATTAGGGTTTTTTATTATAACTTGTACGACATTGTATTTTCCAAGTCTAAAATTGGTGGTGAACCCCTCATTAGCTCTCATTTAACCTTTAGGAGAACCATTTTTCAAGATTTTAATCTCCTTTAAATTGAAATCTCAAGGGTTTTTTCTTGAGTGAATTGGGTGAAGATTGGCTCTCTCCTTTTAGGTCCTAAACCCTAAAGGTGAAAGAGAGGCACCAATTTTCCACTATTCATTTTGGTGAACCAACATTTAGAATACTTTCTTTTCTGATTTGGAGTCCATCATCATCCTAGATTTAGCTTGCATTAACATTGCATTAGGTTTTGTATTGGTTAATTCACATTCTAGGGATTCCAATCTTGCATTAGTGAAAGCTCATTTACCTTGCAATTTTGTATCTAATTTCATTAAAAATCAATAAAATTATTCATTTGCATTTCATACACATATCAAAAAATATAAAAAGCATCAAATTCAATTCAAAAATTCTAAAAATTTACAAAAAAATAGTGTCTCGACTCATTCACCATCTTGGACGAATCAGTCCCTTTGCATATTTATCAGTGCATTTTTTGCCATTTACAGTTCATTTTCTAAGTTTTTGTTTGTTGATTCTACATTTTTGTTTTAGTTTCCAAAATTTTAGTTATAATCATTTCATTAATTTTAGCTTGCATTACATCTACACTCGCCTCACATTTAGTAGCCTTTGCATGAGTGTTTGGTTTCCTATTGCTAATACCATAGTGAGAATAAGTTTGAGACTCATGTTCTCCCACGTAGCACAATCATTATGGATCTTGGGTGATCTAGAGCTTCCAATCCTAGTATTGACACTAGTACACTAGGCATGGATAACACCCTTATCAACCCTTTGCCTTGAAGTAGCATGAAAGTTGAACCAAGGAATGATAGCATCCCGCAAGAAAACATAATTCAAATTCATGAGGATTTAGTAAACTTACAACATCAAATGAGCCTTGAAAACATTTCAACTATCTCCATCCCTACCATATAAAACATTCACCGCATGCTTGAAATTGAAGATGACCTTGAATTTTTGAAAAAACATAGTGCAAATCTTTGGAAAATATATCCCTTCAACCACTAGTTGTCCTTTACCAACAATCAATGTTCCAAACCAATGAGGAACTCAAATTCCTCCTCCCACAACAATAGCCTCAATACCTACCTATACCCCTCCTCAAGTCACAAAAACAATGCAAGTTAGTAATGTGATTCCTTCACTAGGTATTCCTACTAACATCCCTAGTTCCTATATGACATCGAAAGTTATATCTCCCACACTACCACCTATAAGAATTCCATTCAATTTTCCTACAAAAACATACACTCCATCACCACTTCCACTTCCATCTCACAACACAAGAAATGACCCTCTCATAACTCAAATTTTCCAAACCATGTCATCCCTTTAAAAAAAACAATCCACCATCAACCAAAATCAAAATGACCCACCTACATATTATGTGAAAAATAGTCCATTATCATTGGAGATATTATGAACACCAATGCCACAAGGTGTAGAGGTGCCTATATTTGAGAAATATGGAGGGAAGAGAGATCCTTTTAACCATGTTCATTCCTACACTGCCTTATGTAGTGACTTTGTCCTTGATGATAAATTGTTGGCAAAGCTCTTTCCTAGGTCCTTAAAGGATATTGCCTTGGAGTGGTTCTCTTCTTTATTGAAAAAATCAATTCATTCATTCAATGAACTTGTTGATGGATTTGTAAACCATTTCCAAGTGCATATGACTCTATAGATGACCTTGCTCGATTTGATGAGATGCAAGAAAAAAGGAGAAGAAAATATTTAACTAGATTTATCTAACACTATCAATCACTTTATTCCCAAATCGATGTCAAGGTCCCCAACCCACACCTCCAAAAGATGTTCATAGAAAATTTACAAAGAAAAATCCAAGATGAGCTTTCCATGATGAAATTCCCATCCTTCATGTACTTGTGTACTACCCTCTGCAATTACAAAAATTTGATTAGCAGTCACGATACAAATTCCACTTCTAGTTGAATTGAGAGATTCGAGCCCGCACACCAAAACAATTCCCAATCTTTTAGAAAATAATAGTCCTCCAATTTAAGCCCCCTCAACAAAACAACTCAAAATTTCAATAACCAAGTAGTTGTTGTCAAAGCCATAGTGCCCTTTAGTTATGGAGATCCAAAAAGACAATTCACTCTCCTACCTGATAACCAAGTCACAATACCATGTCCCAACTTCTAGACCAAAAAATGCTTACCTTACCTCCTATCAAAACACCCAACCCTAATAAGCCTTTACCTCTGAGATTTAAATCAAATTCTTATTGTCACTATCCTTGGCAAAATAGACATGAAAACAAACATTGCAAGCATCTTAAAGATCTTGTGCATGACCTCATTGATTTTAGTTGTCTATCTATTATAGGTGTTAGTGATCAAGGCAATAAGTCTATAGCCCCTTCGAACCAAAATTTGCAAATTTTCACGAATCCCATGCCAAAACATAATATTTCATTTTTCAAAGCCAATGAAACTACAAAGAATGATGTGATGAATGTTGATATAGATGATGAAAACAATGATTTTGTTCTAAATAATGATATCAGTGTCAATCCAATAGATGAGATGGTAGGGGTGACAAACATCATCCCTCGTAAGGGTCGAACTAAGAATTCTCTTAACATTGTTTTCTCCTCTAAGGATATAATTAAGCATGCACCCGATGGTCCTCTTTACATAGTCGGTCATATGTATGATAATCCCACTAATGGGATATTAATAGATCTTTCTTGTGGAGAGAATGTGATCATCAAAGAATTTTTACTTTTGCACGAACTTTATCAAGACGAATATGATAAACTGAAAGAATGGATCAAGATACACAATGGTTTTGCTTGCTCTACAATAGGATTCACAACCCTTCCATTGCAAATAGGAACAAAAACATTAGATGTCACATTCTCCATCATCTCATAGTTGGACCAATTTCGTGTGAGGCTAGGCCACCCATGGCTTTGCTCCATGAAAGTCATCCCTTCGATTGTGTATAAATTCTTAAAGTTTCCCTTTGACAATGAAATATTCACTATTCACCATAGCAGATTTAGCCCTTATCTTCCAAAGGAAAATTTTCCTTAGAAGCCATTTGGCCCGACCCCATGGAACCTATAAAACCCCGAGAAGACTTCTTTTTCTTGTCCTATCAAAAGTTCAATTCAAAGAAGATAGTAGATCTCTCCCTCCAAAACATGTCCCCATCCACCTCTAAACCTTCCATCTTCGACAAAACCATGCTTGAACCCAAACACGACCCAAATAACCAAGACCAAACAAAAACAAAAAATTCACCTACATTCTACAGAAACCCAAGATACAATGAAACCAACCCTGCCACACCTCCCAAAATAAAGAAAGTTTACAAAGTCAAAGAGAAGATGGTTGTAGAACCGCCTATGGATTCATCTGTTCTTCCTTCACAAGAAGAAAAGAAGCCTATGGTTGATCAACCTGCTCCTACAGAAATTCAATTTGAAAACAAAACGAAAAGAAAAAGAGGTGTTAGGGAGCGTAGATGTAGACATCGTGCCATTGCTCGCAAGTTACAAGAAGAATTATAAAAAGAAAATCAAGGTCCAAACTTGACTAAAGCAATGCATGATGACTCTACCTCTACCCTGAAACAACAAAATTTAATGCAAACTTCACAACAAGAATTGAACTCTTCCATGGACATTATCCTTCTACCTTCTATTGTGATCAACTTAGATGGTGATGATGAGGTTGCTAAAATTGATGAAGAGGTGTATAATGAACTGAATACATTGTTTTCCTCTACCAAGAACGTAAATGACAAATCTCTTGCAAAGAGTGTTGAACCTAGTGCTTCTCATGATTGGGCACTTTCTCTTGTCCCTATGGCTAGTTGCCAACCTTCGGTATATAACGAACTTGATTGGGAGGTGAATAATTTTCTCATAGATTGACTCACATTTTCCTTACTTGTCTCTTTCCTTTTTTTCTTTTTCTTTTTCTTTTGTGTAATTGCATGTGCATGATGTGATCCCCCATGATGTTTTGTTCAATGTTTTCTCTCTCTTTGTTTCATTCCTCTATTTGTACCCTCATTCTTGTCCATGTCATTCATCTCTTTCAATTTTTCAATTTTCGTGTGTTTTCCTTTTGGGAATGATGCAAGGCATCGAGACACCCCATGTCTCCTCCATGTTGACACAAAAGGCTTTCTTTTTATTTTTTCATTTTTAATTGCTCCATTTCATTTGTCTTGTGTTTTCATTTTGGTGATGATGCGAGGTGTCAAGACACCCCATGTCTCATCCACGTTGACCCAAAAGGTTTTTCTTTGCTTTCTCTCTCTTTGTATCATTCTTCCAGTTCTGTGTATTTAGGGAATGATGATAGTTCCAAGCTCTCTAAAAACAATGTAGAAATGAACATACTAACCTCAAATCCATAGATCCCTTATGTGTTTAGCGTTTTCATTTTGGGGGCAACCCATGCTGGGTGCTGCCACAATAATGGGTTACACTTTTTGGGACATCCTGATTTTTGCTGAAATCACATAATTTTAGAAAATATAATGATTTAAGCCTTAAAAAGGTTCCATTTTAAGGGTTTTAATTGAAGAGGGTTTGATCAAACCTACTTATATCAAACCCCCTTAAATAGAAAGCCGCTAGCTTTAAACCATACCTATAATGGAGTCTCCTCTACACCTATCAAAATGCTGATAAAAAATCACTTTTTATTTACCTTTTAGGGGATCAAATTAATTTATTTAAATTTTTATTTTGTAAACATGTAGTCCTTATTATAAGCTTCCCAAAAAGTATAATTTTAAATATATTTAATTTTATTATTATATTTATTTTTTATTTCTTGTGAATGTAGTTTTTTCAATGAACATCGAGGTCTTTATTTCACACATACGGAAAAATAGGAAAAGAGAGAAAAAAATTCTTTAAAATGCATGTACACTATCTATTGATGTCCTTATTCCAACAAAAAAATAATAAGTTAATTCAAATGAATACAAAAAAAATTATGCAGCTGAAAGTATAATATATCCAAATTATAATTACTTTGAATTAGAAAATTAATTAAAAAATATATATGAAATAAAAAATTATGAAAAAATTTCCATCCGCTAGATAATGGTGTAAAAACATTGTATTTAAAAAATCAGAATTGTATGCTTTCTATAAAAAAAGTTATGCAACTGAAAGTAAGCATCAGTTTTTGAAAATGATGTTTAGTAAAAAAATAAGTTAATAAAAACTACATAAAATAATTCACAATTTATTTTTTAATTTATTTATTTTAAATATAATTAGATTCTCAACAAAAAATATCACAAATCACTAGTTTCCTTCATCTTCAAATTCTTAATGGTTTAGCTTCTATAGGCATACAGAAATGAAGATCTGGTGAAAAATGTTGATTTCAATGTCAAGTTTGGCCAAAAAGTGTAACCCATTATTGTGGGATCAGCCCACTCTCCTTTATTTTTCTTTCAAGCATGATGCATCTTTACTCAAAAAAATATGACTTGGCATAGGGCTTTCCAAGTTAGCTCTCATGTCTTATTTTTGCATTTTTTATTTAAATTAATTGCTCATAGTATGGTGTTTAGAAATTACTTGAAAGTGGGGGCATACATTCACATTATTCTTTTGCATTTTCCTTTTCATGGTTCTTGGTGCAGCTCTCTTACTTCATATAATGTGTTTGTCACTTTGTGGATGATATTGGGTGTAATTTCCTTCATGAGAATGATCTCTCTTAGCATATTATATTCCTCTTAGTGGCTTGATGTGACACACTGCATCCCCTAAGTTGTGAATCTTCTATTCTTTGATTGGTCCTCTATTGGAGACATTAGGAACTTGATGTTCCCTAAGTTAAAGAGCTCACATCAACTAAGAAAAACTCCTTTGAATATTTCATACTTTTCATTTGTTGTTATATGGCCACCTTGCATAATACAACTTGCATGCCTATGGATCCATCCTATTTTCTCATGAGCTCCAAGCATACAAATTTTTTCTTGTCTCATGAAGCTCGAAAATTCATTTTGTGTGGTGCCTTATTAAAGTTATCAAGAGGTATATGGTTTTGAGTAGGAATTCCAATCTAAGGAAAAACTTTACCCATAGCCAATTGTGTGTGTGTGAGTGCATACTCACCATGAGTGTGTGTGTCTCACCTTTTAGGAATTCTCACCCGAAAGTCAGCTAGGAGTTCCATTGCTTGAGAGTGACTATGCATTTTTCAGACAAACAACCTAGATCTGATCCACATCATGGTGGACAGATGGTCGATGCTTGTTCTAATTCTTTTATTTCACTTGTTTTGATCTTTGGTAGTGTATTCTTTCTCTTTTTTATTTCTCTTTATATCATTCTCATGTGTGTTTCTTTTATGCTTATGTTGGTTTGTCTTGGGATCTTGATCTTGAGGGCTTGATCTCCCCTCTTGATCATTGTTGTCTCATCTTATTGGAAATTGGTGCCTGTTTGTCTTCTTTAGTGTGAGTTTTCAGAAAGTTCATCCTCTCACTAAAGTGGGGGCTAAATTTAGTGTATAAAAATGTATCCTTTGAAATTTTCACACTCATTTGGGTCCTCCTTGTGGATTTTAGCTTAATGTTGCCTTGATTTAGTGTTTTAATGTGGATGACACATTCATATTAGGTCTTGGGCCCCTGTGAATTAATGTATTTTAATTGTATTTATGATCATCAAATCTTTTGCCTCTTCGACAACCTTATGGAAAATTCAGCGGGTGGGGGACCAATCTGAACCTCACTAAATACCTTCGATATTTTTATAGAAAACCAACTCTTCTTTGAGTTTTGGAAACATGTAGAAAGAAATGTAAACATAAAACATGAAAAGTGGTGATGAGCCAACACTTTTACAATATTTCAAAACCCAAATTCCTTTCTATGAATGATATAACAGACACAAAATGCCACAACCCTTCATTTTTGGGAAGAGAATGACCAGTAGAGGCTAGATATAAGCACAGTGTAGTCATTCAAATCTACCCATAGGAAGTGTTTTTTAAGGTTCGATCAAACATAAAAGTTCCAAGAGTTAAATTTTTTTTTCAAAAAGCCACATAAACTCTTCCTCTTAATACAACATAACACGAAGAAACAATAACCTTTCAAGAAAACAAGGAAGTCCAATGACATAATCCAATTTCTATAGGCTATCACTTTATCATATAATCTTACAAGATGAAAATCAAATAATCAAACTATTCCAATTAAGCTAGACATAGTATTCCATTATGAATGAAGATATAAAGAAGGAAACATTGATAGAGGCCATATTATGCACAGTTTCAAATATTTCTCCCAAATAGTTTGTACTTAAATATCAAGTGAACTTTAAAAAAGAGGTCAGATTCCAATCCAACAATAGTTTGAGTTAAAATAGATATAACATGCTAGATTGAAGTAGTGTTTTGCAAACTTTAATGAGCATATTTCCTATAACTATGAAAAACTAAAGAGTTTATTTCCAAAAGGGAAAAATTTAGGAACCCTTCTCTTTTGTTGCCACCTGAAATTTATAGCCAAAAGGACAGAGAAACATTGTCTCAACCCAAAATTAATTACTGCTAGATGTGTGCACATGATAGCACAAAATTTGATCATAGATATTTTAATTAGGTTGTGGAAATATTCACTCATCAACTCTCAACTCCTGCATTAATATCCCTCAAATATTTAGCAACATTGTCTTCCATAAATGCTTGGATCCTAGAAAATAGCCTAGAAAAATTATTGTTGACCAATCATGTGGCTTGGCAGAACCGACTCAAATCCTCCTCCTAGAAACCAAAGAAAAGTATGCTTTGATAAACTCCAATGAGAAAACTTTTTAAAGCACAACCTCTTTGCAGCAAAGAGATGAAGTGTCGAGCAGGCGTGTATTCTTAGATTTGTGAAAATCATTCTTGAGAAACTCTCTATGGAGTTGACACATGGATCAAATTTCTCTTGAAAGGAAAGAAATAAACAAAACCCACACAACCACCACATGGCACATTACGCGCCTTTTAGAACCAAACTTTCTTTTGTGTGTGGATTGTCTCGAAGCCAAAAATTAGAAGACAGGAAAAATTTTCTTCACAGTTTTGGCAACTCACAAGCATCCTTCACTTGCGGAGGCACAAACCTAAACCTCTAGAAATTCTTGGACTATGAGGAAACAAAAATGCTACATCTCCCAATCTGCATCAGTTAGTTGGATAGGATTATAGATAACCTTGTATGCTTGATCTAGCTTGAAGACTTCTTTGAAGGAAACAAATCCCCATCTTCTTGAAACAACTCCCTGGTGATAATAGAGACGAGAAAGAAGCAAGATCTCATGCTCAACATCATCGATGGTGGGCATCACACTCAAACCTAGGAGTTTTGTAGAAGTTCAAATTTTATGTTGGATTTCATCTAAAATCTACTCGATCGACAACACATCTCCATTTTTTGAAAGGAAGGGAGGCAATCTGAAGCTATGCAAGACACCTAAATATTTCTTAATTTCATTGAACCTCTTGTTCAACACTACTTGGCATTCCTTTCTCTTTGTTGTGATCTTGTGACAGTGGGCGAATTTGTTTGCCTTTTTGGAGGTGGCCCTTCTATCTCGAATTCCTTCACTTTTTAGGGCATCATAACTGGCCACACATAACCTGTAAATCAAAGTCTGGGATTTTTCTACTCAGGGAGCATACTCCTACAAAATTTGGTCGGCCAATGGTCCAACCCTTTCATTTAACTCTTGAGCATCTTTCAAAAACTATATAGTTGGTTTGAGGATGGGGAGCTTAACTATCATTCACTCCCAATATATGGATACCAAACTTTTCAACATAGGAAGGGTTGAAGATATTTATGCAACTGTTAGCTCTTGATGTAACTGAGCCTCCTTTGCTTTCATATTCTCCTCTATTTTATTCTTCTCCTTGTGGACATTTGCCAGATCAAAGCCTATTTTTTTGATCTCCTGATCACGAGCCTGTAGAGCAGACTCAACTTCTTGCTTGTCATGTCTTAACTTTTCTCCTTCTACCTAGGCCTTTTGTAAATTGCGAGAAGCTTGAGATCGGATTTCATCTAGCTCTCTCTTTACACTTTTATAAGCACGTTGGTGATCTACATTTGATTGGTGCTCAACAACAAGCTCAACTTTCAACCTATCGATTTTGGTATATAGTTCAGACTGCTCACCTTGGTTCCATGAGAAACCTTGTTGCTTTCTCTTATTGATCCTATATTTTCCTTATGCAGGCCATCTCAAAATCTCTGGATTTGATTTCTATCTACAACCTATTAATTTTTTCCCTTACATTCATTAATTATGCCTCGCGCTTTTTCAATTTTTGATCTAGCCTCTCATAATCCACATATACCACCTTTTGGGTAGTCTTGGCTAGATCCACCTTGTTGCATGAGTGAATTTCATTCAAATCCAGACCCATGGCCCTAATGCCATAGTCCTCCATCTATATTTCTCCTTCAGGTTGGGCTACAAGTGGCTTCATGGTATTAATCCATAAAGAATTTTTCTCTTCATTGAAGCAAGTTTCAATCTTCTCGATGATCGACAATTCAACGTTCTTTAACAGCCATTTTCTGCTTCCTAGCTTGTCAAGCCCACTTAGTGGATTCAAAATTCTCTTGAATATTGTATGGGGTGTCAATTCTTTGTGTTGCAATGGAAGCACCAAGAGGAAGACTAAAAGGGGTAACAAAAGGAGAGACTTCAAATGTATGGGCATGTGGGGAGGAAAATGGAAGCATAATCATAGAAAATGGTATGATGCCAAATTGAGATTGGGTTGAGGAGAAACTAGTTGGAGTAAAGAGGGAAAAAGGAGGAATGGGAGATTTTTCTCGGATGAGGATGGACCTAGGGTAATGGGAAACATAGATGATTTAGCCTTTTCAATAGGGGCCCTCGATAGGGCGATTAAAGAATCAATAATGATTAAAGAATATGTTGCTCGCTCAACACATGGGGGGAGATCACAGTGTGTATTAAACATAGCAAGGGGCTCATTGAGAACCAAAAGCTCATATTATCTAGACCGAGGATTCTTTTCAATGGATGGGGGAAAAGGAGTAACTAGAGATGCAGAGGTAGGAAGAAGAGGGGGAGCAAGACTTACTTGGACCGTGGCGGTCATAACATTTTGCATAATAGAATTTTCTTCTTCTTTCCTGACTGTTACAGGTCAGAAGTGCCAAGGACTTGACCTTACCTTCTCTTTGCATGACCTGAACTAGCTTGTTCAAATTCTTTAGTGGATGATCTCACTGAATCTTGGCCCTCGTCAACCACAATGAACCTTCTTGGGTACTGTTGAACTCTCTTTCCCTTGCATCAGACACTAGTAGAGGACGTGGCTTGTGAGTCCTTTCTCTTTGAGATTATTCTTCTATAGGACTCCTGAGGTCGGGAAGTACGATGTGGGATTTGTTTCTTTGTTATCTCGTGACTGATATCTGGGTTGCTATTGTTAGTATTGGCCTCTAAGTAATAAATTTCCTTGAACTATTCATCATGTGGCCAAAAATCTCCGAGCAACTTGTTTGGACATCTCATCCCTTGTTGGAACCTCTAGAAATATACCTTCTTTCTTTCTGACCATCCCTAGTTCTTCATTTGATTGTTGAGGTTTTTATTTATTGGGAGATTCCTTTGATAATCCGCTTGTGATGTATAGAAACTCAACCATTTCGATCATCTGAATGATATTTGGACCAAGTTATTGTAAACCTCTGCCCTTTCTTGATTCAGATTCCTCCTGGACTCCAAATACTCCCAAATCTAAGGTTTCAAAGTGAAATACCTTGTCGGATTATAGTCCCAGGTATCATAGGTGAGGACTAAGCATAGTTCCACAAAAATATTTGTAAGTTCCTTTTGCGCCTTCAGCTTCTCTAGTGTCACTCAATTGTTGGTAATACAAAGGAGAAATGGATATAACTTTGTCATGTTCCTTCCAGAACCATAGGTGTTGTCGGCAAGGGTTTCCTGACGACATGCCTCCAACGTGAAACCTCTATCTATTAAAGATTTGGGGAGTCAGAAAGGCCCTCTGACGAAACCATGGAATCTAATAAATGTGAAATCCTCTCCTACGAAATAATCCATTGGAGTGGGTGTAATTTTCATGCATTGCAAAATCTTAGGAGAAAAATAGCCCACTAAACACGACAACAATTCTTAAAGCACCAGTCTCATGAAATGGTCTACAAACCAATAATAATTGGATTTTTTTGACAATACATAGGTCCACATAGAAAATGGTTGACATAAACCATTTGCATCGAACCTAGACACTGGAAAACTTCTCTCCAGAAACTCGTAATTTTGATGCAAAATCAAGGGAGCCAAGAAAGAAGAATACCTTAATTTATACCTAGTATGGTAATTCCTCAATTGCTCCAACATGGTTCCATCTACTACATCAACAAATTCATAATATCTCTTCCCTCTCTCCCTTTTGAGTATTAAGGCCAGGCTCATCTGGAAGGGATGGACTTCCTCATCATTATCAAAGAAAAAAATCCAAGCTAGCATCAAGAAAAGAACTTGTGTGTTTCTCTTGAACTTTTTTATGTAAGAGGAAAAATAAAATGACCTCTTGGTAGCCTTTCCTTCATCTCACTCTCATAGAAGCTTTCTCTCTAGTTTGCATCTTCCTAGAAAATTTTCATATTTTCCTCAAAAAAAGGCTTGGTGCCCTAGTTGGTAGGGATACACAACATATCCCATATGGATTCAACAACGATCATGACCTTGATCTTGTTGCATACAATGGATCTCGTCTCTTTGTTGAATCTTTTGGCACTTGCATCCACTAACTCTGGGCATGGGTGCATAGAAGGCAATAGGAACTATGGAAATTGATAATTCTAGAGCCGAGAGGAAAAACCCTTAGATACACCATGATGTAACATTATTCAAAATTCCCCCTCCCTAAGGTTCTTAGGGTTAGTCGACAATTTTGGATAAAAAATATTATCGACAACATCTTGCACCGCCTCTCTGAGAACACTTTTATCTACTTGTAACCTTCTTCAAAATTCAAATGCTCACTCCTCAGGCACTAGGGCATTAGCGAACATGTTTTTCCCAAATATATTGGCAAAACCAGACTTTCTAGATGGGGCTCCAACCTTTCTACCAGATGTTGATGGCTTTTCCATGGCTACTTCAAGAAGTTGGAGAGTTTCCTTACTGAAAATGGCCACTTGCCTTTTTCTACTTTAGAAAAATCTACCTTTTGGTGTAGTCAATTCCCTTAGCACATACATGCAATTAAGGCTACGTCATTATTGATGGTCCATTAAATGCTGCCAATGAGGAGATACGTGTGGATTTGAGATCCGCCTGTCTACACAAATACACTCATTTCCTTGGGGAGTGTGCTTTTGGTTATGACAAATGTGCTTAGGTGATGCAAGGTACCTTTAAGAGGATGCACTCATTTAATTTTTCAGATTTTAGCACTTTAATCCATGTATTTTCACATAAGCAAGCTAGTTGGTGCTGATGATGGCAAAGGACACATGTCGATGATCGACTTATGCAAGCATTTACTCCCAATGCCCAAATTTAATTTTTAGGACCTTATATTAGATTCTCTATAAGATCTATCCCTCATACTTTGGTTGCTTTGATATTTTTCCGTTGTCATCTAACCAAAAAATAGACTTTTTGCAATTTGGGTTTGTCGATACCTCTTTTCAATAAATAGTTATACCTCTTTAATGCAATATTCATTCAAAAATATAGATTTTTAAGTTTAGCAAGATTTTTTTCTATCTCTATTCTGCAGTTCACTCTACTTCTTTTAGCTATGTCTATTGGCCTAGGCACTCCTATTCATCTACTTCCGCAAAAGCAACAATGCACTTCACTAGGGAGATCATTGTTGATAGAATTAAGCACCTAGTGAAGAGGTGTGACTGTCTTGTGGTAATTGCATTCTAGTGGGTCATCGACCAAGAATTTATTGAGGATGAGAACCATATAAGAAACAACTACAACATTGTATCTCACTTCATGGCCTCCCTCTTGGACCTGAATATTGCCAAAACCATATTGTTTACCTGTGTTGTCGAATGTTTGACACCTCTCTATTGGAAGGACTTAGCAAAATTGTGCAAGTCACCATCTCGGGTGTCAGTATTCCAAGTACAATTTGGACCTTTGTAGGCACGTTGATCATGGGATGGACATGCCCTGGCTAACCTTTTTGACCAAATTTCACACTATGGAATTTAAAAGTCGCTGCTCACTATCTCTGCTTGTGGCCACTTATTTCCTATGGGAGTTTGGCATAGAACACGTTATTGGGCTAGACTTTCAGAAGCATTTTAAGTTTCTGGTGTACAATCATGAAGACTAGAATTTTATGTCCATGCACTATATGTTTTTGTGTCCTTCGTTTCCTTGTCAATGAAGAAGAAGAAAAAAACAACTACGGGCAACTTGCCTGCATAACTATGGTTGGAGGCCTAATCTTTTCACTTTTTGTAATTTTTCCTCTATTTTGCTTCTTTTTGATCTAGGACTCTTTTTGGGTTTTTTCTCAAGAGAGCTTCAAGTTAAAATGAGACTCGAGTTGTATTACACTTGTAAATTTTGATGAATATATATATATAATATAGTACTTTTCTACTTCTTCTATGTTTCACTCATGGCTTATTCTTAAAACTAAAACATATTTACAAAAAATTTACATATGGTAGATATCTATATATATTTTTTAAATATTAACATACTTTAATGGAATAATTTTAGATAAATACCATTCACTGGTATATCTAAATAATTTCCTTACATATTTTCAAGTTTGTACATATTATTTTCTTTGCACGCGCTAATTCAGAAGGGCCCCTTCCACAATGCTTCAAATTTGGTATCCTGATTTGGTTTTGCAGTAAGTTCATCATACTTTAGTACTAGGCTTCCTTCCTAGAAATCTGGATCAAAAATCTTCTTGTCAAGACTGATCATGGCTCCAAAATCCCTTTCTCTTTCTTCCTCAATTTTGAGGAGTTCTTCTAACCGTACTTCCATTTTGTCGCTTTCCTCTATTTCTAGGGCTTTTAGTAGTTGTAAAGCAAGGAGTTCCATGGAAATAGGTAAAACCACATCTTTCCCATATACTAATTCATAGGGATATGCCTTCAAGATCTACTTTGGTGTAATCCAATATGCCCATAGGAGCTTGTTCTAGTCTCTTTGTTGCTCAGACCCAATGCGCTTGATTAACCTAATTAAGTTTTTATTAGTTGAATCTACTAGCCCATTTCCTTGTGGGTAGTAGTTTGACGAAGTCTTGAGGTATATCCCATTTTTGAGAGAAAAATCTGACATCCTTGAACCTACAAAGGCCTGAGTGTTGTCGGATATGATGGCTTTTGGTGAAATAAATCTAGTCACCAACTCTTTGAGGAAATTGACAATCTCGCCCTTTGTAGCATTATTCAGGGTGATTGCCTCTATCCACCTTGTTAAGTAATCAGCCGCTACGAGGATCCATTTGTGGCTAACATTGGAGATAGGATTTATAATTCCAACAAAATCCAAACCCCATTGAGAAAAATGATTTTTTGTTACAATTGGACTTAAAGGGATAGAATATTTTTTTCTTTTTCAAATATAAAATTGGCACTGAGTACATTTCTACACCAGATGGTGTACATTAGGAAACATTGAGGGCCAATCATATCCTGGTCACATGATTTTCAAGGCAGTAGTGTTGGCGGAGAAGTTTCCACCCTTAGGACTACTATGGAATATTTTAAAAACTCTCTCTGCATGTGTCTTATCTAAACATCGAAGAAAGACACCATCATAGTTTCTTTTAAATAAAGTTCCCTCAATTAATACATACCTAGTGCTTTGCAGTCAATAGTATCGACTTTTGGGGAATGGAAGGTTGGTCAGGTAGTGTACCTTTTGCATATATCATGTTCGATCTACCACTCAAGGCTGATCAGACTCAAACTAATTTGAGTAGACTCGATCGATCTCCTTCTTAGCTTCAGAACTTGATTCCTGTGCAAGGTACTCGCAGAGACCTCTTCCCCAAACTATCTGAATTTGTTTAATGCCCATGTCATACTCTGGGATATTGGCGATCCAATTATCCCTCTTCTTGATTATCTCTCCTTTGGTAATATATTCTCGTACACTAGGATGATCAACTAGGATGGTAATTTTATTGCCCAACACCAAGTGTTAGGATGTTTTAAGGCTTTTAACAATGGAAAAATTATTCTTTTCTACAAAGTTATACCTAGCTTCATAACCCTTAAGGGTTCTTGAGTGAAATGCAATTGGATGTTCCTTGTTATTCTCTTCATCCTTCTAAGTGAGCACATAAGATATGTTGTGTTGACCGTTATATACATTGCAAAGAAAATATTTAATTTTTTTTGGGTTAGCCAACTCCGAAGCAGTGGAGATAGCTATCTTTATTTGCTCAAAATCTGCTTTACCCTCAAGGGTCCATTTAAATATTAAGTTCTTCTTGAACATCAACATGATAGGTCATGCGATGCTCACAAAGTTTGAAATGAACCAACTGAAAAAATTAATCTTCCCTAGGAAATATTGCAACCCTTTTTGATTCACTGGTAGGGGTAACTCCATTATAGATCTCACTATTTTAGGATCTATTGAAATTCACTCTTTGGATACTATAAAACCAAGTAGCTTACCTTGAGGTACTCCGAAAACATATTTTTTGGGATTTAAAGAAATCTCAAACTTTTGACACTTCTGGAAAACCTGTTCTAGATGATCAAAATGATAAACCTTTGAATTTGAAAAGACTCTCATGTCATCCAGATAAATTAGAATGATCAAATTGATCAATCCTCTAAAATAAATTTCCATTGCTCGTTGAAAATTTATGCAAGAGTTTGAGAGTTCGAAGGGAATTTTTGCATGTGCAAACGTTCCCCACATAGTGGTAGACGTCATTTTATGTTGGTCACCTTCTTTGAAATATACCTGGTTGTACCTTAAGAAACCATCAAGCAATGAAAAAATTTCTGATCCGACCAAGGCCTGTAGGATATACTCCATTGATGGTAAGGGGTAGTGGTCTTTCAACGAGGCTTTATCGAGATCTTGTAAATTAGAAAAAAAGCCTAATGTCACCATTTTTCTTCTGAACTGGTACCAAATCAGACACCTAGGTGGAGTGCTCAATTAGGTAAATGATTCAGCAATCAATCAATTTGGTGAGCTTCTATGCCATCAAAACCTCGACCATCAGATTGATAGGCATTTTCTTATGTTAGACTGGCTTTGATCCTTCTGCCAAGTCAATGGTATGTTGAATTACACCAAGATAGTATCCTCTAAGATCATCATAGGTCCAAGCTATAACTCCATTGTATCTAGAACATAGACTCTTACCCTTTCCTTATCTTCCAATGAAACATTCCTTCCAACTTTTAGTTTTCTACCATTTCCAACATCTATCTCTTCATAATCCTTTTTGCCCGCAGTGAACCTTGGTTTTTCATTCATTACATCTTCACAATCTAAGAGATTTTTGAGGGAGATTAAACCTTGAGGGAGCTTATTCCCTTTTAACAGGATAACCCACTTTTCAAGAGGTTGGCCTTTTGATTGTGAATAGTCAAAAACTCCTTCTGACTTCTAGATGAAGGTAGTGATCTGAGTGTTATCTTCAAACACTTGTTAGTTCTGATCATTGTTAGGGATGGATGGTCAGCCAATAACTTGTACTACATTTTTATTTGTTGTCGAATTGGGAATAGGTTCAAACTGTGACCCGATTGAAGTCATCCAATCAGCTATACCATTTTGAGATTGGGGAATGATTTGTACATTAGAAGATTCAAAAAATTCAATCAGATCCCATATTCGATGTCTATATGACTTCATCCTTGTACTCTTAGTAGCCACTTTCTCGTAGACTTGGCTCACAATGAACTCAAAATCTTTGAATGACTGTAAACTCTTTGTGCCCATTCGCTTAGTGAGAATCAAATCATGGATCAAGGCTTCATATTCTATGTCATTATTAGAGAATGTGAATTGAAAATGATAGGCCTTGAGGTATTTGATCCTGTTGGGCACAATAATCAGACTCCTACTCCAGAACTGGCTTTGCATTTGGCACCATCAAAGGATAAGGTCCATAGATGGTTATCCATCGTATCATCATAATCCTCCCGATCCTTCATCAAATTTGGATAGGTTAGGTCATCATCGAAGATCGCATATCTGCCCAGCCCTCTGGTGTGAAATATGCCAAATGGGTCAGACTCGATGAACTAGTTGAGGAGGACTTCTTCTTCGGGAGTCCGATCACTTGTGTCTTCTTTGTCTTCCAACATCTCTATGCAATATCCCTCTTATTTTGAGGAAGTATTTCTTTCTTAAAAACATAAGATTGCATTGTCCACTATATGTTTAGGGTGCAAAGATTCGGATAGGATCTTCATCTTTGCCCCATGCTTATTTCTCAATATCAAATGGGACCAGTTGAGTGCCAAGTACCCACCAAGATTTGTAGTGAAATATCTGGAAAGACACATCCTGAAGACCAATGAGAATTTCCATCACCACTACGTCTTGTGAGACCGTCTAGCTTGGGCATGAAAAGAGGGTTAAAGATAGATCTTTTATCCGACCAACGGTCAGAACCTTCTTTCCATCTAATTGTATGATTCCCTTCTTAAGGGGCTCATACTTAAGCATCAAGGAATTGGCCCCTTGCTTTGGCATGACTATTGTACTGAATTTTGAATAAATCATATTATTATATAATAGTTTATCTCCCACAATCATGTTAAAAAGAAAGGTGTGGGATTTGGCTTGCTTACCTCTTTATCTTTTACACTTCCCTATCATTTGTATAAGCTATAGCTTTCGAAGCTTGAGGGTCTGATGCAGGTCCTTTATCTTTACTTTGGTCGCATGATGGAGTTGCATCTATTTGCGATCCTTGTTCCTCTTTTCTCAATCTTCCTCAAGCAATATCTTTTTTTCCGAAATGGATATTGATTGTGCTCTCAAATTTTCCAAATTTGAGATGCCTATTTCAAAAAAAATCTTCTGCACTTTTAGAAGTGCATCCAATGAATTAGTCTGAGTGACCCAATTTGAAGGCTTGTAATTTGAACCCTATCGATTTTTGTGTAAAACCAGTTTGCAGACATATTCAATTGACATATATGAACATGCATGTCAATTTTCAGCTTCCCGTGATGAGTTATGTCAGTGTTTCAAAAAGAGAAGTTGAAGGGTTTTGACACTTTTTTGTTGTTTGCAAACTTTCAAGTTTGCAAAGTTGCTTCCTGTTTGAGCTTTCATTTTGCAATGGGATGATTTTAAAGTTAGAACGAATGTTGTTCCATATTCTTCATACCAATATAAGCTTGTATGTTAGTTTTCAGGGCCTCATGATCTGATTTGATATTTTTAACAGATCAAAAACCAAATGCAATTTCTCCTGTTTTGCACTTGCATTTCTAGAGACATTTTTAAGAGGCCAACTTCGATCGTCAATATCTTTTGACCAATGATGATTCATGGAAATTCCTATTGCGCACGTACTCATGGTACCTAAATTTTTTGATGTTTCTAGTGGAAACTTTCCAGGAGTTGATTTGATATTTTTTCTACGAGGTGATCTCTTCAGTTTCAATTGGTTCAGTACGACTGTTTGTTGCAGAAAGTTCAAGTAAACACCTTTGACAGTTAATAACTTTCACCTCATAATCTATTTCTCTGAGCCATTTATTGAACTGTATTCTCAGGGCCAATTTCTAAATATCTACAAGATTGTTATTGTTCCAGAAGGTTGTTTGACTAGTTTACCAGGCCGATTCCAAGGCCAACTTGGCATGTTTTCACCATTTCCTAAAAGTGTTAGAAAATAGATTTTGATAAAGACTGAGTTCATGCTTTCTCTTCACATGCATTCAAAATGCAGTGTTAAGTCATTTGAGGGTAAAATTTGTTTGAAAACGATTTTTTTTTTTTTCAGTCGGGCCACTTAGGGCCCAACATGCTTTGCATTGTTATGACATCGTAAATGTTGCAATATTTTAAATTGTGGATAGCAATCCATTTGTAGTGATTTAGAAAGTCATATTCTTCCACATGGAAAATAACTTGAATTGGTTGAGTGACCCAGAGGGTATTAAAGTTATGAAGCACAAATTGATGAAAAGGGTGATGCCTTACTTTTAGTTACAATGATCAAGTCACTATATTATTTAATATTTCTAATTTATTTGAACGACTACATGATACTGAAAAGGTAATGTCTTCTACAAATTGGTGTGCACACTAAAATGGGTAAGGTTGGTCAATTTGCATGATAGAGAAGTCATTTCCAACAATATATGAAGTTGCTAATTGAGAAGCCTTCGATTTGAGGCTAGGGTCGATGGAGCAATGTATGAATGTACATTGAAGTGTAGAAGATTCAAATTCTCAAGTTCAACTTCATCCCATATAGTATTGAATTCCAACTCAACCTGGAATCGATGGTGATTATGTAGTAGGTAAAAGGCTCATCAAACATTTTATGCTCACTTGGCAACATGGAAAACAAAAGAGGGGTCGGTTTGATAGGTATAGAGGAGTTCTTATTTAAGATCATGAAGCCACCATGGAAAATATCATTGTCTTGATGCCAGTGTGTGAAAAAATCTGGCAAGGCGACTCTGCTCATAGCCAGATCGAGCTTGCAGTATGTTGTATCAAAATTGTTTGAGGAAATTCTATTTTATAAAATTCTTCAGAGACTTGTGAGCGAAGGAGAGCCCACGCCAAGTGAGGAGATGAATTTGGAGATGTACCAGAAGGAAAATTCCAGTACCACGCTTGCAGCAGGTGCCCAAAATGAACCATTCAAAATTCAGAGAAACCATCAAACTTGGAAGAGGGGCGTGACAACAGTTAGACAAGGCAGGTGAACTTCAAAAGATCGAAATTAATGTAATCTTCATGGACTAATATGAATGCAGTTTGTGCACTCTACACAATGCATATGTTGAAAAGGATTTAATAACTTGAGGCCCAATGCATTTAATAGGGATTCTCGATGACTTCGGCCGACTTGTTCTTGCTTTGAAGTATGCCCTCAAGCTTGTTGCAAGGAGCCATGATGACATTGCATAGGGAGTTATTATTGTAGCCACGATGGAATGCCATGGATGAGGCATATGAAGAAAATGGAGATTGCAAGAGCACGACCTGCACATGTTGTGGATGACCACACATCAGTGAGGGGAGCTAGATAGAAGGGTGTGTCGAGGTCTTGGGAAACTGGGTGAATGAAATATTTTTGGAGCGCCATTACCATTTGCATGAAGGGAGTGATAATAAAAGGCGTGTGAACTATTTGAATAAAAGGCAAATCGATGTGGTCTCATAGGATTGTGTGATGTGTGCAAAATAGTTTTTTTTTTAAATATCAAAACTTTAAGTGAATGCTTTAGAGACTTTCAAGAAAATGCAATGGGCAATTACATTTCTATTTTTGTTAAGGTTTTCATGTAGGATAAAATGGGTTAACATACTATGTACAGAAGCTCCAAACCCTCATGGGAGAAGGATCCAAAAAACACACAACTAACTCATTTCAAGGTAGTAAAGACACATCATTCACTCAATTCAAAGAATTCAGACATTATGCACCAAGGATGGTGGAGAAACCACGACGCCATCTAAGAGAGGTGTTTGCAGTTATGAATGAAATATTATACAAAGGAGGCCGATGTGAATGAAGTTAAGAGGAGAAACTTAGGCCGCGGTTGGGAGGCATTTTTCAGATGCATGGTGAATGCTGAGAATGGCCACCATTATTTTGTGTTTGTAGAGTAGAGGAGAATGTCGAGCACAAAGAAAGATTAGGGAAAAATGAGATCAATGGACGAGCGATACAAAAATAATACAACCAGATCATATCCTTTGGTTTCTAGCCTCGTAGGAATAAGGTGATGTTATGAAATAGGATGAGAGGTTGGCGAGATAAGGCCATGTGGGTGTGGGTCCGAGAAAATGAATGGCTAGAGAAAATAAAATGTTGTCCAATGATTTAACATGAAATGAAGAGATTTTTATTTCAAATATTTAAAAGACACAAATGCTAAATGAATGGTGGGGCAAGGGTGAGTAAAATATCTTGGTGCCCGATAAATTTTTATAAGGAAAGACCTTCATTAAATTTTATGAAAGGTAAAATTGTGTTTTAAAATGTTACTAAGGAAAACATTTTGAGTGGAGAATTTTTTATCTGATGAAGGTAAAATATTTCAAGTGTGAAATATAGAGTAACACACGGGTAAGATCTGCATTTGCCAGATATTTAAAAAAAAAAAAATCACTTTTAAAAGTAAAGTATTATAAGGAAATAGTTCATTGAAAATATGAGGCGCGGTGAAATTTTAAAATGCCTCCAAATAATGTGGGCAAGTGTTTTAATGGTAAAATATAGTGGGTTGGGTTAAATTTTTAATCCCAAATATAGTTTAGATATATGCACGTGTAATGTGCATGGAAACTATTTGTGAAACATTCTCTTTGTTGAAGAATACAAATGTAAAGGGAAAAATATTAAAGTGCACCATGGAGTGATTTGTAATGGGAATATATTCACTATTTGAAGACTTCATTTGAAGAGAGCTAAAACATAATTTTCACGGGCAAGAGGTTTTTTCCAGCAGCTGGGTGAAATGATGAAATTCTCCACATGGGCAGATTTTTTGTTGCAAGGCAATGATGAGCAAAGACAATTTTGAGGTAAATTTTGTTATAGAAATGAGAGAGGAGAGGTGATTTTTCAACAAGAATGGAGCTTCCAGATGGCATTTCCAGATCAAATTTAGGGTTGCTCTTGTTTGCTTCTCTTCTTCTATATCTTCTATTTTCTCTCATTGTAAATGTCCCAAAATTTATGAAAGCTCTATAAGTCAAGCATAAACTATCAGTAGATTGTAAATATAGAGGGAAATATGATTGTTAGTCATTAAATCTGAAAGTGTGTCTTCTGAATTATTTTGTTGTGTTTATTTTAGCTGATAATTATCTCCATGGCTGAACTGTAATGCTATTTTGGATTCAATAATAAAATTGTCTGATTCTTTTCATGCACATTTGTTGCATTTGAGTTACATCTATTGTTTCCTTATGTTCTATGAATGATGTAATTTCTTTAATAAAGCACAAGGTGCATTTATTATTGCTTATTATTCAAGGATAGTATAATTGCTTTAACAAAGTGACAAGAGTGTTATGTTTCAGGTGGATTTATATGACTCGACAACCCATTTTTATGGCACTCGTCCATTATCATGTTTCTATTGTTTTTAGTTTGGTCCCAACTCTTTGAATAAAAAAACCAATTCAAATCTGTTTTGCTAAGTTGTGGTTGTCATGTTCTCCATGTTGGTTAGTGAAATTAACTCAAGGTGTTAGCCAATTTTGAGTGATATTTTAGGTTTCAACATATTTTTGTGAGAGCATTATCTGTTAAGCAATATCTTGTTACTTGTGTGTCCATATTTTTAGATGTTGCTAAAGGGTCACCCCCATAGATTTTACAGAGCCTGAAGTGCAAGGGAAATGTGTGTAAAATCCATTTCCTGTCAGTTGGCAACTAGCCTTTGTGATTCTTGAATATTGAGGTTAGCTACCTCTTATAGAGTTTCAAAGCCTAGCTAGAAAATTAAAACACCAATAGAATGGTGACTCTATTGGGGAGAATTTGAGAAAATTTTGATTGCATAATCTAGCCTTAAGAGTCATTGCATAGATTCAAATGATTTTCCATTCTAAATTTAGTTCAAATTTTGAAGGATTTCAACCTTGGAGAAGAATTTGTTGCAATGAACCTGAATAGTTTTGTAATCTGTGGTGCTCTGCGGGTGGAAAGGAACTCAGAAAAAATTTTACATGTGAAAGAACTTCATACTGCTTGAATTTTAGTCCTCTGTAAAAAGAGGTAGGGAATCTATCAATAGAACCTGTTGAAAATTTGAAGAAAGTTCCAGATCTAGAAATATTACCAATCAGGAAGACAAATTGCAGCAGCTGAAAAGTTTCTAGGTATTCCTCATTCTTGGTTTTTAAGAAAATTGTATATGAAAACCATATTTGAACATCTTAGGCAAAAATTTAGTTCCCTATTGAGTGATTAGCACTAAAAGAGGGAAAGTATAGTAATATTTTTTTTGCATACTTCTGAGTTGTAATTTGCAGCCTATGTATTTTGTTAGAGAAGTATGTTTGTTTTAAATTTTCCCACTAAATAGATCTTATGTGTAAATGCATTTGAATTATGCATTATAGTATTCTAAGATCGTGATGAAAGATAGAAATAGCACAATGAATGATCAACTATAGAGTTGATATGTGAATTTTGAAAAAGGCATATCAAAATGTTTCAATACATGTACCCTAGTATGGTTCCAGATGGAACTATGGTTTTAAATTAGTCCCGGTCAGATTGTCAAGGAAGTTTGAGCACTGGAAGGTATAAAGCTATCAATTTTGGTGGCCTTAGTGGTTACCCAAATGATATTCTAGCTAAATTCAGAAATAAGTTACCAAGGTTCATTGGTGATAGGGCTGCATTAGCAAACAAGAATTTACAAGAGTTCATTAATGTGATGGATGATTATGAGATTGATCACGAGAATGTGATCATGAGGTTATTTTTTTATTCCTTGAGAGGAGATGCAAGAGAGTGGTTCTCTTATTTACCAACATCTTCCATTCATTCATGGGAAGAGTTCAAAACAGTGTTCCTAGAGCATTTTGGTGAAAGGATTAACCCTATTTTGATAAGGAAAAGGTTCATGAACATGGAGAAAGGGAAAGATGAGTTAGTCCCATCTTTTAATTTGAGGTTTTCAATTATCATAAGAGAGATATCTGAACACATAAGGCCAAATGATGTTGAATGTTTGGTCGTGTACTTAGGAGTATTTGAAAAACAGATAAGTTATATGTTGAGGGATAAAGAGCCTACAACCCTACACCAAGCATGTCAAATGGCTTTTGATATTGAGAAAATTTTGAGGTTTTCAATGATGAAAGGACATAAGGTTGTGAGTTTTGGTCATCCTAACACATCTCATGCAAATAGAACTCATGAGTCAGATAATAGAAGTACTTGTCAAGGTGGTAATTATGCTCCTTCGATTCCTCTATCATCACAATCTGCACAAACTGTGGTGTCTCAATATAAAGATAGTAGCTATCCTATTCAAGAAAGTTCAGAACATGATACACAAGAATGAAAAAAGTGTGTCAAAAAATGAAGATATATGTTGTATGAATGAGGACATTAATTGTAATCAGTTTGCAATCAACACATGTGTAGATCCTTGCAGCAGTGATGAAGAGGAAGATACATGGGATGATGACAAGATAAATATGCATGAAATTTTTTCCTATAATACTTCAAGTGATGGAGAAGTAAATGAGATAAAAAATTCTATACCATGCCATGTTGTAAGAAAAAATTATAATGCATGTGTTTCTGATGTTTCATTACAAACTAGTGATTATGATCTTGAAAGTGTAGCCCCAAATATTCATTCTGAAGATTTTGAACATGCTTTGTGTAAATATGTTTCTTCTTGTGGCAAAGATCATGGTGACAACTCAACTGATTTGTTTTATGATGATTATGAATTCTCTTATGATAATGAATTAGAGGTGTGTCCTTCACACAAAAGATATAGTGATATGGTTATTAATGAAGTCACTTACCTTCAAGTGAATGATCAATTCCCACTTAATGCAAACTTGGAATGTAGCTCGGGTTTGACATTAAGGGAGCATGTCAATTCAATGATTGATGAAGACTTTGATCACAAACATATGTGTGTTCAATTTTTTGATCATAAACATGGTGATGGGAATGATGAAGAAGGTGATGAACTTGTTTATGCTTCTATTGCTCATGATTGTTTATGTGAACCAGAGGTGGAAGTGTCAGCTCTACATAAGAAGGAGTTTGAAGTGCACATTGATGAAGGAAGGAATTCAGTTTTGAATGATCAAATTATGCATGATGACAATCATATGGATCTAAGTTCAACATTATCACCCATAGGTAATGTGAAACAGTTTAATGGAATTTCAGATTGCCTTGACATTACAAAGCCTTTTGATAAATGTGTAGTGCAACCATATGACTCAAATTATGATATGTGTGAAGAAGATTTGTTCCAAGTTGTGACTACTCCTGATGTTGATGGGAAACAGTTTAGTGAGAATCCCAATAATGTTATGTATGCACCCAAGGATTGCATTCATGAAGCTTCAAATGCACTACAAAACATAGCTGATAAAGAGATGGAAACAGTTTCAGATGCTTGGCATATCACACATGTAATTGAAATTCTAGTTGTTCTAGTTATGTGATCACATAGAGGGTCCATCTGCAGTCCTATGGTTCTGGTGAATTGGATAATTTGTTTGAAGATAAGAGTGATAATGAGATAATGTATTCATCATTCAGTTTGCTAGAACCATGTAATATTGATTACAATATTACCAAGATTGAAATATTTGTCAATACTAAGCTTAATATCATGGGGCATGTTCATGCACATTCAACTTATAAGGTTGGTCATGTTAATTTTTATTATGTTGTTTATACTAGCTTGAATGAAGTAGACTTGAAATTTTTTATATCAAATGAGGATAACATTAGCATGAAAGATGTAGAGGACATGATTTCACTCTCAGGTGATCAGATTATGCATTATGATGAAAGTTTGAGTAAAAGGATGCCACCATTTTTGGGTAATATTTCTATGGAGCTTGAAGAGATTCTTGACCATGATATCTAAGATTGTGTGGATATGGTAGAAATGTCAGATGTGTGTATTGAACAATCTGAGGATGGGAATGATATTGAAAATGTGTCTATCTACTCTTCTAGTGATTGCAGTGATTTTGAGTGCAATGAAAAATTGAAGGATTTTGACTTTCATGCTGAGGAGGCTGAGGCTCTTGTGTCAAAAATAAATATAATGCAAAGTCCATTGTTTGATGAGCCCCCATCTTCATTGGAGATAAGAAATGATGACATTTATTGGTGTAGAGATAACCCACTCTTTGCTGAGAGTTCCAATGATGCATTTCACACATGGTTGGAATTTGGTCTTGAGAAAGCAAAGGAGCACATTGATGAAATCCTTGAGGGAATTTCCTATGAATTTTTTACATTTGAAATAGGTGTTGTAGGTAAGGTTGAATATCCTAATGCCAACTACTTGGAGAAGTTTGAACTTTTTCATTTCCAGTTCAGCTGGAAGGTATTTTTATAGAACATGGCAATGGGATGAATAACATGAAATGTTATTTCCAATATGAACATATTTCATATGATGAATATAAAACATACATGTCATGTGATGATGAAGGATTGTAGTTTATGACTGATTATACAATGAGGAATGATAGAGATTATACTGGTAGTGGTATGCTTATAAAAATTGTGAGAAATGTTAGTGGCAGTGTTTTTTATTAGGAAAATTTCAGTGGTCACCATATTTCTCTGCTTGTAAGAAGGTCACCTATGTTATTGTGGTATGAAAAAGGAAAGCATAGATTGAGGGGAATCAAATTTTTCTAAAGAATTGTATTTGATAGAGGTAAATGTTGATTCCCATTTTTCATTTGGTGGCCCGGGGTCATCAGATGAAGTTGAAAAAGAATGAATGAATAAAGGAGCAGTTTGAGGGAACTTGATGGACTCAGCTTTTGGTCTACTCCCTAGAGATTAAGAAATATTTCTATGCCCATAGGGGGCATACATCCCTAGTCGGATCCACTGATGACGCTCTCAAATTTTTCAAATTTGAGATTCCTATTTGAAAATTTTGCTTCTGCACTTTTAGAAGTGCATCTAATGAATCAATTTGAGTGACCCACTTTGGAGGCTTCTAATTTGAACCTTGTCAATTTTTGTGTAAAACCCATTTGTAGACATATTCAATTGACATATGTAAACGTGCATGTCAATTTTTAGCTTCCCCATATGTAATCACTTGGGGCCCAACATGCTTTGCATTGTTATGACACCGTAAATGTTACAATATTTTAAAATGTGGATAGCAATCCATTTGTAGTGATTTAGAAAGTCATATTCTAACACATGGAAAATAAATTGAATTGGTTGAGTGACCCAGAGGGTATTAAATTTATGAAGCACAAATTGATGAAAAGGGTGATGCCTTACTTTCAGTTACATGGATCAAATCAGTCTATTATTTGATCTTTCTAAGTTGTTTGAAAGACTACATGATAATGAAAAGGTAATGTCTTCTGCAAATTGATGCGCACACCACAATGGGTAAGGTTGGTCAATTTGCATGGTAGATAAATGACTTCTAACAATATATGAAGTTCCTAATTAAGAATCCTTTGATTTGAGGCTGGGGTCGATGGAGCAATGTATGAATGTCCATTGAAGTGTAGAAGATTCAAATGCTCAAGTTAAAGTTCATCCCATATAGTATCGAATTTCAACTCAACGTGGAATCGATGGTGATTATGTAGTAGGTGAAAGGCTCATCAAACATTTTATGTTCACTTGGTAACATGGAAAAGGAAACAGGAGTCGGTTTGACAGGTATAGAGGAGTTCTTATGTAAGATCATGAAGCCGCCATGGTAAATATCTTTGTCTTGATTCCAATGTGTGAGCAAATCTGGCAAGGCAACTCTGCTAATAACCAGTTCAAGCTTGCAGTATGTCGTATCAAAATTGTTTGAGAAAATTCTATTTTATAAAATTCGTCGGAGACTTGCGAATGAAGGAGAGCCCACGCCAAGTGAGGAGATCATTTTTGAGATGTCCCAAAATAAAAATTCCAGTACCACACTTGTAGTAGGTGCCCAAAATGAACCATTGAAAGTTCAGAGAAACTATCAAACTTGGAAGAGGGGCACGACAACAGTTAGACAAGGAAGGTGAACTTCAAAAGATCAAAATTAATGTAATCTTGATGGACTGCTATGAATGTAGTTTGCGCACTCTACACAATGTATATGTTGAAAAGGATTTAATAACTTCAAGCCCAACGCATTGAATAGGGATGCTCGATGACTTGGGGTGGCTTGTTCTTGCTTTGAAGTATGCCCTCGAGCTTGTTGCAAGGATCCATGATGAAATTGGAGGGGGAGTTCTTATTGCAACCACGATGGACTGCCATGGATGACACATATGAACAAAATGGAGATTGTAGGGGCATAACCTCCACATGCTGTGAATGACCACACATCAGTGAGGGGAGCTAGATGGAAGAGTGTGTAGGGGTCTTGGGAAGCTGGGAAAATGAAATCTTGTTGGAGCGCCATTACCATTTGCATGAAGGGAGTGATAACATAAGGCATGTGAATTGTTTGAATAAATTACAAATCGATGTGGTCTCATGGATGCCAGGATTGTGTAATGCGTGCAAAATAGTTTTTTTTATAAAGCTTCAAAAATTTAAGAAATTCTTTTGAGACTTTCAGGAAAATTCAATGGGAAATTACATTGTTGTTTCTATTGAGGATTGCACGTAGGAGAAAATGGGTTAGCATACTGTGTACAGAAACTCCAAACCCACATGGGAGAAGGATCCAAAAAATGCACAACTGACTCATTTTGAGGCAGTAAAGTCACATCATTCACTCAATTCAAAGAATTTAGACATTATGCACCAGGGATGGTGGAGAAACCACAATGCCAACTAAGAAAGGTGTTTTTAGTTATGAATGAAATCTTATACACAGGGGGTCGATGTGAATGAAGGTAAGAGGAGAAACTTAGGCCGTGATTGGGAGGCATTTTTCAGATGCATGGTGAATGCGGAGAATGGTCGCCATTATTATGTGTTTGCATAGCAGAGGAGAATGTCAAGCACAAAGAAATATTAGGGAAAATTGAGATGAATGGACGAGAGATACAAAAACAATACAACCAAATCATGTCCTTTGATTGCTAGCCTTGCAGGAATAAGGTGATGTCATTAAATAGGCTGTGAGGTGTGCGAGATAAGACCACGTGGGAGTGGGTCCAGGAAAATGAATGGATGGAGAAAATAAAATGTTGTCCAATGATTTTACATTAAATGAAGAGATTTTTATTTCAAATATTTAAAAGACACAAATGCTAAATAAAAGGTGGGGCCAGGGTGAGTAAAATATTTGGGTGCCCAGTAAAGTTTTAAAAGGAAAGACCTTCATTAAATTTTATGAAAGGTAAAATTGTGTTTTAAACTATTGCTAAGGAAAAAATTTTGAGTGGAAATTTTTTTATCTGATGAAAGTAAAATATTGCCCGAGGGGGTAAAATATTTCAAGAGTGAAATATAGAGTAATGCACGGGTAAGATCTACATTTTTCGGATATTTTTTTTTTTAAAATCACTTTTAAAAGTAAAGTATTATAAGGAAATACTTCATTGAAAATATGAGGCCCGGTGAAATTTTAAAATGCCTCCAAATATTGTGGGAAAGTGTTTTAATGGTAAAAAATAGTGGGCTGGGTTAAATTTTTAATCCCAAATATAGTTCAAATATATGCACGTGTAATGTGCACAGGAACCTATTTGTGAAACATTCTCTTTGCTAGAGAATAAAAATGTAAAGGGAAAAATATTAAAGTGCACCATGGAGTGATTTGTAATGTGAATATATTCACTATTTGAAGACTTCATTTGAAGAGATCTGAAATGATGAAATTCTCCACATGGGAAGATTTTCAGTTGCAAGGCAATGATGAGCAAAGGCAGTTTTGAGGTAAAGTTTTTTAAAAAAATGAGAGAGGAGATTTTCTTTTGCATCTTGTTTTTTCAACGGGAATGGAGCTTCCAGATGGCATTTCCAGTTCAAATTTAGGGCTGCTCCTGTTTGCTTCTCTTCTTCTATATCTTCTCTTTTCTCTCATTGTAAATGGTCTAAATTTTTTTGAAAGCTCTGCAAGTCAGGCGGAAGCTATGGGTAGATTGTAAAGCTAGGGGGAAATATGATTGTTAGTCATTTAATCTAAAAGTGTGTGCTCTCAATTATTCTGTTATGGTCATTTTAGCTGATAATTGTCTCCATGGCTGAACTATAATGCTATTTTGGATTCAATAATAAAATTGTCTGAGTTTGTTCATGCACATTTGTTGCATTTGAGTTACATCTATTGTTGCCTTATGTTCTATGAACGATGCAATTTATTTAATAAAGAACAAGCTACATTTATTATTGCTTATTGTTCAGGGATAGTGTAATTGCTTTAACAAATGTGATAGTAGTGTTATGTTTCAGGTGGATTTATAAGAAGAGTTATCAGAGAAAGCTTCAATGGTCTAGTTGTTATAATGTGAAATTTTTTGCAAGACCTTCAGAGCATGTTCAACATTGAAGGATGAATGCTAGTTATATGACTCTATAGCCCATTTTTATGGCACTGGTACATTATCATTTTTTTGTTGTTTTCAGTTTGGTCCCAACTCTTTCAATCAAAAAACCATTTCAAATTTGTTTTGCTGAGTTGTGTTTTTCATGTTCTCCATGCTGGATAGTGAAATTAACTCAAGGTGTTAGCCAATTTTGTGTGATATTTTAAGTTTTAGCATATTTCTGTGAGAGCATTATCTGTTAAGCAATATCTTGTTACTTGTGTGTCAAGATTTTTATTTTTTGCTAAAGGGTTACCCCCCTAGGTTTTACAGAGCCTGAAGTGCAGGGGAAATGTGTGTCGATTCCATTTCCTATTAGTTGGCCACTAGCCTTTGTGATTCTTGAATATTGAGGTTGGCTACCTCTTAGAGAGTTTCAAAGCCTAGCTGGAAAATTAAAACTCCAACAGATATAACATCCCATAGGGACATGTTGTCAAGTGCCTTCTTCAGTTGCTCGAAATTGTTGAGCATTTTGACTGGCAGAACCTTGGTCTTAAATAGTGGAATCTCCCTCAGCTTCAAAGGGAACTGGTCGATCATGAATGGGTTTGGCATCTTATCCAACTCCTTCGTGGGTGACAGTGAAATTCACTACTATTAATTTGGGCAAGGAGTCGGTTGTAGAAGCTATTTTTCTTGTAGCGATGGTTGGCATGGTTGAGGATGAGGTGGAGCTTGTTTTACATACTCTCTCATGACCCTTCTCTTGGATATCATTTTGCAGTCTGACTGCACCTATGGAGAACTGTTCGTTGGAACTTCATTTGTGAATACCGCATCCTCTTCCTCCATCCATGAAACTAATGCTTGATTGTGCACAATATCCAGCTCTTTCTCTTAGGACATTCCTTACATTTGTGCCCTTAAATGAGCATTTACCATTTTAGAGGACTCATATCCTTCCAAATTTGGAAGTGCTCCTTTGTTTCTTTGCTCTGTTATCTTTTGTTGCATATTTCCCCTTAGCAAATTTTAGGGCATATGACTGTTGTTGCATGGGAAGCACCATGCGTTTTCATCTTCTGCTAGGTTATTCTAGTTTGGGATTAACACTTTTCTCTGGCTATCCTTTACCATCTACAATGGCATAGTGACCGAAACTATCTGATTTGTGGATGCCACTTGTTGACCTCCCTGAATTAAGGGTCCCTGGTATGTGTTTTGGTAATAGGATGGCCTACCTCCATGATAGGTGTGAGTAGCTTGCTTTGAATGAGTCACTTGTTGCCACTTGATAAGAACTAACTCATTAGCAAAGGATTGCATGAGGCTCAAGATTCATATAATTGATGTTCATTGCTATAGAGAAAGAACCCAACGTGCTTGGTTGTGTGGTTGGTTACATGTACATAGATTGTGGTGGACTCAAACTATCACTTGAGTAGTGGAAGTGTTCAGAGAAGCATTCTCTCGAGAACCACCAAAAATTTCTACAAATACGAGCATCGAAGGTTGTGGTGGAAGCTTCCCCACATCAATTAAACTATTCTTTGCATGTACAACCAATTTGTATGCATCAAGATAAGATACCTCCTCCCATAGAGGTTCAATATACGAATTGAAAGCCTTCAAGTAGAACATAAATTCCATCGCAACTTGAGGTCGTGCAATCACATGAATTATTTTCTAGGTTTTGTGAAACCCGGTGTTGAAGTCACTCATGGCTTCTTACAAAGTTCTTTCTATGGTGATTAATTGATGTAACAACGAGGAGCGATCTCCTTTCTCTGAAAAGCACTCGAATATCTTTTCTTCGAGTTGATCCCATGAGCTGATAGAACTGAGAGTCAAATATTGATACCAATGTTGAGCCTTCCCTTTGAAAGATACCACCAACAATGTTAGAGCAATTTTTTCCTTTGCTATGTTATGCACCCTACATACCTCCGCTATGTATTGGAGATGTTCGTAAGGGGTTTTGAAGTCCTCCTTGGATAATTTTGAAACAACCTTGAGGGAATTAGTGGGTATGGTAGACTAGATATCTGAGAGAGAAGATGGCTATAGTGGACTACCATTATCCCAGGTTATATTTCAAACTTCTAACTAGAAATTTTAAAAACCTGGGTCCCACCGGGCATGCCAGAAAAGAACTATTGATCATCAAAGTTTGTGCCTCTCTGACAACCTTATGGAAAATTCAGCGAGTGGGGGACCAATTTGTGCCTCAATGAATACCTTCGAGATTTTTATAGAAAGACGACTCTTCTCTAAATTTAAAAGTGGCGATGCGCAAATGCATTTAAAACATTTAAAAACCCAAATTATTTTATATGAATGATATAATAGACATAGAACACCACAACCCTTCATTGTTGGTACGATAACAAATGGTAGAGGCTAGATACAAGCATAGTGTAGTCATTAAAATATACCCATAGGAAGTGTTCATTAAGGTTCAATCAAACATAAAAGTTTCAAGAGTTAACAAAAAACATTCAAAAATCCACATAAAGTCTTCCTCTTAATACAACATAACATGAAGAAACAATAACCTTGTAAGAAAACGGAGAATTCCAATGAGATAATCCAATTCCTGCAGGCTATCACTTTATCATATAATCTTACAACATTGAAATCAAATAATCAAACTATTCAAATTAAGCTAGACATAGTGTTCTATTCTGAACGAAGATATAGAGAAGGAAACGTTGACAAAGGCCATATTATGCACATTTTCAAATATTGCTCCCAAATAGTTTGTATTTAAATATCAAGTGAGCTTTAAAGTAGAGGTTGGATTCCAATATGACAATAGTTTGAGTTAAAATAGATATATCAAGCCAGAGTGAAGTAGTGTTCTGCAAAATTTAATGAGAATTTCTTTCAAAAAGGGAAAATTTCAGGAACCCTTCTCTTCTATTGCCACCTCAAATTTATAGCCAAAAGGAGAGAGAAAAGTTGTCTCAACCCAAAATTAATTGCCAAATGTCTGCACCTAATAGCTCACAATCCAATCATGGATCTTTTAATTAGGTCACGACATTCTTCACTCATCAACTCTCAACTATTGCATTAATATCCCTAAGATATTTAACAAGATTGCCTTCCATAAATGCTTGGATCCTAGAAAATAGCTTGACAAAGTCTTGTTGACCAATCACATGGCTTGGCAACACTGACTCAAATACTCCTCCTTGAAACCAAAGAAAAGTACAGTTCACAAAAATCCAAAGAGAAAACTCTTTAAAGAACAACTTATTCGCAACAAAGAGATGGCATGCCAAGCATGCATGCATTCTTAGATTTATGAAAATTTTCTTGAAAAAGTCTTTGTCAATCTGACAGGTGGCCTGAATTTCTCCCAAAAGGAAAGTGATGAACAAAACCCACGCGACCACCATGTGGCACATTGCGCACCTTTTGAAACCAAAATTTCTTTTGTGCATTGATTCTCTTGAAGCCAAAAAGCATAAAACTAAAAATCAAATGACTAAGGAAAAATTTGCTTCACAAGTTCCTTGCTAAAGTGTTGTGAAGTGTTTCAACACACTTTCACACTTTTCTAGGATTTTATCAAATAGCTAAGCTTAATAAACATAATTTTAATTAAAGTAAACTTTAATCTTACCTTATTTGGAGTGTTGTAAAACACTTTTACATTTCTATAGGCTTGTCATTAACAATTGGGCTTTCTTATACTTTAATTGGCCCAATTTTACACCCATAAGCCTCATTTATTACATCTTTTTTAGGATAATCCCGACACCAATTAGTAACCAATCATAATTCAGGTGTTCCTGGCTCGTGTGGCCTAGATTTAGTGTCTGGGACTCATTCACCACCTTGGGTGAATGAGTCCCATGTACATATTTTTGGCCTTGATGCAGGTTTTACACCTTTCTAAGCACTTTTTAAAATATTCCTAAAAATTAGGCCTGGGTGGACTCATTTGCCACCTTGGGTGAGTGAGTCTCGTGTGACCAAAATTCAAAAATTTAACTCAAAATTTTGACAAGATTTTATTCTCCTAGATCTGATTTCGGCTTTTAGTGTTGCAATTTTGACAATTCGTGCATAATTGAGTATAAATACAAGGTTTTTTCTCTCAATTTTAGACCTAACACTCAAGAGATCACCTAGAAAAATTTACATGCATTCAAGAGTTCACAAGAGAATTGAAGCATTCACAAAGGAATTCAAGGAATTTCAAGGGCATACTATCAAACATTCTAGAGAATTCTTAAGTGTAAATCATTATGTCAAAGATTGCTTGCATCATGTTGTTTTAGAGCTAACAATTTTTATGTAGGGTTTGTGATTCAAGCAAGTGTGTCATTCAAAGCTCTATCAACATCAAGAAATATTCCAAGTCTACATCCATTGGTGTCATTACTTACATGTTTGCAACACCTTATTGCTAGGGTTTGGTGAGTTGCAACATTGTTATTTGTTCATTCATCATTCTCCATTCATATTTGTTTTCATTTCAAGGTTTAATTACCAAAAAGGGGTTTGGCCAAGGGAAACCCCTATTCACTAACCCCACAACATTTTTCCCTCTTCTTGTGTGTGATTTGTAGGGCTAGGTTTTATATTTTTCAAGAAGAAAAGTTGGAGGAAAGTTGTTGAATCCCTAAAATTTTCAAAGTTGTCATCAAGCCTTGGAAAAGCTTGGAGAAGGTGTACAGGTGGCAATTTGCAGTTTCAAATTTGGAAACCAAAAAAAAAGAGCAGAGCAAACCGAGAGGAACAAAATCTAGTTCAAAACTTCTAGAAAATTATAAGTGGACTGATTCGTCACAAGTGGCGAATGAGTCCCACTGTATAAGATTTACATAGATTTTTGTAGATTTGGATACCCTTTTGGCTGAAACTTATTTCTACACATTCCCTCAGAAGTAGGACTAATTCATCTAGCTTGGCGAATGAGTCCTTGTCAACACCAATAATAAATTTTTTAGTGATCTGTACCTCTATTCTACCTTCTTTAGTCTCCCAGGTGCACACTTTCAGTCTCATAGCTTTCCATTTCATTTTGTTTATGTTTTTAAGTCATTTAGGGTTAGTTTACATTAGATTACGTTTTTGTCTTATAACTTGCATTGCATTGTCTTTTCCATGTCTAAACTTGGTGGTGGACCCCTCATTAGCTCTCATTTAACCTTTAGGACAACCCTTTTGGTTGATTTTAATCTCCTATGCATTGAAATCTCAAGGGTTTGTTCTTGAGTGAATTGGGTGAAGATTTTCTCTCTCCTTTTAGGTCCTAAACCCTAAAGGTGAAAGAGAGGCACCAATTTTCTACCATTCAATGCTAAAACACACATGATGTAACAACCTCCTTGATATGATGCTTGAATCTTGATGATGGCTCCAAATGCTTGAAGAATTGCTCTCGAATGCTCTTGTAAACTCAATTATTCTATGATGAATGCTCTCACGAAATACTTGTTATGAAAATGATTGAATTAACCTTGTATTTATACTTATTCATGCTTAGTATCTTGAAATTACACCACAACAAGATGACATATGAATTCATTAAATAAAGGAGGCCAAATCTCATCAAAATTTGAAATTAAATCCCAAAAAATGCTTAAGGGGGACTAAGATGCCCTAGGTGGCATCTTAGTCCCAAGTCCTAAAAACTTGGGGCACATACTCCAAAAAGGGCCCATTTAAGGTTCCACTAAAAATGAGGTCCCAAGACCTTAGGGGGACAAAGAATCCCTAGGCATCTTAGTCCTGACCTAAAAATCAGGGACACTCAACCATAATCATTAAGTTATCATTTATCCATTAATGTTTGTCGAGATTTTCCAGAAAAATATATAGTTTATAAGGCTTGTGGATGCAAAATAGGACCAATTAAAACATAAATAAAGATAAATAAAGCAAGGCGGGCCCAAACAAGTGTGAAAATGTAAGGGTATTCATTTTCCTACACTACAGGTTTGTAGTGATTGTTGATGGCATGACAATATGAAATAATTTTATGGAAATATTGTTGAATGTTCAAGGAATATCTATTTGTGATCAACACATTAGTTTCTTATCTCTTTGGTGCTACATTGTTCCTTTAGTTCACTTTCTCTTGGTAATTTATGGATATCTGACCAACAAGGCTTGTTACTTTGCTTGTACCATGTGTTTGGAGGTTTGTCCCAATAATTGAAGTTATGTCAAGATAGATTTGGTTCCTGAACTATCTTGTTGGCGACTACATTGAATGAATTCAATTTGAAGTATTCTTTTTGATCATCTGGTTATGTGCTACACATTTCATCTACATGTTTCCTTATTTCTGACTTGGATTGATGTGCACTAGTGTGTAAGTTGTTTAGATTACATTGAAAGTTGTAATGAAATTATTTATGGTCCTTTCTATCTTCTAGATAGAATGCACTATTTTTATCTTGTGGCTGACTTATTGAGATTAATGTTTATCTTTCTTATGGTCAACCTAATTAAAGTTCTAAATTATTATAGTGGATTTAAATGCAAGAAAACTTTAGTTGCAAGAAGTAAGGAATAAATGTACAAGGGTGCGAAAAAGTAGTGTGAAAGAGTGTGGATTGTATTTGAAGATATCACATATAAGAGATGCAAAAGTGTGGAAGATAGAGATAGATGTGCTATAACGTCATAGTCAACAAAGTGTTATGTTGAAAATTATTTTAATTTCAATAATAATTTTGTATCCCACTTTGAGATAGTGAATCTCATCAAGTCCTTTGTATCTTTCCCCTAGGGTTGTTTTTCCTCAGTATTGGAAGTTATTTGTATCTTTCTCTAAGTTAGTGTGCCTTAGTTTGCAAGTCCTTTTTGGCAGCAAGCCTTTATATTGTGATTTAACTCTCATCATGGTTTTTCTCCCATTGGGTTTTCCACATAAACATGGTTTTATCTTGGAGTATGTGCAAGATCATCATGGAAAAAGTAGGCCCTTAAGTGGTGATAAAATTTAGAAAAATTAGAGTTAGGCAACTTGACGTAAAAATTTGAATAAGTTATCTATATTATTTCAAAAATATGTAAGAATATAATTTTTAGCAAATTGAATGTAGTTTCTAAACTACTAAGTTTATTTTTTATTTTTAAATCTATTTGGTGAAAATTTGAAATTTCAATGCATTAGTACTGAAATTTCAAGGAAAAAATAAGAAGTAGGTGTCTATCTGACCACCCTAACCACAATAAAATGATATTATTTTTATAATATTTTAGATATAAATAGAGGACTGATGTCCTGATGTGACGCATAGGTTTTTGTAATTTTTTTTCAAGTAAATAATTAATTATGATTTTTTATTACAACTTTTAAAAAATATAAAAACTTGTATATCTGACCACCTTTATTGGGTCAAAACTTCATGAAATTCATTTTTTATTTTTGTAATACTATAGTATGGGAAACATAGAATGTGACACATGTTTTGGATTAAAAAAATGTGATACCATTTGAAAGCTATAGATGTTTTTCAATCAACCTATCAATCATGAGTTTAGTCATAATTCAAATAAAAAATGAATAATAATTAATTATTAAATTCAAAGTAAATCATAATTTATATTGGTTGAAAGTTGAGAATCAGCTTTAAAAACCCTTTTCATTTCATCAATTTTGGGTAAAACGAAGGTCATCAGCCAAATGGGCCATCATATCACTTACATATCGCCACTTTTTGGCCCATCATGATCTTGCACATACCCCTTGTGGATGTGTGTTTCTTGTTTATTTTTCTTTTTTTGATCTAATAAAGGATAGAATTGTTATATCTTTCAATGTTGAAGGTTGTTGATTTGGTTAAAGGAATAGACTACTACATTCTTCATTGCTACTAATTTGTTCAAGGATTTTTGAGCTGGTTAAGAAGTTTGTATTGTGCTAGAGTTTCAAGTTTCAGAGGGGTTTGAGTTTTAATAGATATTGATTCACCCCACCCCCCTTCTTAGTATCTGGTGAGTTTAGTTGGAAAATGGTGAATAAAGATAAAGAAATAATTACCTTTGTGTAACACATAACATAGGCAGATTGTTGATTACTAAATGATACACCTATTACCAACAAGAATTAGATATTTCATTATCCAAAGGGTAGATTTCAATGATAAAGGAATCTTGTGGAAGGTAGATTGGTTAGCAGCAAATGATAATGAGAATTATATAGAATCCATAAAACTTGATTAGGGAAACAATTCAAAGTTAAGGAATAAAGTATGATGATCATTGTGTGAAGAGTTGAAGGAGGCAATAAAGAATTGCAAAGGAAATAGATGATTGTGTGAGGATAAATGGAGGGAAACAACAGTTAATTTTAAATTGAAAAGAACATATTTACATAAGGATATAGGGGTAAGTGCAACAAGATGGTTCCCAAAAAGGGGATTTAAGTGGACAGCTTTTTTCTGAAATCAGGAAATACTGACCTTGGACGTGAAATTGTGGATACTTAGACTCAAAATTTTGAGATGGAACAAAAAGAAGGATTCAAGTTCTCCGAGCCTAATTTCTAAACTACTAATTTATTTTGAAAATTGTTGAGATTAAGGGGTTCAAACAAGGGACGTACATAAATTGGTGTTGTTTTTGTTAGAAAAACATAATATAGCAACTCTTGTACGACCCTCGTACGGTGAATTTTTTTTTTAGTATTTTAAAAATCACAACAGTCAAAAGTTAGCTAACAGTATTTAGTTGATGCATGATTTTTTTGATAATTTTTTAATGAATATTTGATTTTTTACTAATTTGTGAAGTGGACATATCCTGAAAATAGAATTTTGGCCATGCTACCCCTACAAATTTTGGAAACTAATTGATTTGTTTTTTTTTAATTTTTAATTTTGTAGAATGAAGTCTAGTTTCTAAAAATGCAATTTACTTGAAAAATTGATGAACAGTTAATTTATAACGAAAAAAATACCAAACACTGCTTTTTGGAAAAAAAAAGACATACAGATAAAATAAATTATGAATGAAAGACTTAACATTTTCAGAAAGTGAGAAAAATTACATTGTTGGATAGCTAAGAGATAACCCAACATTACCCATGTGCTCAATTTTTTCAATATTGAACCACATGCAATCCTGACAGTGAGCATGAACTCGATTATGAGAAATATGGTGGATTTAAAAAAAAAACATCTCTGGTCATTAGGAATGCCCTCCAAGCCTTTGGGTTGTTATTCCAAGGTAAATACCAATCCTAAGGCTCAGGAATTCCCAAAGCAAGATATAACGTGAGTGCGTTATAAAGCGCTCACCTTATATCTCACTTTTGACATGGTTTTTGCTTCTGCGGGGAACATGTCTACTAGCACATAATGCGAGCACGTTATAACGCGCTAGCGTTATGTTTTACTTTATGTTAAATTCCAATATATTAATGTATGCTAATATATTTTTATGTACATGTATGTGTGTATGCTTGTATGGATGTAATATTTTATATGTACATATGTATTATGCTTGTATGTATGCATTTATGTATGTCTTTAGATGAAGGGAGAATTTAGAGAGAGTCTAGAGAGATGGAGAGGGGGTCGAAGTGAGAGTTTAAGAGAGAGGGAGTGGGAGAGAAGGGTTTGGATTGAGGGGGACTTAGCTAGGTAGGGTGGGAGGGATAGAGGGAGGGAGAGAGAGATAGGGGGTGGAAGAAAGAGAATTGAGAGAGAGGGAGAGAGAGACAAAGAGAAAGAGAGAGTTATGTAGGTAGGGTGCCAAAGGGAGAGACTTGAGAGTGTGAGGGGGTGAGAGGGAGAGACTTGAGAGATAGGTAGTGAGAGGGAGTGTGAGAGAGAGGGAGTGGGAGAGAGAGGGAGTGTGAGTGAGAGACCTGAGAGAGGGAGAGGGTGTGAGAGGGAGTGACCTAATAGAGGTAGAGAAAGAGGGGGGTGGAGTGAGAGGGACTTATCTAGGTAGGGTTGGAGGGATAGATAGAGAGAGGGGAGAGAGACAAAGAGAGAGTTACCTAGGTAGGTTTCCAGAGGGAGAGACCTTAGAGAGAGAGAGGGTGGGAGGAAGAGACATGAGAGAGAGGGAGAGAGAGGTAGTGGGAGAGAGTTAGATGGAGTGGGAGGGACATAAAGAGAGATGGATAGAGGGAGTGAGAGAGGGTGGTAGGGATTGATTGAACGAGAGGTACGCAGAAAGAGGGAGACAGTAGATAGAGACAATTAGAGAGGGTGGGAGGGAGGGGAGGAGGGAGAGGTGAGATGTATAGATAGAGATGAAGTGATAGGGGTTGAGGGTATAGGGTTGAGGGATTAGGGTGGAGGACCTATAGGTTTGATGGTTTCTAGGGTATTAGGGTTTAAGTTTTGAGGGTTGAGGGAATAGGTTTGATGGTAGAGGGTATTTGGTTGAGGGTATAGGGTAGAAGGTTTAAGGTTTAAGCGTTTAGGGTTGAAGGGTTTGGGGTTAAGGGTTTAGGGTTAAGAGTTTACTTGGTTGAGGGTTGAGGGATTATGAGGGTATAGGGGTTGAGGGATTAGGGTTTAAGGGTTGAGGGATTAGGGTTTGAGGGTTGAGGGATTAAGAGGGTATAGGGGTTGAGGGATTACGGTTTAAGGGTTGAGGTATTAGGGTTTATGGGTGGAGGGATTACCTTCTCTCCCTCCCTCTCTATCTCCCACTCTCTCCCACTCTCTCGGTCTCCCACTCTCTGCTTCTCCCCTTCTCCCACTCTCTCTTTCTCCCAATCTCCCCCTCTCTCCCTCCCTCTCTATCTCCCACTCTCCCCCTCTCTCCCTCCCACTCTTTCTTTCTCCCACTCTCCCCCACTCTCTCCCCCTCTATCTTTCTCCCACTCTCACCATCTCTCACTCCCTCTCTATCTCCCACTCTCCGCTTCTCCCCTTATCCCACTCTCACCATCTCTCCCTCCCTTTCTATCTACCACTCTCTGCTTCTCCCCTTCTCCCACTCTCTCCCACCCTCTCTTTCTCACTCTCCCCTCTCCTCCCTCTCTATCTCCCATTCTCCCCTCTATCCCTCTCACTCTATCCCACTCTCTCCCTCTCTCCCTCCCACTCTCTCTTTCCTTTAATCTCCCCTTCTCCCTCCCTCTCTATCTCCCACTCTCCCCCTCTCTCCCTCCCACTCTCTCAGAAACTCCTATACTCTCAAAAATACACTAAGAAAACCAAATTTCACATAACGTGAGTGCATTTTTTACTCCACTAAAACAGTAAAAAACTCTATATACCCATGATTTGAAGACCCACAGTCTGCATATTCCCCTGGTTTTGCATGTGCTCTGACAAAAAATAGCTTTTTGAGGATGTTGTGAAGTGTGCAAGCATCTTTTTCACATTCCATCACCTTTTCCATGATCTTTTTACCACCTTGAAATAGCAGAGTTTCCACGTTGAAAGACATATAATACCAATTGAATTTTGAATTCCATTGAAAACTAATATAGAATTGAAGTGTGGAAGGGAAAAATCTTTTGAACAAGTCAAATTGTTGTGGAGTTTGAAGAAAGAAGAAGCTAAGGCTAAATAATTGGGTTGAACTCCTCCATTTGAAAGTTTGGTTTTTAAGGTATGTGAAGTCTTTAAACATTTTTCTTTCATTCTATTATGGCTTGCTTTCATTTCTTTTTGTCATTATAACCTTAGGTTGTCAATACACATTTTGAATTACCAAATTATATACACAATTACATACACTTGCCAATTATAGAAATTTAAAACCATTCACCAAAATTCATCCTTTAAGACAACTCCAAGCCTCTCCCATTCCTCTGAAGGGTCCAAACACCTTCCAATACCTCTACATAAACTGATGCAGTACAAAGGAAGAAATCAACACCTTTCTTGACACACTTATTCAACTATATTTCCCTTCACAAAACATTTGATTCGTATACTCAAATTAACATTAAGAGTTCCCAATTCCTTAAGGACCTTCAAAACACCTTGAAAATATTTAAAATAACTGATTATAATCAACTAGGTTCCTCAAAATATCAACCAATGATAATGTCATTCACAATTTGACTTAAATATTCCATAATTGCACCATTGTTTACAAACACAAACTATAATTCTTAAGGCACAACCAAACCATTATTTGCTTAATAAACCTTTGTTTGAGTTAGTACAAAAAAAATGAAACCTTTCAGAAGTCTTCCCTTACACACAAACTTAGTTCCTTTGTTCACTATCCACATTACTAGTAGCCAAGTATCTACAAACTATCACATGTATCTCCCAAACCATGCACAAACTTCAAACTGTGATACTCATTTTTGATGCAGAGATAGAGGACCCAAAACCATTGAAGATGTCAAATTTCCTTCAAGAGCCATCTAAGAAGATTAAAAAGGCATAATGGACCAATCCCAACATTCCTCCAAGCTGGACAACAAACAAAAACATTATTTCCCATATTTCACCCTTGGAATCTAGTTACTGTGCAAAACCAGTTTTGGGCACTTAACTCCAAAACTTTCCAAAACACTGGGAAAATAAAAGAATTATTGTTGCACAAATTTTAGAGCTGCAAGATATACCTTAACCCATCACATGACTCCTTTGGGACAACATTAAGAAAACTGACATTTTTCACTATTTTAGGCCTCCAAGTAGGCCAATTTTACAAAGGAACTACCCTTAGATCTTCACACTAGACTTCCAAACCCAAAAATAGTCTTTACTTAGGTCTCAAAACAAGATAATTTCTTGGTCTTAGGACCTTACCCGCTCAACTAGGCTTCCAATACAAAAACCCCCATTTTTCAATGCAAAGAGGGATGGTTTATAGAAACTCCTATAACTGGGCCTTCCCTGAACATTCCAAAGCATCAAAAATATTTAAAATACCCCACACAAGGTCAAAATTTCATTATATAGACCACTCCTTCAACACTTTTTCAAAATCACTCCTTGGTTCCTCAAATTCTCATGGAAAAGTGCTTGTTTGAGCTAAGAACCACATATCCTATTGTCATTAGTTTCAATCCAAGGCATGTTCAACAATAAAATACCATACTCTAACAATTTAAATTCCATCCTACTAAGAAAAAATTCATAATAGTAAGTGGGATGGTCATTTGATAATTAAATCCTACTCAAACCCTTGACTGGCTTGAAATGAATAGTTTCAAAAAATTGTCAATTGCTCCCTTCAAACGTAATGTTAATCCATCAAAACTAATGCATTAGAGACTTAAGACATGTTCATACAATATTATATTATTTTTCTATCAAGGGGATGCTGTATAGATGCGTACAAGTGCATGAAAGTGCAAAAAAACCAGTGAATTTTTACAAAAGAGCATTTTTTTATCAAAAAAATGGATTTCAAAATGAAAAAAAATCCTCCCTTCGAGCCAATGTAGGTTGTTTAAACCTTTTTAAATGAAAAAAAACTCCCCCCAATTCCTATAAATAACAAACAACCACCTTTGAAAGCTCATATAACCGGTACATGAAAAATGTCTTTAAAGACCCTCTTACAACCTGAAGATACCCAAAATTGAATCAAATTTCAAAATGGAAGCATAGATTGTCAAGGTGCTCCTACACCACAAACTTATCAAACACTCACAATGCCATTCACTCATTAGTTTTCAGAATCACCATCATGGTTATTCACTTTTAGTTAGAAATGTGCCCTGGCCAACCTAGTGTTTCCATAGTTTGTACACATTTGTCTACATGCTAGGTTAAATTTTGTACACAATCATTGTAAGTATTATTTAAATGAAGCCTTCAATGACATATATTTTTCAATTATCTTGAATGAATACATTTTTTAGGAACTAATATTCATCTCATTACCATCGTATAGATAAAATTATCCGCCATGCTGAAGAAAAAGACAAAGAGGAAACTAATAGACGAAGAGAACGAAACCTTGAAAGAAAAGGAGAGAGTTCAGGTGGTGGCATATCATCAAAAGAAGAAATTGGAAATGATTGATGAAAACAACCTGATTGTAGAGGAACCTCAACCATCAAAAAGAGAACGGGAATTGGCAGCACAACAAGCACGAATGCGAAAGCATCATCGTAAGACAGATTCAAATACTGTAGTTGGAGACACACCCTCTACGAAAAGTGAATATGAAGGGACATCATTAAGCACAAGTGAATATGGAGGGACACCATCTAGCACAAGTGAATATGGACAGACACCATCTACTACAAGTGAATATGGAGGGACACCACGTACCGCAAGTGAATATTGTTGGACACCATCCAACACACCTCAAGTTGAGAGTACATCATCACTCAAAATTGACGAAGAAGGTATGCCATCATTCCCATGTGAACCTAAAGGTATGTCTTCTTCTCCACCCTTGATCGAAGGTATGCAATCTAGCCCACCTCACTTAAATATTGATGAAATTCCTAATGTTGAGATGTATGTACCTGGGAGAACACCACCAAGAATTTTGCGTAGAAAGCCAAAGTATTTGATTAATATTGATGATGAGATTTTGTAGCACATGGAGGGTAAGATTTCAACATGCACTTGTAGAAGATATGCTGATAATATTTGGGAACGATTCTTTGAAAGGATAAATGAGACTGCAAGATGTCAACTATTTGTTGAAATGATGCGGGGTGTAAAGTATAGGAACATTATGAAGACTCTTGGGTTCTAACATCGAATGCATCGAGTGAAGACACTATTGTGAAGAATCTAATTTATGCTTATGAGAGTGTGGGTAAGAACTCATGCTCAAAGGATAGTAATGTCACCTGACATGTCATTACATCGACTTTGGTAAGTTTTCAAACAAAGAGAGCTCACCTAATTAAAAAGACTAGTGAAAAAATGGGAATTAGTAGAAAAACTTTATCAAGAGCAATTCAAAGGCAGCAAAGAATTGAGGGAAATGATACAAATGAATTATGGGAATTCTTGGGGAGACTATCATGAAAAGATAAAGAAGTTGTTGAAGCCTTGAGAACACTAATTGAAGATTATTGGAAGAATAACACAAGGTCATCTCCAAATCAAAGGGATGTGGTAAGAAGGAGAATCAATAGTCGAAATCATGAGCCACATCCAAAGCATTTTTTTGGATATGACTCAAGCCCAATTATTTTGGAAATTTGAAAATGATTATCGTCAAATTAGTATTTCGCAAATATTTTTTGAACTTCTTAAACCTTTTAATGTCAAGATAAATCACACATGCACTACTTGTTGTTGTAGACTACATATTGAATTTTCTAACCATTACGATGTTTATCATTCTATATGTTTAGATTTGCATACTAACGATGTTTTGCAGGATTGTGGCATAGAAGCCCCACCAAGATATTCAAGAGAGTTCTTATCAAAAAAATTATGTGAAATAGAGGATGGCCAGATATTCTATAGGAAAACATGCTTGGATGGTTCATGCGAGCGTTGTGGTGGCTTCCGACGTATGCCAGTATGTCAACATATGGAAAGCACAGATGAGGTGGGACAAAAACTAGTAGAGTTCGAGAAGTATAAAATAGTGGCATATGCTACAAAAGATGGGTCTGAAGAAAAAAGGTGTGATTTGGTTATTGAGAAGATTCCAGTGTACCAATTTATGACTACATTTTATGACGGTATACTGTTTGAGTATGCAATGCATACCCATAGAGACCGATGGTTGGACACATAGTTCAAGCTATGCAAGGACACCTTTCTAGTTGGAAGCATAGTATCTATGGTTGAATTTGCAGAGAACTACACTCTACAGCCACAACATGAGGTGTAGTCACAATATTACAACTCCATACAAGTTTTGATATTTGTGCACATAGCATTCATTCATGCATCTGATAGTACAGATGAGAAAAGGAAGGTATTGAGGGAGTACCACTTTTACATTAGTGATGATCATACACATTATCCAGAGTTCGTGCAAGGTTGATTCTAGATGTTCTACAGTGGTTTGACTCAGAGGGGCATAGAATACGATCAACATATAATATGGTTTGATAACTATGCAGCATAGTTCAAGAACTCGCGCATGTTCTACTAGTTGTGCAGGATGCATGTCATTATAGGTGTTCATCATATGTGGAACTTTTGTGAGCCTAGACATGGAAAGGGGGAGCATGATGGTGCGAGAGCATGCGTGAAAAGAGCATTAGCACGAGAAGAGTTAAAGTATAAAGATAGTGCAAAGTTGACAAATGAAGAATCAATCAACGAGTGGTGTAATGCTTTGATGGGTCCACGTAATGAAGGTACATCTTCAGTTCGTATATTTTTTTGGTTGATGGATAATACTAACATTGCACCATATGAAGACTATTATACACTAGCAAGATCGAGTGAGGTACACTCTTTCCTTAGCTCAAATGTAGGTTCATGGAGTATCGATACACGAAAGATGGCATGCTTTTGTTCTTCATGTACAATGCAAGCCTGGAATGATTGTGAGTCAGGGGAGTGGGTTGACAAATGGTTCACAAGCTATCTTAGCCCACTTCACACGTATCGCCCTCCAATGGCATTGGAACTGACATAGATGGAATCATTGGTCGAATTTGACCACGTATCAGATCTAGTTCAACTAGGTGATATATCTACTTTCTTAGTTGTTGAAATTCCATATCGTTATCTTACTTTGTACTGTATTCGTAATGTTGAAAAATTTCAAGAGATTTTTTGCACATATCAATGCAGGGCATGTTTATGCAATTATTGCAGATGAAGACAATGAAGAGGGAACAAACTATTACTTGTGTCATTGTGTTGAGACCAATTTTTTTTTTTGAGGCCCTAGTTATAGATGGAGAAAACATCGAATACCCTATAGGCTCAGTTGTGGTTACTGGAACATGGCTTAGTAGGTACCCACATTCAAGTGTTAAACATTGGCTATTTCATGAATTTGACATGCATTGTAAGATTCTTCATTACTCAAACCTTGTTGTGGCATCCAATGTTCATTTGACCAAATATGGGGGTAGACCTTTGAACAAGACATTATCGAAGGTCCCTGAGTCTGACCATGAGGCAATACTTGACACAATAAAGAGTAAAGCAGACCCGGATGGTTCGTTGAATTAATTTGTAAGTATATGCACATTGGTTCTTATTAATCTATACGTGTATGCACATTAATTTGTTTGATGCCAATGCTATCATCTTCTTTTACAGTGATTGGTGTCCCCTTGCAAAAAATGTAGATATATAAGCCATCCAAGAGAATGTTAGTCATAAAAGCAATGCAACATCCTTCTTTTGATGCCTGCATGCAACATCTGTAAGTGCCTTCCATCTATTTTTATTTCATTTCCATTTTGTATGCTCTTTCTTTTTCTCTTTTACTTTGCGTATTTGTAAGTAAACTACTAAAACTTGAATGATCTTTCATTGCAGAAAATGTTGATTTAAGAGCCATCAAAGAGAATCTCAGCCAAAAAAGCAATGCAACATCCTTATTTTGATGATCTTGAAAAATCTCAATTTTGATTTCAAGCCATTATAAAAGAGCATGTGAAGCTTAGCGAGAGAATTTCAAGTTACTCATTTGAAGTTAACCTCATAATGAGCACCTATGATGTAGACATTTAAAGATAATCTTGAATGTATGAGTGACATTGTAAAAGATCTATGAGAACGAAGTGCCTGAAGAATTGTAATAAGATTTAATTACATAATGAGATATACTCAAATATTGTAAGATTTGATTTCATGTTTGGTGTAGTAGCACCTTGTTCTGTAAATGCATTGAATAGGAAAATTTGTAAACTTTGAATTTTGAAATGTAAACAATGTGAAAAGGGTCATATAAAGGTCATGTAAACAATTTGCAATTTTTTTTCTGCAACTTGTGTGACAAAGGGGACTGTTCCAACACGTCCAAATAGGTATGTTTATGCTATTCATGGTCCTTTTTCACACTGAAACACGTAGAATCGCTTTGAGCTATGTTCCACCGGATCGATCCCTTAAGGGTTCAAAGTGCAAAATGGCTGCAAACTTCAGCATGCTATTCCTTGGATATCATGATGCTTAGAAACTTCTCATCTAATCCTATAGGATTGCATTGTGCCCCTCTACAAAAACCTCTCTCAGTTTTGGCTATCTCGGAGTGGTTTTCCCATGGTGGTGGATTTTCACTTGATGGAAAAAGCATCAAATGCAAGCAGCGAAAAGTTGCAAAGTGGTGCAACTTTCATTCTACAACTCATGTGACCAAAATAACTCCTCCAACACATCTGAATAGGTATTTTTATGCTAGGCATGGTACTCTTTCGCACCAAAACATGTGGAATCGCTCTGAGCTATGTTCCACCGGATCGATCTCTAAAGGGTCCAAAGTGCAAAATGGCTGCAAACTTCAGCATGCTATTACTCAGATATTTTAATACTTAGAAACTTCTCATCTAATCCTATAGGATTATGTTGAGCTCCTCTACAGAAACCTCTCTCAGTTTTGGCTATCTTAGAGTGGTTTTCGCATGGTGGCAGATTTTCACTTGATGGAAAAAGCATCAAATGCAAGCAGTGCAAAGTTGCAAAGTGGTGCAACTTTTGTTCTGCAACACGTGTGACCAAAATAATTGCTCCAACAAGTCTGAATATGCATTTTTACACTAGGCATGGTCCTCTTTCACACCGAAACACGTGGAATCGCTCCGAGCTATGTTCCACCAGATCGATCCCTTAAGTGTCCAAAGTGCAAAATGGCTGCAAACTTCAACATGCTATTACTCATTTATCGTGATGCTTAGAAACTTCTTGTATAATTCTATAGGATCATGTTGAGCCCCTATACAAAAACCTCTCTCAGTTTTGGCTATCTCAGAGTGATTTTCTTCCCATGATGGCGGATTTTAATTTGATGGAAAAAGCATCGAATGCAAATAGTGCAAAGTTGCAAAGTGGTGAAACTTTTGTTTTGCAACTCGTGTGAAAATAATAATTTCTCCAATGAGTCCAAATAGGTATTTTTATGCTAGGCATGGTCCTTTTTTGCGCCGAAACACGTGGAATCGCTCTGAGCTATGTTCCATCGGATCGATCCCTGAAAGGTCCAAAGTGCAAAATGGCTGCAAACTTTAGCATGCTATTACTTGGATACCATTACACTTAGAAACTTCTCATCTAATCCTACATGAAGGCATTGGGCCCCTCTAGAAAAACCTCTCTCGATTTTGGCTGGCTTGGATTGGTTTTCTCGTGGCGGCAGATTTTCACTTGATGAAAAAAGTGTCAAATTCAAGTTGTGCAAATTTTGTTCCGCAACTCGTATGACCAAACTAATTGTTCCAAAATGTCCGAATAGGTATTTTTATGCTAGGAATGGTCTTGTTTTGCACCGAAACACGTGGAATTGCTTCGAGCTACGTTCCATCGGATCGATCCCTGAAGGGTCCAAAGTACAAAATGCCTACAAAATTCAACATGCTATTACTTGGATACTGTTACACTTAGAATATTCTCGTCTAATCCTACAAGAAGGTGTTGGGCCCCTCTAGAAAAAACTCTCTTGGTTTTGGCTATCTTGGAGTGGTTTTCTCGTGGCGGCAGATTTTCACTTGATGGAAAAAGTGTCAAATTCAAGTTGTGCAAAGTTGCAAAGTGGTGCAACTTTCGTTTTGCAATTCATATAACCAAACTAATTGTTCCAACGCATCTGAATAGGTATTTTTATGCTAGGAATGGTCTTGTTTCACATTGAGACATGTGGAATCGCTCCGAGCTACGTTCCACCGGATCGATCCCTGAAGGGTCCAAAGTGCGAAATGGCTGCAAACTTCAGCATGTTATTACTTGGATACCATTACACTTAGAAACTTCTCATCTGATCCTATAGGAAGGCGTTGGCCCCCTTTAGAGAAACCTCTCTTGGTTTGGCTGTCTTGGAGTGGTTTTCTCATGGCGGGAGATTTTCACTTGATGGAAAAAGTGTCAAATTCAAGCTATGCAAAGTTGCAAAGTGGTGCAACTTTTTCTCTACAACTCGTATGACCAAACTAACTATTCCAACGCATTCAAATAGGTATTTTTATGCTAGGAATGGTCTTGTTTCGCACCGAAACACGTGGAATCGCTTCGAGCTACATTCCACCGGATCGATCCCTTAAGGGTCCAAAGTGCAAAATGGCTGCAAACTTCAGCATGCTATTACTTGGATATCGTGATGCTTAGAAAATTTTCATCTAATCCTATAGGATTGCGTTGAGCCCCTCTACAAAAACCTCTCTCGGTTTTGGCTATCTCAGAGTGGTTTTCCCATGGTGGCGGATTTTCACTTGATGGAAAAAGCATCAAATACAAGCAATGCAAAGTTGCAAAGTGGCACAAATTTCGTTCTGCAACTTGTGTGACTAAGCAAACTGTTCCCAACTGTCCAAATAGGTATGTTTATGCTATGAATGGTCCTCTTTCACACCAAAACATGTGGAATCGTTTTGAGCTATTTTCCACCGGATTGATCCCTTAGGTTGGAGGAGTCTAAAGTTGCAAATTTGTAAGTTGCTTAAAGCAACAAATTTGAAATGAAACGGTTACTTGTTTTGAAAGTTGGTTTTCAGTTAGTTGAGGGCATGGATCAGTTAGAAAAGGGTGTAAAACACTATGTAAAGCCTTAAGAGGCTCGAATGGAGGTTTTTGATGAACTTTTGGAGAAGATAAGATAAGAATTATTCACACTGTTCTCTATTTTTTAGATTTCTTATACAAACTTATTGATCTTGTACTTCGTACGCACTCCAACTTCCTGTACGGTCCCAAGGCTGACATGGATTGAAAGAGGGCCGAGTTCACAAGAACCCATCTCTCATGATAATGAATGGCCCACTTAGCACTCATTGCATGTAGGTGATGCTCACAGTGGTGAGGCACTAGGCGTTCCCAGGAGGTCACCCATCCCAGTACTACTCCAGCTCAAGTGCTTAACCATGAAGTTTTTTCCCCAAGGTTAAGCCCACTTAGCTTGCAACCCCATTTGCAAAACCTTCAGCAAGTGTTGTGCCTTATGAAACATTCATTATAGAGCCTCTTTAGCTCATCAATTGATAAGTAGGAGGTATTTTCTACAATGTGTCAAATTGTGATATTGCTATCAAGATTCAATTGTGTAGTTTTCGAGTATAAAAGAGAATAAGAAGGGAAGATCAGGGTAATCAATTTGTGGGCTTATTTTTATTATTGAATTACCTAGTGTGGGATTGGTCTATATGAGAAATAATTTATAATATGGGAATGTACGTTTCAAGCATATAATCGGGAAAGGACTCAAAGTTAGATGCATGAGTACAAAGTATCGATCAAGAAAGGCATCCCAATTCTCAAGGCCTATATATCAATGATAGGCAGATTTATATTCAAAGCTAGCACATGATTTTAATTGATTAATTAGAAACAACTATTATATTTATTTATCAAATTTCCATTATCAAATTAATATTTGAATTAGATTTCATATTCAAAATTTATTCTATTTATAATTTGGGGACTCTGTTATCTATATTAATAGTATTGGATGACAACCTTTGTCAATCCAATAAGAAATAAATAAAAAATCTATTGATCCAGAGCTCAGATCATTAAAGTGGTATTAGAGCGAATGAACCTGTTAGCCTTTGGGTATTGCAACAAATTGAATTTCTATTAGAAGCATGGCAACCGATGATAGTGGTTGGCATTACTCAAGAAGGATGAACATCTATTAGACATTTGTGGAAATCGGGACAAGTAACCTTCTTGTGGACTTAGGGTTGCAATATTTGATATACAACATGTTCCACCATTTCTTTAGTAGGATCAAGAACACACATAATGAAGGTGTGTTTATAGCCATGAAATATTATGGTTCGAACTATCTAGAAGAGTGATATTTTATCTTGACCACCCATATCTATACCATGGTTTTTTTGGAAACAAGGATGGGTTCTCTCTTCATTGGCATATACATTATTCATCAATGTTTTCACACTAGTGTTACAAGATTGGACTCGCCTCGGACTTGACAAGCCAATTTTTGACTTTGACTCGGGCTCAGAGCCCAGACTCGACAAATAGAAAAACCTAAGAAATTCAAAGATTTTTAAGGATTTAAAACTTGTTTCATGCACCCTTTAATAAATAAACCTTAAAGACACAATAGCATCATCAAATATAAATTACTATGATCCCATACACAAACATACATCAATCACATAAGTATAAGCATCGATAAAAGATATTTGTATTAACATAGAAATTACCTTGAATACACGTAGCTCATAACTATTGAACCATCAATTTAGAATGCAAATATGGATAGGCATCGATAAAAGATATTTGTATTAACCAAATATCTATCTAGGCATACATCAATATATGTTGATATAAGTATGAAATATATGTACAAAATAGCCATATAGGCTTACGAGAATGCCATATAGGCATACAATGTCAAATATGTCCAATAACAAATATGTACAAAATTGCCATGTAGGCATACCACAAAGGACTCTGGAATCAAAAGTCATTGCTCTCCATGCCCTGGAAATAAAATCTTTCCCTTTCCTTTTTGCTCAGATGGCAATAGGTCTATCACTCATTTTTTTTGCACTCATGGAGTGCTCTTGCTACTCCTCCTAGGGTTTAGTTCATGGTGAAGTTTTAACTATTACAATAAGAAGTAAAGACATGAATATATAGGAATTACATTATAAAAAATGATATATTTGACAAAATAACCACTTTCAGCCATCTCACGATCTCTCTCCATGAGGGAAATATCCTCACACCCATGCTCAGGCATGCTCAAGCCCTGTATAAACCATACAAATAGAAATTAAACTACATGAATCAAAAACGGTTTGATTTTTCACTAACTAACATCTATAACAACAAATGTAAATTGAAATTTACTAATTTGCCTCATACCTCTTCTATCAGAGCCATCGAGGATTTTATAGCAGATGTCACACCAATATCCATTGCCCTTGTCACATTTCGAGGTGTATCATCTCACAACAGCTGAAAATAAAAAAACAAAATATTCAACATAATCAACGATGTGCATATAAACTACACAAATCTATTAAGTACTTGATTCATTAGTTAAGCTCTTTATTCTATTACCCGTGTGAAGGTTTGAGTAAATCCACCGCCACTGGGAAGTGTTCCATCAAAACCTCCAATATTAGTCTATTCAACATCCAAAATCGCATATTAAACTACCATTCGTAAAACAATGCTATTAACATGCAATAAATTTATAATTGTTTACTAGTTACATACCCTAGCGATAGGTGTACTACATAAATAGTTTGGTGGGGGGCCGGTGTATGCAATCTCAACACTGTGACCCTGCAATTTTATTAAAATCATAAAACATTTTTAGTTAATCTTACATTTCAAAATTGAAATTTAATAAATTCAATTCAATGAACACATGCACTAACTTTTACCTGACTGTCAATGCCATATGCCTCATGCAAAATGTCAGCTGCCCTCTCCATCTTCATAGCTATAGACAGATCCTGTGTACCAGTCTCCTGAGTGTTGGTGGGGTCATATGAACAAGTAGCCCCACAAGATTGACACACATGTGTTCGAAGGCCACCACTCGAAGACTCCCCTGGATGGTGCTATAGAATAGCGCTAGTATGATGGATGACACTCTAGGTCAAAGTGTTCATTGCCTGCAATGTCTCTACGTCAGCACTTTCCTTCATGACAGAAGGCATAACAACGTGCTCACGAGGTGGCCTAACGAGAGCTCATCTACCTTGCTGCATAGGATCCGGCTATGCACTAGGTCTATCCTGAGCTGACCCCCCACCTCTCCCCTAGAAATCCCTCATATCAAAATAATTTGGGATTTTGTTCAATATGAACTCACTGTATAGTTTCCTAAGGAAATATTTCAGGACCTCGCAATTGTTGCACGGTGGGTAATCGAAGACCATGTACCACCTATCATAAAACTGTTCCCTAATCTGGTGGTGGTGGCACCAATGGATAGGAAACCTCTTCGCATTGAGGGTAAGATTTTGATTTGTGCACGAGTCAGTGAATAATGAGCACAAATCACCTTTTGTAATTTTTAAATTTTTTACATCCTTGTATGATAGCTTATTTGCATAATAATCCATGGCCTCCTGCCTCCTATCTTGCCATCCAGTTGTTTGTTTGCTAATTGAATCTACATTTTTTAACATATCTTTTAATCTATTTGCTAGGTTCATTCTTTATGCGGTTGAACCATTTGGATCACTCAACCTACTAATCAAATCATCAATTCTCTTTTTGTTGTTCTCAATTTCACTCATTAAATTTTGTTGAGTGCCAGGAGGGGGTTGAGTCATTGGTGGAGGAGGTTGATGTTGTGGTTGATTTTGATCTTGCGGATTTGGTTGGTCTTCTTGTTGAGGATTTTGAGGGTTTTTAGGTTGATTTGCATCTCCAAAAAATTCAAATAAATAGATATCAAATTCAACCTAAAACTAACTAATTCAAAACAAAAACCATAGAATCCTTACCTCTCATAGCTCCTCCTCATCGTGGCGCCATTGTTGCGAAGAAATAAGGATTGTTGGTGAAGAAATTTGTTGGAATTCTCCTCCTAGAATGCGAGTGCAAAATTGTGGTGGTTTTGGCCACGGTTGCAAATAAAAACCAGTCGAAATCGGAATGAGAGATTTGCTTTTCTTTTTTTTCTTTTAACAATCAATAACGCAAACGCGTTATAACGTGCTCGTGTTATTGGTTTGTAGTTGCCAAGCCTCAGGCTCGACATAATGAGCCATAACATGAGCATGTTATAACGCGCTCGCATTATGTTTTTTCAAAGATTTTTTTAGGGTGTGTCCACGGAATTGCTACCCATTTCCATGCACCCGCCCATACGCAGCAAATAAAATTTGTGTAGGGTTCTTTGAAGATGGAAAGCTAATGTGGCAAGTGGTATTGGTGGCAAGGAATTGAAAGACAAAATTATATTCAATAATTCATCTCATCTTTACATTGGTGTGAGAGCTAGTGCAGGTATAATTTAAATTAAGAGGATTAAGGCATGCTGATTTTCACAAAGGTAACAACCACTGTAGTATGATAGATTTTTATGAGTAAATTCCTAATTTATAATAAATCCCATGTGTATTGTATTTGGTATTTTTGAACTAGGAAAATAAAATAAATATGTTGAAGAGGTGGATTGATCCACAATGTCTTTATTTTCAATTTGAAGCCTATTCTAATTCATTGTTGTGTTAAAAATTATGAATTTGTGCAAAAAAATAGTTTTTGAATAGTGAGAAGGAGCTTGTTTACCCCAATTTTTCTCATCTATATTATCAATCCCACTATCTTTCAATGGGATTTGGCGTATATTATTTCATTCCTCTTATTCCTATTTCTTAATATCTTATTATTTACCTATTGGATTGATCCCTTTAGTATTGTAATTTCCACTTCATCTTATTATATACATGTTTATCCTTTTCCTCCTTATGCTCTATAGATTTGTATGTCCTCTTGACCCCCTCTTCCATGAATAACATCATTTTGGGAATTATTTTGAGTTATTTTATTACCAATTCGATGTCCTTCTAAACTTCTTGAAGAAGTTATTCCATTGTTCTTTCTTCCCTTTTATTCTTTTGTCACCTCTATGCTTGGTTTCCTTGTATCAAAAGTAGAGACAAAGGAAGATTGTACTTTTTTTGAGTAAACTAAGGTACTCTATTATTTCCTTGTGGTTATGAGTGATTTTTTTTTCAACCTACTTCTTGGTTTCTTCAAATCAGGATATAAATCTATTCATCCTATGTTTGGATCTTATTTCCAAATCTTGAAAAGATTTTAAATTATGATTTTATATTTTTGAATAATTGGAGTTCCTTAGTTCAACTTCCTCCAATGCACTATTTATTTAAATTTAAACTTATATAATGAAGGCCTCTTCTCTTTTCTATTTTATTTACTTCAAAGGTTTGCATCAAAACTCTTAGTTTCTTATGTTGTAAAGTAAAGGCTTGAAAAGAGCTATTCTAACATGGCTAGATAAGAATGAC
>CM021102.1:183096974-183205680 GCA_007115665.2 Sequoiadendron giganteum | reverse complement strand
TCTCTCCCTCTCTCCCTCCCACTCTCTCTTTCCTTTAATCTCCCCTTCTCCCTCCCTCTCTATCTCCCACTCTCCCCCTCTCTCCCTCCCACTCTCTCAGAAACTCCTATACTCTCAAAAATACACTAAGAAAACCAAATTTCACATAACGTGAGTGCATTTTTTACTCCACTAAAACAGTAAAAAACTCTATATACCCATGATTTGAAGACCCACAGTCTGCATATTCCCCTGGTTTTGCATGTGCTCTGACAAAAAATAGCTTTTTGAGGATGTTGTGAAGTGTGCAAGCATCTTTTTCACATTCCATCACCTTTTCCATGATCTTTTTACCACCTTGAAATAGCAGAGTTTCCACGTTGAAAGACATATAATACCAATTGAATTTTGAATTCCATTGAAAACTAATATAGAATTGAAGTGTGGAAGGGAAAAATCTTTTGAACAAGTCAAATTGTTGTGGAGTTTGAAGAAAGAAGAAGCTAAGGCTAAATAATTGGGTTGAACTCCTCCATTTGAAAGTTTGGTTTTTAAGGTATGTGAAGTCTTTAAACATTTTTCTTTCATTCTATTATGGCTTGCTTTCATTTCTTTTTGTCATTATAACCTTAGGTTGTCAATACACATTTTGAATTACCAAATTATATACACAATTACATACACTTGCCAATTATAGAAATTTAAAACCATTCACCAAAATTCATCCTTTAAGACAACTCCAAGCCTCTCCCATTCCTCTGAAGGGTCCAAACACCTTCCAATACCTCTACATAAACTGATGCAGTACAAAGGAAGAAATCAACACCTTTCTTGACACACTTATTCAACTATATTTCCCTTCACAAAACATTTGATTCGTATACTCAAATTAACATTAAGAGTTCCCAATTCCTTAAGGACCTTCAAAACACCTTGAAAATATTTAAAATAACTGATTATAATCAACTAGGTTCCTCAAAATATCAACCAATGATAATGTCATTCACAATTTGACTTAAATATTCCATAATTGCACCATTGTTTACAAACACAAACTATAATTCTTAAGGCACAACCAAACCATTATTTGCTTAATAAACCTTTGTTTGAGTTAGTACAAAAAAAATGAAACCTTTCAGAAGTCTTCCCTTACACACAAACTTAGTTCCTTTGTTCACTATCCACATTACTAGTAGCCAAGTATCTACAAACTATCACATGTATCTCCCAAACCATGCACAAACTTCAAACTGTGATACTCATTTTTGATGCAGAGATAGAGGACCCAAAACCATTGAAGATGTCAAATTTCCTTCAAGAGCCATCTAAGAAGATTAAAAAGGCATAATGGACCAATCCCAACATTCCTCCAAGCTGGACAACAAACAAAAACATTATTTCCCATATTTCACCCTTGGAATCTAGTTACTGTGCAAAACCAGTTTTGGGCACTTAACTCCAAAACTTTCCAAAACACTGGGAAAATAAAAGAATTATTGTTGCACAAATTTTAGAGCTGCAAGATATACCTTAACCCATCACATGACTCCTTTGGGACAACATTAAGAAAACTGACATTTTTCACTATTTTAGGCCTCCAAGTAGGCCAATTTTACAAAGGAACTACCCTTAGATCTTCACACTAGACTTCCAAACCCAAAAATAGTCTTTACTTAGGTCTCAAAACAAGATAATTTCTTGGTCTTAGGACCTTACCCGCTCAACTAGGCTTCCAATACAAAAACCCCCATTTTTCAATGCAAAGAGGGATGGTTTATAGAAACTCCTATAACTGGGCCTTCCCTGAACATTCCAAAGCATCAAAAATATTTAAAATACCCCACACAAGGTCAAAATTTCATTATATAGACCACTCCTTCAACACTTTTTCAAAATCACTCCTTGGTTCCTCAAATTCTCATGGAAAAGTGCTTGTTTGAGCTAAGAACCACATATCCTATTGTCATTAGTTTCAATCCAAGGCATGTTCAACAATAAAATACCATACTCTAACAATTTAAATTCCATCCTACTAAGAAAAAATTCATAATAGTAAGTGGGATGGTCATTTGATAATTAAATCCTACTCAAACCCTTGACTGGCTTGAAATGAATAGTTTCAAAAAATTGTCAATTGCTCCCTTCAAACGTAATGTTAATCCATCAAAACTAATGCATTAGAGACTTAAGACATGTTCATACAATATTATATTATTTTTCTATCAAGGGGATGCTGTATAGATGCGTACAAGTGCATGAAAGTGCAAAAAAACCAGTGAATTTTTACAAAAGAGCATTTTTTTATCAAAAAAATGGATTTCAAAATGAAAAAAAATCCTCCCTTCGAGCCAATGTAGGTTGTTTAAACCTTTTTAAATGAAAAAAAACTCCCCCCAATTCCTATAAATAACAAACAACCACCTTTGAAAGCTCATATAACCGGTACATGAAAAATGTCTTTAAAGACCCTCTTACAACCTGAAGATACCCAAAATTGAATCAAATTTCAAAATGGAAGCATAGATTGTCAAGGTGCTCCTACACCACAAACTTATCAAACACTCACAATGCCATTCACTCATTAGTTTTCAGAATCACCATCATGGTTATTCACTTTTAGTTAGAAATGTGCCCTGGCCAACCTAGTGTTTCCATAGTTTGTACACATTTGTCTACATGCTAGGTTAAATTTTGTACACAATCATTGTAAGTATTATTTAAATGAAGCCTTCAATGACATATATTTTTCAATTATCTTGAATGAATACATTTTTTAGGAACTAATATTCATCTCATTACCATCGTATAGATAAAATTATCCGCCATGCTGAAGAAAAAGACAAAGAGGAAACTAATAGACGAAGAGAACGAAACCTTGAAAGAAAAGGAGAGAGTTCAGGTGGTGGCATATCATCAAAAGAAGAAATTGGAAATGATTGATGAAAACAACCTGATTGTAGAGGAACCTCAACCATCAAAAAGAGAACGGGAATTGGCAGCACAACAAGCACGAATGCGAAAGCATCATCGTAAGACAGATTCAAATACTGTAGTTGGAGACACACCCTCTACGAAAAGTGAATATGAAGGGACATCATTAAGCACAAGTGAATATGGAGGGACACCATCTAGCACAAGTGAATATGGACAGACACCATCTACTACAAGTGAATATGGAGGGACACCACGTACCGCAAGTGAATATTGTTGGACACCATCCAACACACCTCAAGTTGAGAGTACATCATCACTCAAAATTGACGAAGAAGGTATGCCATCATTCCCATGTGAACCTAAAGGTATGTCTTCTTCTCCACCCTTGATCGAAGGTATGCAATCTAGCCCACCTCACTTAAATATTGATGAAATTCCTAATGTTGAGATGTATGTACCTGGGAGAACACCACCAAGAATTTTGCGTAGAAAGCCAAAGTATTTGATTAATATTGATGATGAGATTTTGTAGCACATGGAGGGTAAGATTTCAACATGCACTTGTAGAAGATATGCTGATAATATTTGGGAACGATTCTTTGAAAGGATAAATGAGACTGCAAGATGTCAACTATTTGTTGAAATGATGCGGGGTGTAAAGTATAGGAACATTATGAAGACTCTTGGGTTCTAACATCGAATGCATCGAGTGAAGACACTATTGTGAAGAATCTAATTTATGCTTATGAGAGTGTGGGTAAGAACTCATGCTCAAAGGATAGTAATGTCACCTGACATGTCATTACATCGACTTTGGTAAGTTTTCAAACAAAGAGAGCTCACCTAATTAAAAAGACTAGTGAAAAAATGGGAATTAGTAGAAAAACTTTATCAAGAGCAATTCAAAGGCAGCAAAGAATTGAGGGAAATGATACAAATGAATTATGGGAATTCTTGGGGAGACTATCATGAAAAGATAAAGAAGTTGTTGAAGCCTTGAGAACACTAATTGAAGATTATTGGAAGAATAACACAAGGTCATCTCCAAATCAAAGGGATGTGGTAAGAAGGAGAATCAATAGTCGAAATCATGAGCCACATCCAAAGCATTTTTTTGGATATGACTCAAGCCCAATTATTTTGGAAATTTGAAAATGATTATCGTCAAATTAGTATTTCGCAAATATTTTTTGAACTTCTTAAACCTTTTAATGTCAAGATAAATCACACATGCACTACTTGTTGTTGTAGACTACATATTGAATTTTCTAACCATTACGATGTTTATCATTCTATATGTTTAGATTTGCATACTAACGATGTTTTGCAGGATTGTGGCATAGAAGCCCCACCAAGATATTCAAGAGAGTTCTTATCAAAAAAATTATGTGAAATAGAGGATGGCCAGATATTCTATAGGAAAACATGCTTGGATGGTTCATGCGAGCGTTGTGGTGGCTTCCGACGTATGCCAGTATGTCAACATATGGAAAGCACAGATGAGGTGGGACAAAAACTAGTAGAGTTCGAGAAGTATAAAATAGTGGCATATGCTACAAAAGATGGGTCTGAAGAAAAAAGGTGTGATTTGGTTATTGAGAAGATTCCAGTGTACCAATTTATGACTACATTTTATGACGGTATACTGTTTGAGTATGCAATGCATACCCATAGAGACCGATGGTTGGACACATAGTTCAAGCTATGCAAGGACACCTTTCTAGTTGGAAGCATAGTATCTATGGTTGAATTTGCAGAGAACTACACTCTACAGCCACAACATGAGGTGTAGTCACAATATTACAACTCCATACAAGTTTTGATATTTGTGCACATAGCATTCATTCATGCATCTGATAGTACAGATGAGAAAAGGAAGGTATTGAGGGAGTACCACTTTTACATTAGTGATGATCATACACATTATCCAGAGTTCGTGCAAGGTTGATTCTAGATGTTCTACAGTGGTTTGACTCAGAGGGGCATAGAATACGATCAACATATAATATGGTTTGATAACTATGCAGCATAGTTCAAGAACTCGCGCATGTTCTACTAGTTGTGCAGGATGCATGTCATTATAGGTGTTCATCATATGTGGAACTTTTGTGAGCCTAGACATGGAAAGGGGGAGCATGATGGTGCGAGAGCATGCGTGAAAAGAGCATTAGCACGAGAAGAGTTAAAGTATAAAGATAGTGCAAAGTTGACAAATGAAGAATCAATCAACGAGTGGTGTAATGCTTTGATGGGTCCACGTAATGAAGGTACATCTTCAGTTCGTATATTTTTTTGGTTGATGGATAATACTAACATTGCACCATATGAAGACTATTATACACTAGCAAGATCGAGTGAGGTACACTCTTTCCTTAGCTCAAATGTAGGTTCATGGAGTATCGATACACGAAAGATGGCATGCTTTTGTTCTTCATGTACAATGCAAGCCTGGAATGATTGTGAGTCAGGGGAGTGGGTTGACAAATGGTTCACAAGCTATCTTAGCCCACTTCACACGTATCGCCCTCCAATGGCATTGGAACTGACATAGATGGAATCATTGGTCGAATTTGACCACGTATCAGATCTAGTTCAACTAGGTGATATATCTACTTTCTTAGTTGTTGAAATTCCATATCGTTATCTTACTTTGTACTGTATTCGTAATGTTGAAAAATTTCAAGAGATTTTTTGCACATATCAATGCAGGGCATGTTTATGCAATTATTGCAGATGAAGACAATGAAGAGGGAACAAACTATTACTTGTGTCATTGTGTTGAGACCAATTTTTTTTTTTGAGGCCCTAGTTATAGATGGAGAAAACATCGAATACCCTATAGGCTCAGTTGTGGTTACTGGAACATGGCTTAGTAGGTACCCACATTCAAGTGTTAAACATTGGCTATTTCATGAATTTGACATGCATTGTAAGATTCTTCATTACTCAAACCTTGTTGTGGCATCCAATGTTCATTTGACCAAATATGGGGGTAGACCTTTGAACAAGACATTATCGAAGGTCCCTGAGTCTGACCATGAGGCAATACTTGACACAATAAAGAGTAAAGCAGACCCGGATGGTTCGTTGAATTAATTTGTAAGTATATGCACATTGGTTCTTATTAATCTATACGTGTATGCACATTAATTTGTTTGATGCCAATGCTATCATCTTCTTTTACAGTGATTGGTGTCCCCTTGCAAAAAATGTAGATATATAAGCCATCCAAGAGAATGTTAGTCATAAAAGCAATGCAACATCCTTCTTTTGATGCCTGCATGCAACATCTGTAAGTGCCTTCCATCTATTTTTATTTCATTTCCATTTTGTATGCTCTTTCTTTTTCTCTTTTACTTTGCGTATTTGTAAGTAAACTACTAAAACTTGAATGATCTTTCATTGCAGAAAATGTTGATTTAAGAGCCATCAAAGAGAATCTCAGCCAAAAAAGCAATGCAACATCCTTATTTTGATGATCTTGAAAAATCTCAATTTTGATTTCAAGCCATTATAAAAGAGCATGTGAAGCTTAGCGAGAGAATTTCAAGTTACTCATTTGAAGTTAACCTCATAATGAGCACCTATGATGTAGACATTTAAAGATAATCTTGAATGTATGAGTGACATTGTAAAAGATCTATGAGAACGAAGTGCCTGAAGAATTGTAATAAGATTTAATTACATAATGAGATATACTCAAATATTGTAAGATTTGATTTCATGTTTGGTGTAGTAGCACCTTGTTCTGTAAATGCATTGAATAGGAAAATTTGTAAACTTTGAATTTTGAAATGTAAACAATGTGAAAAGGGTCATATAAAGGTCATGTAAACAATTTGCAATTTTTTTTCTGCAACTTGTGTGACAAAGGGGACTGTTCCAACACGTCCAAATAGGTATGTTTATGCTATTCATGGTCCTTTTTCACACTGAAACACGTAGAATCGCTTTGAGCTATGTTCCACCGGATCGATCCCTTAAGGGTTCAAAGTGCAAAATGGCTGCAAACTTCAGCATGCTATTCCTTGGATATCATGATGCTTAGAAACTTCTCATCTAATCCTATAGGATTGCATTGTGCCCCTCTACAAAAACCTCTCTCAGTTTTGGCTATCTCGGAGTGGTTTTCCCATGGTGGTGGATTTTCACTTGATGGAAAAAGCATCAAATGCAAGCAGCGAAAAGTTGCAAAGTGGTGCAACTTTCATTCTACAACTCATGTGACCAAAATAACTCCTCCAACACATCTGAATAGGTATTTTTATGCTAGGCATGGTACTCTTTCGCACCAAAACATGTGGAATCGCTCTGAGCTATGTTCCACCGGATCGATCTCTAAAGGGTCCAAAGTGCAAAATGGCTGCAAACTTCAGCATGCTATTACTCAGATATTTTAATACTTAGAAACTTCTCATCTAATCCTATAGGATTATGTTGAGCTCCTCTACAGAAACCTCTCTCAGTTTTGGCTATCTTAGAGTGGTTTTCGCATGGTGGCAGATTTTCACTTGATGGAAAAAGCATCAAATGCAAGCAGTGCAAAGTTGCAAAGTGGTGCAACTTTTGTTCTGCAACACGTGTGACCAAAATAATTGCTCCAACAAGTCTGAATATGCATTTTTACACTAGGCATGGTCCTCTTTCACACCGAAACACGTGGAATCGCTCCGAGCTATGTTCCACCAGATCGATCCCTTAAGTGTCCAAAGTGCAAAATGGCTGCAAACTTCAACATGCTATTACTCATTTATCGTGATGCTTAGAAACTTCTTGTATAATTCTATAGGATCATGTTGAGCCCCTATACAAAAACCTCTCTCAGTTTTGGCTATCTCAGAGTGATTTTCTTCCCATGATGGCGGATTTTAATTTGATGGAAAAAGCATCGAATGCAAATAGTGCAAAGTTGCAAAGTGGTGAAACTTTTGTTTTGCAACTCGTGTGAAAATAATAATTTCTCCAATGAGTCCAAATAGGTATTTTTATGCTAGGCATGGTCCTTTTTTGCGCCGAAACACGTGGAATCGCTCTGAGCTATGTTCCATCGGATCGATCCCTGAAAGGTCCAAAGTGCAAAATGGCTGCAAACTTTAGCATGCTATTACTTGGATACCATTACACTTAGAAACTTCTCATCTAATCCTACATGAAGGCATTGGGCCCCTCTAGAAAAACCTCTCTCGATTTTGGCTGGCTTGGATTGGTTTTCTCGTGGCGGCAGATTTTCACTTGATGAAAAAAGTGTCAAATTCAAGTTGTGCAAATTTTGTTCCGCAACTCGTATGACCAAACTAATTGTTCCAAAATGTCCGAATAGGTATTTTTATGCTAGGAATGGTCTTGTTTTGCACCGAAACACGTGGAATTGCTTCGAGCTACGTTCCATCGGATCGATCCCTGAAGGGTCCAAAGTACAAAATGCCTACAAAATTCAACATGCTATTACTTGGATACTGTTACACTTAGAATATTCTCGTCTAATCCTACAAGAAGGTGTTGGGCCCCTCTAGAAAAAACTCTCTTGGTTTTGGCTATCTTGGAGTGGTTTTCTCGTGGCGGCAGATTTTCACTTGATGGAAAAAGTGTCAAATTCAAGTTGTGCAAAGTTGCAAAGTGGTGCAACTTTCGTTTTGCAATTCATATAACCAAACTAATTGTTCCAACGCATCTGAATAGGTATTTTTATGCTAGGAATGGTCTTGTTTCACATTGAGACATGTGGAATCGCTCCGAGCTACGTTCCACCGGATCGATCCCTGAAGGGTCCAAAGTGCGAAATGGCTGCAAACTTCAGCATGTTATTACTTGGATACCATTACACTTAGAAACTTCTCATCTGATCCTATAGGAAGGCGTTGGCCCCCTTTAGAGAAACCTCTCTTGGTTTGGCTGTCTTGGAGTGGTTTTCTCATGGCGGGAGATTTTCACTTGATGGAAAAAGTGTCAAATTCAAGCTATGCAAAGTTGCAAAGTGGTGCAACTTTTTCTCTACAACTCGTATGACCAAACTAACTATTCCAACGCATTCAAATAGGTATTTTTATGCTAGGAATGGTCTTGTTTCGCACCGAAACACGTGGAATCGCTTCGAGCTACATTCCACCGGATCGATCCCTTAAGGGTCCAAAGTGCAAAATGGCTGCAAACTTCAGCATGCTATTACTTGGATATCGTGATGCTTAGAAAATTTTCATCTAATCCTATAGGATTGCGTTGAGCCCCTCTACAAAAACCTCTCTCGGTTTTGGCTATCTCAGAGTGGTTTTCCCATGGTGGCGGATTTTCACTTGATGGAAAAAGCATCAAATACAAGCAATGCAAAGTTGCAAAGTGGCACAAATTTCGTTCTGCAACTTGTGTGACTAAGCAAACTGTTCCCAACTGTCCAAATAGGTATGTTTATGCTATGAATGGTCCTCTTTCACACCAAAACATGTGGAATCGTTTTGAGCTATTTTCCACCGGATTGATCCCTTAGGTTGGAGGAGTCTAAAGTTGCAAATTTGTAAGTTGCTTAAAGCAACAAATTTGAAATGAAACGGTTACTTGTTTTGAAAGTTGGTTTTCAGTTAGTTGAGGGCATGGATCAGTTAGAAAAGGGTGTAAAACACTATGTAAAGCCTTAAGAGGCTCGAATGGAGGTTTTTGATGAACTTTTGGAGAAGATAAGATAAGAATTATTCACACTGTTCTCTATTTTTTAGATTTCTTATACAAACTTATTGATCTTGTACTTCGTACGCACTCCAACTTCCTGTACGGTCCCAAGGCTGACATGGATTGAAAGAGGGCCGAGTTCACAAGAACCCATCTCTCATGATAATGAATGGCCCACTTAGCACTCATTGCATGTAGGTGATGCTCACAGTGGTGAGGCACTAGGCGTTCCCAGGAGGTCACCCATCCCAGTACTACTCCAGCTCAAGTGCTTAACCATGAAGTTTTTTCCCCAAGGTTAAGCCCACTTAGCTTGCAACCCCATTTGCAAAACCTTCAGCAAGTGTTGTGCCTTATGAAACATTCATTATAGAGCCTCTTTAGCTCATCAATTGATAAGTAGGAGGTATTTTCTACAATGTGTCAAATTGTGATATTGCTATCAAGATTCAATTGTGTAGTTTTCGAGTATAAAAGAGAATAAGAAGGGAAGATCAGGGTAATCAATTTGTGGGCTTATTTTTATTATTGAATTACCTAGTGTGGGATTGGTCTATATGAGAAATAATTTATAATATGGGAATGTACGTTTCAAGCATATAATCGGGAAAGGACTCAAAGTTAGATGCATGAGTACAAAGTATCGATCAAGAAAGGCATCCCAATTCTCAAGGCCTATATATCAATGATAGGCAGATTTATATTCAAAGCTAGCACATGATTTTAATTGATTAATTAGAAACAACTATTATATTTATTTATCAAATTTCCATTATCAAATTAATATTTGAATTAGATTTCATATTCAAAATTTATTCTATTTATAATTTGGGGACTCTGTTATCTATATTAATAGTATTGGATGACAACCTTTGTCAATCCAATAAGAAATAAATAAAAAATCTATTGATCCAGAGCTCAGATCATTAAAGTGGTATTAGAGCGAATGAACCTGTTAGCCTTTGGGTATTGCAACAAATTGAATTTCTATTAGAAGCATGGCAACCGATGATAGTGGTTGGCATTACTCAAGAAGGATGAACATCTATTAGACATTTGTGGAAATCGGGACAAGTAACCTTCTTGTGGACTTAGGGTTGCAATATTTGATATACAACATGTTCCACCATTTCTTTAGTAGGATCAAGAACACACATAATGAAGGTGTGTTTATAGCCATGAAATATTATGGTTCGAACTATCTAGAAGAGTGATATTTTATCTTGACCACCCATATCTATACCATGGTTTTTTTGGAAACAAGGATGGGTTCTCTCTTCATTGGCATATACATTATTCATCAATGTTTTCACACTAGTGTTACAAGATTGGACTCGCCTCGGACTTGACAAGCCAATTTTTGACTTTGACTCGGGCTCAGAGCCCAGACTCGACAAATAGAAAAACCTAAGAAATTCAAAGATTTTTAAGGATTTAAAACTTGTTTCATGCACCCTTTAATAAATAAACCTTAAAGACACAATAGCATCATCAAATATAAATTACTATGATCCCATACACAAACATACATCAATCACATAAGTATAAGCATCGATAAAAGATATTTGTATTAACATAGAAATTACCTTGAATACACGTAGCTCATAACTATTGAACCATCAATTTAGAATGCAAATATGGATAGGCATCGATAAAAGATATTTGTATTAACCAAATATCTATCTAGGCATACATCAATATATGTTGATATAAGTATGAAATATATGTACAAAATAGCCATATAGGCTTACGAGAATGCCATATAGGCATACAATGTCAAATATGTCCAATAACAAATATGTACAAAATTGCCATGTAGGCATACCACAAAGGACTCTGGAATCAAAAGTCATTGCTCTCCATGCCCTGGAAATAAAATCTTTCCCTTTCCTTTTTGCTCAGATGGCAATAGGTCTATCACTCATTTTTTTTGCACTCATGGAGTGCTCTTGCTACTCCTCCTAGGGTTTAGTTCATGGTGAAGTTTTAACTATTACAATAAGAAGTAAAGACATGAATATATAGGAATTACATTATAAAAAATGATATATTTGACAAAATAACCACTTTCAGCCATCTCACGATCTCTCTCCATGAGGGAAATATCCTCACACCCATGCTCAGGCATGCTCAAGCCCTGTATAAACCATACAAATAGAAATTAAACTACATGAATCAAAAACGGTTTGATTTTTCACTAACTAACATCTATAACAACAAATGTAAATTGAAATTTACTAATTTGCCTCATACCTCTTCTATCAGAGCCATCGAGGATTTTATAGCAGATGTCACACCAATATCCATTGCCCTTGTCACATTTCGAGGTGTATCATCTCACAACAGCTGAAAATAAAAAAACAAAATATTCAACATAATCAACGATGTGCATATAAACTACACAAATCTATTAAGTACTTGATTCATTAGTTAAGCTCTTTATTCTATTACCCGTGTGAAGGTTTGAGTAAATCCACCGCCACTGGGAAGTGTTCCATCAAAACCTCCAATATTAGTCTATTCAACATCCAAAATCGCATATTAAACTACCATTCGTAAAACAATGCTATTAACATGCAATAAATTTATAATTGTTTACTAGTTACATACCCTAGCGATAGGTGTACTACATAAATAGTTTGGTGGGGGGCCGGTGTATGCAATCTCAACACTGTGACCCTGCAATTTTATTAAAATCATAAAACATTTTTAGTTAATCTTACATTTCAAAATTGAAATTTAATAAATTCAATTCAATGAACACATGCACTAACTTTTACCTGACTGTCAATGCCATATGCCTCATGCAAAATGTCAGCTGCCCTCTCCATCTTCATAGCTATAGACAGATCCTGTGTACCAGTCTCCTGAGTGTTGGTGGGGTCATATGAACAAGTAGCCCCACAAGATTGACACACATGTGTTCGAAGGCCACCACTCGAAGACTCCCCTGGATGGTGCTATAGAATAGCGCTAGTATGATGGATGACACTCTAGGTCAAAGTGTTCATTGCCTGCAATGTCTCTACGTCAGCACTTTCCTTCATGACAGAAGGCATAACAACGTGCTCACGAGGTGGCCTAACGAGAGCTCATCTACCTTGCTGCATAGGATCCGGCTATGCACTAGGTCTATCCTGAGCTGACCCCCCACCTCTCCCCTAGAAATCCCTCATATCAAAATAATTTGGGATTTTGTTCAATATGAACTCACTGTATAGTTTCCTAAGGAAATATTTCAGGACCTCGCAATTGTTGCACGGTGGGTAATCGAAGACCATGTACCACCTATCATAAAACTGTTCCCTAATCTGGTGGTGGTGGCACCAATGGATAGGAAACCTCTTCGCATTGAGGGTAAGATTTTGATTTGTGCACGAGTCAGTGAATAATGAGCACAAATCACCTTTTGTAATTTTTAAATTTTTTACATCCTTGTATGATAGCTTATTTGCATAATAATCCATGGCCTCCTGCCTCCTATCTTGCCATCCAGTTGTTTGTTTGCTAATTGAATCTACATTTTTTAACATATCTTTTAATCTATTTGCTAGGTTCATTCTTTATGCGGTTGAACCATTTGGATCACTCAACCTACTAATCAAATCATCAATTCTCTTTTTGTTGTTCTCAATTTCACTCATTAAATTTTGTTGAGTGCCAGGAGGGGGTTGAGTCATTGGTGGAGGAGGTTGATGTTGTGGTTGATTTTGATCTTGCGGATTTGGTTGGTCTTCTTGTTGAGGATTTTGAGGGTTTTTAGGTTGATTTGCATCTCCAAAAAATTCAAATAAATAGATATCAAATTCAACCTAAAACTAACTAATTCAAAACAAAAACCATAGAATCCTTACCTCTCATAGCTCCTCCTCATCGTGGCGCCATTGTTGCGAAGAAATAAGGATTGTTGGTGAAGAAATTTGTTGGAATTCTCCTCCTAGAATGCGAGTGCAAAATTGTGGTGGTTTTGGCCACGGTTGCAAATAAAAACCAGTCGAAATCGGAATGAGAGATTTGCTTTTCTTTTTTTTCTTTTAACAATCAATAACGCAAACGCGTTATAACGTGCTCGTGTTATTGGTTTGTAGTTGCCAAGCCTCAGGCTCGACATAATGAGCCATAACATGAGCATGTTATAACGCGCTCGCATTATGTTTTTTCAAAGATTTTTTTAGGGTGTGTCCACGGAATTGCTACCCATTTCCATGCACCCGCCCATACGCAGCAAATAAAATTTGTGTAGGGTTCTTTGAAGATGGAAAGCTAATGTGGCAAGTGGTATTGGTGGCAAGGAATTGAAAGACAAAATTATATTCAATAATTCATCTCATCTTTACATTGGTGTGAGAGCTAGTGCAGGTATAATTTAAATTAAGAGGATTAAGGCATGCTGATTTTCACAAAGGTAACAACCACTGTAGTATGATAGATTTTTATGAGTAAATTCCTAATTTATAATAAATCCCATGTGTATTGTATTTGGTATTTTTGAACTAGGAAAATAAAATAAATATGTTGAAGAGGTGGATTGATCCACAATGTCTTTATTTTCAATTTGAAGCCTATTCTAATTCATTGTTGTGTTAAAAATTATGAATTTGTGCAAAAAAATAGTTTTTGAATAGTGAGAAGGAGCTTGTTTACCCCAATTTTTCTCATCTATATTATCAATCCCACTATCTTTCAATGGGATTTGGCGTATATTATTTCATTCCTCTTATTCCTATTTCTTAATATCTTATTATTTACCTATTGGATTGATCCCTTTAGTATTGTAATTTCCACTTCATCTTATTATATACATGTTTATCCTTTTCCTCCTTATGCTCTATAGATTTGTATGTCCTCTTGACCCCCTCTTCCATGAATAACATCATTTTGGGAATTATTTTGAGTTATTTTATTACCAATTCGATGTCCTTCTAAACTTCTTGAAGAAGTTATTCCATTGTTCTTTCTTCCCTTTTATTCTTTTGTCACCTCTATGCTTGGTTTCCTTGTATCAAAAGTAGAGACAAAGGAAGATTGTACTTTTTTTGAGTAAACTAAGGTACTCTATTATTTCCTTGTGGTTATGAGTGATTTTTTTTTCAACCTACTTCTTGGTTTCTTCAAATCAGGATATAAATCTATTCATCCTATGTTTGGATCTTATTTCCAAATCTTGAAAAGATTTTAAATTATGATTTTATATTTTTGAATAATTGGAGTTCCTTAGTTCAACTTCCTCCAATGCACTATTTATTTAAATTTAAACTTATATAATGAAGGCCTCTTCTCTTTTCTATTTTATTTACTTCAAAGGTTTGCATCAAAACTCTTAGTTTCTTATGTTGTAAAGTAAAGGCTTGAAAAGAGCTATTCTAACATGGCTAGATAAGAATGACTTAAATTTATTGGATATAGATGTTGTTGAATTTATATTATGGTTTATTTATTGGGTATATATGTTTTTGAATACGTATTATGGCTTATTTACTATATATAAATATTATTGAATATATATTATGACTTATTTATCAAATACACAGGTATGTGCAAGATCATCATGGAAAAAACAGGCCCTTAAGTGGCAAAATTTTTAGAAAAATCAGAGTTAGGCAACTTCACATAAAAATTTGAATAAGTTATCTATATTATTTCAAAAATATGTAACAACAAAATTTGTAGAAAATTGAATTTAGTTTCTAAAATACTAGGTCTATTTACAAATAAATAAAATCTATTTGGTCAAAATTTGAAATTTCAATACAGTTGTACTTAAATTTTAGGGAAAAAAGAAGAAGTAGGTGTCTGTCTGACCACCCTAACCACATTAAAATGATGATATTTTTTTATAATATTATAGATATAAGTAGAAGACTCATGTCATGATGTGATGCATATTTTTTTGTAATTTTTTTCCAAGTAAATAATTAATTATAATTTTTTTATTAAAACTTTTTAAAAATATAAAGACTTGCATGCTTAACCACCTTAACTTGGTCAAAAATTTATGAAATTCATTTTTTTATTTTTAATCTTATAGTATTTGAAGCATAGAATATGACGCATTTTTTAGATTCAAAAAATGTGATACAGTTTGAAAGCTATAGATCTTTTTCAATCTGCCTATCAATCAGTACTTTAGTCGTAATTCAATAGAAAATGAATAATAATAATTTGTTAAATTCAAAGTAAAGCATAATTTATATTTCTGGAAATTTGAGAATCTCCTTTAAAAACCCTTTTCGTTTCATCCATTTTGGGTAAAAAAAAATTCGTCAGCCACATACCCATCATATTGCCACTTTTTGGCCTATCATGATCCTGCACACACCCACACATGTTGTTGAATACATATTAGCTATATTTAGTGGCTTCTTGAGTTTAAGAATCCTATAGTATGGTTCTCATGAGTGTAATAAATCCTCTTTCTTTTGTTAATAACTCCTCTTTCTATGATTTAATTTTATACTATATTTTTTAAATTAGAATCAACTAGAAATAGGGCATGTTATTATTTAGCATGTGTTGATGCATTGCAAAGTGACAACAATTATTCATCTATAACATGTGCAACAACCTTTTTTGACTTCTATGTAATTCCCATTAGGCTTATTAATTTTGTAGCTATCCTTTCTTGACTTTCAGGTTTTGCATTTAGTTTTATGGTTGAGTTATTGGTCATTGTGGTTGTCTACCATAACTCTCTTGTAGTTTTGGATGTCTATATAATGGATGAATTGCCTCTCATATTATTAAGGAAATTTGGGGCTTTTGCATATTGTTTGTTTTGTGATCAACAGATCACCATTATTTTCCTTCATCTTGTATTAGAGCTAGTTCAAGAAAAATACTTAAGAGTTGTAGAAGAGATCAAATAGATGCATAAAGAAAGATCATTGGAGGGAAGTGCTCATTGAAGACTGCAGTCAAAGGAAACTATTGTGCATGTGTTTTGTGTTTCACCTTAGAAAATCAGAGCCGTTGTGGATTGATTTATGTTGCAAGGAATAACTATTTGAAAGAGGCAATGTTCCAAATCTTTTCATGTACAGAAACGTGAAGGTTGTACACTATTGGAGAAACTTGCATATAATTTTGTTTCTTTGTTTTGATTTCCATGCAAAAAGTTTAAAAGAGTATTTTATGAATTAAAACTCTACATCCACATGAAAGTGCATTTCTTAAAAGCTTTATAAAATCTGATTTTTTATTTTAAGCCTAAAAAAGCTATGGGGGAAGCTAGTTTTATTTTTTAAAAAGAAAAGAAAAAAAGAGTTGTTAAAGCATTATCTTAAAAAAAAAATTGAATTTATTGAGATTTTTCTTTAAATCATAACAAAGAGGTTATATGAGAAAGTGATGTATTAAGGAATAAGAATTTTTGTTAAAGGATTATCAAAGTGTTTCTTTTATGTAAAGTGAATATAGTGTAATTAAGTGTATTATCGGTTGCAACTGACACTTAATCTTGCAAAAATAATATAATATAAAAATATTTTGGGTGTGGGTCCTATTTGAAAGGACATGGAGAGTATTCATTTGTAGAGATATCTCTAGGTTTGTTTGTGTTGAGTCGTTGAGTTATTGTGCACATTACTCTTATGGAAAATATGGCAGGAAATGTTATGTCTAACATGTTAATTCCCATATTTGAAGGAGAAAACTTTACACATTGGTGTACTAGGATGAAAACCCTACTCAAATCCAAATATTTGTGGGAAATTGTACAAGTAGGGTATGTAGAACTAGATACAATTGCATTTAATGCATTAAATGATCAACAAAAAAGAGAATACAAAACAAATGTAAAGAAGGATAATGAAGCCTTATTTTTGTTTCAAGGTGCAATTAATCAAGCAATTTTTCCTAGGATAAGTGGTGCTATTCATTCTCAGAAAGCATGGAAAATACTAAATAATGCATATCAAGGTGCACAAATTGCAAAATTACAGACAATGAGGAAAACTTTTGAAAATATAAAGATGACTACTAGTGAATCTGTGAATGAATTTCTAACAAAGGTAGAAGGTCTAGTGAGTCAAATGAAATTTTTAGGGGAAGATGTAGATGACAAGAATTTCATTGAGAAAATTTTAAGCAGTTTTATTTCTAAATTTGATGGTGTGGTTTGTACAATTGAGATTTCTAGAGATCTCACAACTATGCACATAGATGAACTAAGTGGAATTTTGTTAACTGCTAAAGAAAGAATGAAAACTAATGAAGATAGATTAGAGCAAGCATTTTCCTCTAAAGCAAATGTAAGAGGAAAAAGAAACATATTCTTCAAAAATCAAAATAAAGTTTAATACAAAGGTGAATGCAGTAATTTTAGAGGAAGCGGTAATAATTTTAGATGAAGAAGTAGCAACTTTAGAGGTACTGGAAGAGGAAGAGGTAGAAACAATGGGGGATACTATGATAAAAATAATGTCCAATTCTTTCATTGCAATAATTTTGGACACTATGCATTAGAATGCTGGATTAAACAAGGTGAAACAGGAAAAGGAAATGCTCATAGTATTGTTGAAAATAAACAAAATTTGTTTATTTCTTGCTTTAATGCAAATGCAAGTGAAAATAATGTATGGTATAATGATTTTGGATGTTCTTCACATATGACATCTAATGAGCATTTATTTGTTAATTTGGATGAAAAACATCAAAGTACAGTAGTACTAGGAGATAGTCAATCTCATGAAAGCAAAGGTAAAGGTACAATTGCAGTTACAACAGAATATGGTGAAGTTAAACATATCAATGAAACACTATTGGTCCCAACACTAAAAAATAATTTTTTGTTTGTTGGAAAAATGCTAGAACAAAATTATCAAGTGACTTTTGATGAGAATGAGCGCATAATAAGAGACAAGTTAAAAAGGAATGCAGCTGTTGCAAGATGAAGAATGACAGGTGATAGGATGTTTCCTCTTCATTTAACTCATGGAAACCAAGCATTGAGGTCTAGTGAAATGAATGCAAGTAAAATTTGGCACCAAAGATATGGTCACCTTAATTTTTGTGGGTTAATCTTACTCAAGAGATTCAAAATGGTTGAAGGTCTACCTTTCATTGAAAATACAAAAGAAGTGTGTGAAGAATGTGTTTCCAAAAAACAACATAGAGTTAGCTTTCCCATTGGTATCCAGTAGAGCTAAGAATCATCTTGAGATAATCCATACTGATTTGTGTGGTCCTATGGAAATACCTTCTTCGAATAAATTTAAGTATTTCCTAAACTTCATTGATGATTACTCAAGAAAAACTTGGGTATATAGTTTGGTTTCAAAATAAGAAGTGTTCAATTTTTTGGTAGAATTCAAGAGGTTGGTTGAAAAACAAAGTAGTAATTACATCAAAGTGATAAGCTTGGACAATGGAGGTGAGTACAAATCAAATCAGTTTCTATATTTTAGCAAAAATCATGGAATCAAGAGAGAGTTCACTACTTCCTACACTCTACAACAAAATGGAGCTGCTAAAAGGAAGAATAGGAAAATTGTTGAAATGGCAAGGAGCATGATCAAAGAGAATAATTTAGATAAAAAAATTTGGGAAGAAGTAGTATGCACAATAGTGTATCTTCTAAATAGAAGTCCTACAAAAGTAGTTAAGGGAATAACTCCCGAACAAGCATGGTCTAGGATAAAGCCAAGTATTGATCACTTGAGAGTATTTGGTTGTATTTCTTATGCACACATACCAAAAGAGAAAAGGTTTAAGTTAGATGATAAAGGCCTAAAATGTATTTTTATTAGGTATGGGTTAGAAAATAAAGCATATAGATGGTATGACCCAATAGGAAAGAAGCTTGTTATAAGTAGATATGTGGTATTCAATGAAGCAACAAAATATAGCAAGGAAAATGAAACAAAGGGAAAAGAGATAATAATTGATGAAGTTGAAGAAGGAGAAGAAGAATAAAATGAACTCGAATCTTCTAGTATAGGAGCAAGAAAGTATCAAAAATATCAAAGAAGGACAAAAAATAATCATCCATCAACTCTTATGTTGGATTCAAATTTTGAGAAAATGACAAGAAGATCACAAGCAAAAGTGAATTATGATTTGATGAATCAAATCATGGAAAGTAATGAACCAATTTTTTTTTAACAATCTCAAGAAAAAGAAGAGTGGATTGAAGCAATGAATAGTAAGATAGAGACAATTGAAAGGAATGACATGTGAGATTTAGTTCAACTACCTCCTAGTAAGGAAATTGTTGGTGCATGATGGGTGTATAAAACTAAGTATAAATCTTATGGAAGCATTGATAATCATAAGGCTAGATTGGTAGCCAAAGGATACACTCAACAGGAAGGTATTCATTAAATTTAAACATTTGCACTTGTAGCATGAATGGATACTATCAGATTGGTTTTAGCTTTGGCAGCTCAGTAGATTCGGATAGTTTATTAAATGGATGTAAAGAGTGATTTTTTGAATGGATATATTGATGAGGAATTGTATGTTTCTCAACCTAGAGGTTTTGAAATACCCTTTAAAGAGTATTATGTTTATAGATTAATGAATGCCTTGTATGGTCTTAAGCAAGCACCAAGAGCATGGTATTCAAGGATGCACTCATACCTACAGCAGAAAGGTTTCTTAAGAAGTCAATCATATCTGAATTTTTATATTAGGATCTTAGCTAAGGATATTTTTATCTTAGTTCTCTATGTTGGTGATCTTATCTACACTGGGAACAATTCAACTTTATTTGCAGAGTTTAGAGAAGCTATGGTTGTTGAATTTGAGATGACAGATTTGGGACAAATGCATTGTTTTCTTGGTATACAAGTATGGCAAAACAAAGATGAAATATTCATGTCACAAAAACCATATGCTTCAGACATCCTACCAAAATTCCAAATGAATAGTCAAAAAATAGTTGCAACACCCATAGAAGTTGGACTTAAGTTGTCTAACTTGGATGTGTCAAATTCAGTGGACCCCACTATATACAAATAGATGATTGGTAGTTTGATCTACTTAACTACTACTCAACCAGATATCACATATGCAATGAGATTGGTATCTAGGTTCATGTAAGAACCTAAGAAAACACATTGGAATGTAGCTAAGAGGATTCTTAGATATGTCAAAGGGACATTGAATTATGGCCTTAGATTTTAACATTCAAAGGATGGTAAGTTGATTGGCTATATAGATTTAGATTGGGCAGGTTCGAAAGATGACCAAAAGTCTACTTCTTGTTATGCTTTCAATCTTGGTTCAACAATATTCTCTTGGAAGTCCAAGAAATAACCTACTGTATCACTTTCTATAGCAGAGGCAGAGTATAAAGCCACAACATTTGCAGCATGCCAAACAGTGTGGTTGAGATGACTATTGGAGGATTTGTACCACATACATAATGGACCTACTTTGTTGTATTGTGACAAAAAGAGTGCTATACAAATGACTAAGAATCCATTGTTTAATATCAGGACCAAACATATTGAGATGCAACATCACTTCATCAGAGAGTTGGTTCAATAAGGATTGATCGAGATTATGTACTATAGTAGAGAGGATCAAATAGCAGATATCTCCATGAAGCCTCTAGCTCGTGAAAGGTTTGAGACACTCAAAGATCTACTTCATGTTCTTCCCAATGGTCATTATGGGGGAGAATGATAATAATTATCCATCTATAACATGTGCAACAACCTTCTTTTACTTTTATGTAATGCGCATTGGGCTTATTAAGTTTGTAGCTATCCTTTCTTGACTTTTAGGTTTTCATTTAGTTTTATGGTTGAGTTATTGGTCATTTTGGTTGTGTGCCATAACTCTCTTGTATTTTTGGATGGACCTATATAATAGATGCCCTACCTCTCATATTATTAAGGCAATATGGGGCTTTAGCATTTTTTTTTTTTTGTGATCAGCAGATCACCATTATTTGCATTCATAAAGTGTTGTAAAAGAGAGTTTTTAAAAATATTTTGGGTCTCATATCTTTAGGGTATCCTATGAAAAATTATGATAGATTTTTATCATGTGTGAGAAGCCAAAATAGGGGTCACTTTAGAATCATAATCATCAAATGAAATTTTTTATTATTTGTCATAGAGTGCCTATTTTGAAATTAGAATCATGGCAAACTTGGGTTCCCATGTTCGATGGATAAAATTAGTGAGTTTTGATAGCCGTAAGAGTGGAGGAGAATATTCTATTCTTAGTATAAAAAATCTCCTAGGGGACATTAGAAATTGTGCCTAAGTTGGGTTCCATACCTCTATGAAAATATTCTAAATTTTAATAATGTAGCTAGACCATGTGTTGTATCCCAAGATATGGTAGTCTAGTAAGAAATAAAATGGGATGAAAGGGAGAGAAATACATTAGATTGATTTTTTAGCATGTGCATAGGTGTTGAGGGGCAAAGGGGAGTTAGAATTAGCCACTTTTCCCTAGAATTAGAAGAAAATGATCTCAAATGAGATTTCAAGATATCCACATTCAAAATTTCAAGATGCATGAGAAGAACAAGGTTACTAGTTCTTAAAATCTAGTTTCAAAACTACTATTATTGGTTGAAATAAATAGTTAAAATCCTTGACATTCCAACACTTCCTTGGACTATTATGATTCATGGGGAGATATTATTTTCATTATATTTATTAGGTTTTCATCATAGTATTTCTTGCAATTATCATGGTATAATAATGTTCATCGTAGAAATTGATGAGTTCATAGAGGTGTTTGATGAGTTTATCATCTATGACAAGTGGTGATTTCACCAAAACTCAAAATTCATTGCCTTTTTATGTGTGCACACAAGTATGTATTTTTTCCTAGATGATTTAGATAATTTGAGTTCCTCAACAACCATACCTAGAAATTTGTTATGCTTAGAAAATGATGAAATGTGAATTTTGCTATGAATGAACTCTTAAGACTAGCCTTTCTTTGACTAAGTGGGGAAACATCTAATTATTTAATTGTAACAATGATCTAAAGATGTAAGATTAAAAAAAATGAAAAATTATGTAGATAAATCATTAATGGTAAAACAAGTTGTAGATATAATGTCAAAAATATAAAATCATAAAACACTAAGATCTACAAATAAAATTAGAAACCAACTTTCCTAAATGCTAAAAAGTAAGGAGTGTAGATCAAATAAGTTTGTCCTTTTATGTGTAAGGAATTTACAAATCCTCCATCACATAAATATATAGGTCTAATTATTATTTTTTTAAAGAAGAGCCTAGATATATGAGCTACCCAAAATTAACACTACACAAACACACTTTTCAAAATTGGCAAAGAAGGTGCACAGTACATAGCTTGTTTGTGATATGGAGATATTCAGACAAACTTTTCCAATGATCCAATTGTATCTCCTACTGTAAAATTTCAGATTATGATGCTATAATAGATTATTAGATAATCTACATTCAACTATAATAAAATATACTAAACCGATTTTTTTTTCTTGTATTTTTATAGTAAAATTATTTAAATATTTAAAAATATAAATTACCATTATAACATATTATTGTATTTTACTTTAAAAATTGAAACTCAAATAAATAGAAACCACATTAACAATTATATATCAATCTCAATTTCAATAACCCATGCATTATCCTATCAAGGAAACACATATTATCTCAAGAATAGAGTAACCCATATTGTATCATTATTTATTTATTCAAAATGCCATGACGTTAGCTCTTGAAATAGTGTCATTCTTATTAGCATGGATACTGACAGAAACAAGCCGATCCCTTTTCCCAAGTCCAATGACAAACTCCGTTAACTGCATTTTCCCATTTTGTGCAGGTCATAGCGCAACCAAAGGAACCGAGGCATGTACCCCTAAAACTAGCGCTCCATTTCTCACACAAATCCGCATCGCCCATTTGTAATCCTTTTCAAAATACACTAATCAGTTCATATTTTCTGAGATATATATGTCTAATCTTACTGTGTAAATTAGAATGAAGAATGAATAGTACCAGAAAGGAAGATGAGCAACAGCAGTAGAAGCAGCGCATGCACTTTTATTGCCTTCCCCATCGTCCTGCAACTCCAGATATAATGTATTCTATGGATGCAAAAAGATTTAATCCATGAGAGTATTTATACAAGACTAAGTTATGCAAATCTTCTGGTTGGTAACGCTTATTCCTGCCGTTTCTAGGAATGTACGATGGATGGAGAGTAGTGTTTTTTGATGAATATGTCCATTCTGTTTTTTTTATTTGGTTTATCATTTTGTCCATTCCAAATACTGGATTTTTAATCTAATTCTCTTCGTGCGTAACGCTTCTATATGTTTATTTTATCTTAATGACAAACATCTGAGAACTGTACAGAAACATATGTGATTTAATCCATGAGAGTATTTATACAGATTGAATCTTCTCGTTGGCAACGTTCATTATTGCTTGGTAATCTAGGAATATGTGATGGACGGAGAGAAATATTATTTTTTGATCACTCAGCTCCAATCTGTCCATTCCACAAGTATTATTCTTTGCCAGTTTCAAGTTAGTCCAGAGAGCGTATTTATAAAGTGGAAGTTATGTAAATCCTCTCGTTGGAATGTACGATGGATGGAGAGTAATGTCTTTGGATGAATATGAAGTACTGGATCTTTTATTGTTTGGATTTTGGGTAACGTTTACTTAGTAGTATTTGCAGCAGGTAATGAGTTTTTTAATCATTTTGTTAATTAATTAGATTAAAATTTTATGATTTTCAAATATAATTTAATTTTTTAAAGTAAATATGTTAAATATTTATTTTTAAAATTTGTAAAAGTTTTTTTTCTTGAACATAATTGATTAAAAAGATTTGCAGGTTATTGATAGGGAAAATAATGTAAATTATCTTTTTATATTTTTGTAGAATGATTTTTCACTTTTAACTTTATAAAGTCATTTCATTAAATCTTTCTAAAATAAACACGTGCTTGTGGCTAGTACTTGCCTTTATAATATTGTAATTATTGGTTTTTTAGATTTGATCAAAATTAAATGTAAGATTTTTTAATGTGAATAAAAATAAATATATTTTTATGTGAATTATAGTGTTTGAGTATTGTTAATTAATTATTTGCATGACCTAACCCTAATCCTAACTCACACCCTAACTCTAATTCTATCCATAACCCTAACTCTAACACTACAATAACCATAACAATAAATTCTAAACTATTATCTTAATTCTAAACCTATCTCTAACCCCAACAATAATCGTAACACTATCCATAACTGTAAACCTAATTTTAATCACTAACTTTTAAATAAATAATATATTTAATAAATATTATATTACAAATTATTATATATTAAATAAATTTTATAAATAAAATAAATATAATATATACTAAAAATAATTAAAAGTTAGATATTACATGTTGGTAATGTTTCTTCTCTTATTATTAATATAAAATGTTATATACCAAAATGATTATTTATTACAAGTTAATGCAGGGTACTCCCCTTTCAAGACTCGAACTCACAACTACCACAGGAACACTAAACAAGAATGCAAGAGAGAACAAGTCTTTGTTTATTACTGTAATAAAAAATGACATTACATTGCTACATTCGCCCTAATATAGGCCTTCTTGACTTCACAATCTACCAATCTTCAAATCGGAGTTGACTCTCCTCCAAACTTCATGCCTTCACCATGAGGAATCAACTTGATCCTCATCACTGCTACCCATCTCCCTAATTCAATGTGTTTTCTTCCTTTCTCAGCAACCACAACCTAGGGTTTCCAACCCCCCATTCCATGTGTTTTTTCTCCCTTTTCTTCTTGTCGATAGAATCTGCGTTAAAGTATGTCATCCATGCTTGCCTTAGCATCATCATCCACTTCCCTGCAACATTAACGTTACTAGAGTGGTCATTCCTCCTCTACACCATTGTTCTTGGAACCATCGACTTAGATGATTCACACCATGACTAGCATTAAAACTTAGTTTCCGCACTTCAAAATATAATTACTCAATTAAAACCCTAAATCTCTTGTGGTTCAAAATAACATTGTGAATCTATCAATCATTTCATGCCATGTGTCACAACATCAATCCACATCGGTCAACCAAGTCAACTCCGCTTTTGGCAAGATTTCCCTCCATTTTCTATGACTTCATTCTCACTTACCATCGGGAGTCTCTAATCCATCATACCGCTTTCACGAAGTGAATAGAGGAGCTAGATTGAACAATGAAACCCAAAGACATTACTTTACATTTACTTGTAGGAGGTCAAATTTTGCTCATCCATCATCCCAGTTATTATCTTCATGTAGGGTGTAAGCCTCATCCTCGCATCACAAAATATTTTGCTTCTACCCTTTGGGGTATTGGGGTTCGGTGTTTCCTCATACCCTTTAAACAACTTTAATCAACACACGTCATAACTCTGAAGCCCAAAGTTCAATCCTCTTTAACAATAGGTAAGAAAACAACCTAAAGTTTGAAGCCCGATCAAACTTAGAGGAAAATTGAATAACTCTATCATTGGTATTTGATAAGCTATAAGCCTGAGGCCCAAAACTCAAACCTTGCGCATCTTCAAAACATCAGACATAAACTCCATTCTCATACATTCAACAAACCTTAGCCAATTAGCCCTTATTGAAAAGAATTTTTATTTTTATTTTTGGTCAATGCAAGATTTCCCTTACACCTTGGATGCTCCTAAATCAAACACTTAGGGTAGAAAAGAAATGTTTCATGAGTGAAACTCATAAAAAATTGTATACTCTATGTCTATATTGGATCCACCTTTTCTCCTCGTTCATTGTAAATTTTCTATTCCTCTCATCGTGCACCTTCATATGAGTATTCCCTTTCATCTTCCCTCCTTTTCTCATCCCCATGAAATAGAAATTATCAAACTCTACCTCCCACTAATGTGCTTTATCAAAATGAAATAGATCAATGGTATTCATACCTTCTTCTTCAACACAACATGTGTCCTATATTACCTTTCTTGCTGCTATGCCTTCTTCTTATTCTTTTTCCTTGTCTTTAATGCAACTTTTCACTTTGTTGGTGCTTTAGAAAGAAACTCTACTACTACAAACTAATTTTCTACACCCAAAATCATGTTAGAATAATAATCTTGTGACTCATCATCCACCTTCTGCAACAAGTAATCAAGTTCTTCTATCAGAGAATCTTCACCTTCATCATTCTCAAACAAGGAATCATCAGTAAACTCCAACTTCACATTCACATCTTTCTCATCACTCTCACCTATCTCCAACACATCTACTATTGTAACTACATCCTTATTCTCATCATAAAAAGCATAGAAAATCTAAATTATCTCATTATGCTTGGTTGCAACATTTGTGTTAGTTGATCATCCTCCAATTGCATTAGAAAATCATTCTCCTCGCCTTCATCATTTTTCTCTACCTATTTCAAATCATTAACCAAACAAGTTCCAACCTTGCTACATACCTTTCCTCCACTCTCATCCAATGGCTTCAACTTATGATGAACTCCATCCTTCGTCAAACTATAAGTGTTCACACATTTATCATGCACTACTTTCTTGTCAAACTGCCATGCCATACGCAACAACAAATGACAAAAATCCATTTTCATAACATCACACAATACTTCATCATAATAACTTACAATCTTAAATCTTACCACAAATTGTTCATTTACAAACACTTTGTGACCATCCTACAACCATGAGATTCAATATGGATGCAAGTGCTTCTTTCTCTCCAGTAGACATTGAAAATTGTCCTAGGTCTCTGAAGACACTTTTCACTAATTTTTTCGTCTAAAACTGATTAAATAATTTATTATTTAATTAGTACTAATATTCTTCTTCTAATTCCCTATAATTAAATAATTTTTAATTATTTAATTATTGTTCTTCTAAACCATTAATTAAATAATTTTCACTATCCAATTAATGCTCATCACTATTTCTTTCTAACTATTCCTCTTAGATTAAATAATTATTTAATTATTTAATCCCTTACTTAATCTTTCCTCTCAAATTAAATAATTTTCCTTATTTAACTAATTCACCCCCCATCCTAGTGTGATAAATAAATAACATTTATTTATTTATTCCCTTTTATCTTCTTTGTAATTAAATAAATTTATTTTATTTAATTACCTAATATGGGCTCATAAATTAATAAATTATATTTATTAATTTATTGCATTTATCCTTCTAACTTGCTAATTTTGAAAGGTGAGGATAATTCATCTTATTTAATTATAAATTTTTTAATTATCCTCACCTAGATTTCACTCCCACTTTCTCTCACTTCACTTTCACTTTTCTCTTCTACTTTCCAATTTTCATTCCCACTTATTTCTTCCATTTTCCAAATCCACTCCCAACTTTCGAAATGGAAAATTTTAGTTGAAAATAAATAGTTTCTTTATTTATTTTCAATTAACTCCTCTTTCTCAATTTAACTCATCCTTCACTCTTTCATTCCTCCACTTTAGAAAAAGTATATTTTGATGAAAATAAATACTTTATTTATTTATTTACAGTTAACTCATTTTGTCCTCCACTTTTAAATGCAAGTTTCCTTTCTAACTTATCCTCGCATTCAATCCTGTCCATTTAATTATCTTTTCAAAATCTATAAATTGAGGACGTATTTCTCAATTTAGAGAGACCACATCTTCAATTTTCTTGCAATCATTCTATCAAATTGCTTTCAATATTTAGTGCATGTGATCACATTTGAGAGCTACACATAAAATCTATTGAAGGAATAAGAAGGACAACAAAATGGAGTGAGAGAAGCACATAACGAGGGTTTGCATTTCCTTTTCTTTCTTTATGTATTTCGTTCTCACAATTTTGTTGATGTATTGGGATTTTATTTCATGATATTTTCTTTGTGGTGTCAGCTTTTTTGATATCATGTATGCTTTAACCATTTTCCCTAGATACATTTGGTGAACCTAACGCGAACATGCATTACACTTGATCCAATTTTGTGGGTTTTTGCAGGGTTTTTAGGTGCTTTGGTGACTTTGATTGCAGATATATGCAACTGGAAGAAAATATAACATTCATAGTTTCTTTGAAGATTCCTTCAATTGGTTTAAAATGAACAACAAATCTTCATCTAATGCTAATTAGGGGGTTTTAAGTTGACTACAATATCACATAGCCTAATTAGGGGTTAAAATTGATGATTTTTTATTTATTTTTGGCTTAAAATGAATCCTATAATTCTCACATAGTCTTAATTAGGATTTGGATCAAAGAACAACGAATTTCACATTTCATGTAGGCAAAGTATTTAAAATGAACAACAAATTGCATTTAATCATGACTTAAATTGATCAAATCCTTTCAAATTAAGGTGGAATTAACCTCATTCTAGATTAATTCTTAATTTTGGATAATTAATTGTTAATTCAAATTAATTTTTAAATGTAGATTAGATTTTATTTTTTAGATTAGTTTTTAATTTTAGATTAATTTCTAGTTTAGATTAATTTTTAGCTTTTAATTTGAATTAACTTTTAATTTAGATTAGTTTCTAATTTTGATAAATTAACTTTTAATTTTAGATTAGTTTCTAATTTAGAATTAATGTCTTTTTCCTTCATATTTTAATTTTTGATTTTGTGGCTAATTGTTGGTTTTTCTCTTGTAGATTTGCATGTCAAAGACTCGAAAGCTGAAAACATAAATACACGTTTGCCAAAGAATTAAATTTGAAATTACTAATGTCATTTGATGCAAGATGTTCATCGAAGATTTGATTTTGAAACTGATTATCTTTTAGATTAGAACACATTTCAATTGGTGCTTTAAAATGAACAATTATCTTCTCTCACGTAGATTTAACTAGGAGGGTAAAGAACACCATGTCTTAGTGTTTGAAGGATGGTAGGTATTATTCTCTCACCTTGTGCAAACTCGGTGATCAGCAAGCCAAACTCATCTATTTTTGTGTTTATACCTTAGAGAGGCCTGCCTTGCAAGAGGGACCAACTCCAAGCGGTTTTTCGCTCGGGTCAGTATATAAAAGGATGAGAGTGTACTGTCAAGTCCCCATTGTATGTAGGCCTTAGTTGTGCAATGTCATTCAAAACCGGGTACCTACCTTTTCTTTTAAAGGTATAAGAGCCCCTAGTAGAGTGATTAAAGCCTTAAGTGGCTTGTTGTATGCTCGTGAGGCGTCATGTCCCCAAGTATTCACTAGAATCCTCTTGTGTAGTTTTCAAAAAACCCTTCTATTTGTTGGTGCAACAACGGTTGTTGCCAAGGCACCCATGTTCTCACAGTTCTTAGTAGAGGTGGATTCTGTCATGGGAAATTCATGAAGGCTCGAAGTTGGTTTGACCCAAGAAGTGAGTGCAATGTAAGGAGGATCCTGTGTGGCCAAGCTTCTAAGTCACTTGTTAAGAATAAGTGCGGCTAGAGTAAAATCCAAGTGGGATCCAATGAATATAGTGCTTTCCAATCCTAGGATTGTGCATGATTGTTTTCATCTTAAAATCCAACCTTTTCACAAAAACAAACTCAAAAACCTTCTTTTCTATGGTGTCTTGCGTGTGTATAGTCAAAACATTGTCAAAACAAATAAAACAATACACCAAAATCTAATAACATTTCAACATTGATACAAACTAAGCCAAAAATTTCCAAACAAATTGTTTAAACCAAAGATTTTCTCACTTCATTCTGACCATTCTATCACATTCATTTAGATTACTTTCACATCTTAGGGTTCACACAAATCTTAGGTTGCATATACCTTTTTGAATTTTTTTGAATAGGGAAACTTACCATATCTTGTCATAGGCCCATTCCTACAAAGAAAAGTTTATCATTGACCTTATCATTTTCCACACTAGTCCTTGTCATTTTGGCGTAACCTTTAAACTCATCAGTTTAGTTTAAGGCTCACCTTGTCAAACTTGTCACTTGTCATCCACTCTCATTGAGGTCATTGATAATTTTATTTGGAAACATTGGACTATCCTAGGTTGGCTAGTAACTCCTTCCTTAAGTTTCACAACAAAGGTGAATAGTTCATACCATTTTCATCTCAACTGCATATCATATTTTTTTATAATACTTTGCATTAGAATCATTCCCATTTTAGACTTGGTCATACTTTAGATTATATTGACATTGTCGCTACCCTCATTTAGACATTCTCAAAATACCAAAAATACCAAAAAAAATAGTTGCATTACATTTAGGCATACCTTATTTCAAAAATCCAAAAAAACATCTAGTTTAGGTTGTACACCTTAGACTTAAGCCACCCTCTTTGCATTGGCATACCTTAGACATCATACCATAGATCTTGGACCATCCATAACCATGTCTTCTATTTAGCTTGATATGCTTTAGATAGTCAAGTTGAATACCAATTACTCTGCATTGGTCAATGCCAAAAATCCATAGACTTCAAAAGATAATTCATCCAATTCAAATACCAATCAACCTCAACCCATATTCAACCACCCATATCTCCCTCTTACCAACAATCCATGAAATTTCATCCTCCATCCATCTACCCTCACTATCAAGATTCTCTTAGCACAATCCATGCCATTAATCCACAACAAACGTCCATTAGTCATCTGGCCTATCCTAACTTTGACAAGGGAAACCAACCTTCCACATGCTTTTCATCCCTTAATCCATTCCAAGACCACACCCTATCTTAACCAACCTTCCATTAATACATTCCAAGCCCCTATACCCAATCTTAACTTGTCATCCACTAGTCCATCCCAATCCACTACATCCCAATCTACTACATCCTCCAATAAGGCCATGATAATTAATGCTCTCCACGGATGACTTGTAAGGAAGCTTGTTCAACTCCGAAATGAAAAGAAAGTTAGACAATCCAGTCAAATTACTATTCCTACACCATCTAGCCATCTATCACAATCATGTCTATTATTGCAAACCAATCCCAAAAAAGATCTCGTCTTTGAAACTCCATCATTGTCATGTCCAAATATTGTATCCATTCCATTGCCTAAATCATTAGACATATGTCAAGAGCATGATCCAAAGCATGATGAAATAAACCTCAAAATAAATCAAGATCAAGTTATTCTTGATAGCCTAATCCTAGATAAAAATCTTAACCCTTTTCATAACATCCACATTTCAACCACCTCCACCATTATAGATGAGACAATTACTCCCATAGGACACATAGATGATATTCTTCTAGAACAAGAGTCTCCTACTCTAGACATATTTGCAAATGATCAATCTATAACAGAATTCATGGGACACTATGAAAATGACCATGAAGAAGGTTTATACATCAACTTGGAAGCACCAATATCTTTTGAAGAACCATCAAAATCCAATGTTTCACAAAAATAGACCAAAGATATCGATCAAAAAGTTATCCCACATATCAATAAAGCTACAAAATCTTATCAACTAGGATCATCTATCTTTTTCAAAGTAGGATTTCCTGCAGATGAGAAAATATTGAGTAACAATGTCCACATACATAATGATGGGTTAGCATCTTGTTTTCAAAACAAAAAGTACCCCATCACAAATATAATTTGTTGGAGCATGCAATATCAAAGAAAAGGATTAGGCATACATGAGCAAGGCATTCAAGAACCAGTACAGTTTCAAGCAAACCCTAGACATCAAGGTCTTGGCTATCCTTCAATCAGAAAATCAAATGATGTTAGTGATACCTCCACAATATTAGGGGAAACTTTATCTAATACAAACATCAAAATGGGTGTCATGAGTAGTTCTTACCATAAGATTGCTGCCAACACTCCTTCCATCCACACCATAAACCATCATTCTAACATGAATAAACCTTCCATTTGGAACCAACAAAAAGAAAATTATTACAAATCCCAAGTTCAAAATAAAATTTCAAAGGCCATTGAATCAAAAAAAAAACCAAGTGGAAAAATGAAGTTAAAATGGATCCCAAATAAAAATGGATCAAGCAAAGAAAATAGTTCAAAAGTAAAAGTCAATCAAAATATGGAGCCACAAGAAAAGAGGACTCCCACATATAATAAATGTCCACCTCCTTCAAAATGGTCATCAAGCAAGACATATAAAATTGTTGGTTCCAAATATTGTTCCAATAAAAATTCCAAACTCCACCATCCAATATCCCAAGTTTGGAAAATAAAAGTTGATTCATCCAAATTTCCAAACAATCCTTCCACATCTACCATCATCCATCATTCCAAAAATCCTACCTCACGAATCCGTCACATCTTGGCAACAACTCTTTATTGTAAGGACTCTCATATCACTCTATCGGGATGTGCATATTTTGATAAGGCCAACTCTACTATCAACAAGGATCACAATGACATTAATCATTTGTATGCAAGCTCTATGATCCTAACAAAGAAACTACTTCATAAAGGTCATTATTGGCATATCATGGTGCCAATATCTACATCAGCACCATCAATAGATTCAACACAATTAGTGATCATCTAAAGCATCAAGGCCATCCAAAAAATACAAAAATACAAACAAATTGAAAAAAAGAAAAAAAAAATAGTAAAGAGAAAATTTTTGCCCAACAGTGAAAACCTGGTAAACAAGTGCCCTAGATAAGTACCATGGTGAAAACTTGGAAAAAAAGTGCCATGTGTAGTCAATCTTTACTCTGGAATCTACTATCACTCTATCTGGTCTTTCAACCTCATTGCCAAACAAGGCCCTTACCTTCTATCATCTTCCATTACAAATCCCATTTCATATCCATCATCAGGCCTTGTCATCTCTATCATGACTTCTAAATGGTTGAGGTCTACTATCCTCTTCTTGCACCTTCCATCCAGGATAAGCCTTGTCCCATACCATACCTATTGGTTAAGCTTATACCCAAATGGGGAAATATCCTTGACCTACACTAGATTGTGTACTGATCATTGGAAGTCACTATATTCAAAAGAAAAAAAAAAATCATAAAATGTCCTGAAAAAATCCATAAATTGTCTTGAAAAAAGCCATAAAAAATCATAAAAATTCCAAAATGTTATGAAAAAGACAAAAAAATCATAAAACTTCAAAATCCAAAAAAATTAAAACATGTCAAAACCCAAAAACATTCAGATAACTTTCAAAAATCCCAATATCATAGTCAAAGTTAGTCATGTCAGTCTTTGTCATTATCGAACTACGTTGCCTCTATGACTGGACATAGGTAAGGTTATTTTTTGATGTTCCCTCGAGGCATTAGGTCAGTCCTTTAGGTATTGTCAAATAAAATCATGATTTAGTCCTTTGTTATTGAAACAAAGTCAAGGGTCATGTCAAACTACAAGATCTTTATGCATTGCTACATAGGGAAAGACATTTGTCGATGAGCCCCCAAGGCCCCCTAGGTCAGTGTTTTAGGGTCCATTGAGTCAGTCATAATAAATCAGACACTGTCAACTAAGAAACGACATCATCATCTGCACTTCAAACACAAATCCTAAATCAACAATACAAGCAAGCCAACAAGTCTCCTAGTCAAATCAATCAAACCAGTTAAATTAATCAACCAATGGTCTTATACATGATGTGTCCTTCCTGAAACCAGACCTTGTCACTATCACACTTTTCCTTAAACAAGTAGTTTCATGATCAAAACTAGACTTGACGTCTTATACGAGGGTCATCCCGCAATAATGGGTAACACTCTTTGGCCAAACTTGACATTGAAATCAAAATTTTCAAAAAAACTTCACTTTCTCACACCTATAGTAGGTAAACTGTTAGGAATTTGAAAATGATATAAACTAGTGGTTTATGAGATTTTGTCTATAAATTTTAATTGTATTTTTCTTTTAAAATGAAATGATTTTTTTAATTATTTTTGTATCTCCTTTGATAACTAGTTTTTAATAGTAAACAACATTTTTAAAAAGTGGTGTGTACTTCGGCTCGAATAATCTTTTTTCTAGAAATGATAAAAGTATTATTCTTTTGAATTTAGGTTGGTAACACTAGTATGTAGTGCTTTCATTGTGTTTCATAACATTTTGTTGAATATTTTTCTTTTAATTAAGTTTTGAAGTCAAACCAATTATAATTTAGACATAGGTGCACTTCGGCTTGCATAACTTTTTTGGTATGTATTGAATTTTTATTTTTTTTGTTGGAACAAGGACATCAATATCTAGTGCATATCTATTTTTCATATTTTTTTCTCAAATTTACTATTTTTCCACAATGATTTTTCACTGAACTTGATGTTCGATGAAAAACCTATGCTCAGTAAAACTAAAAAGTAAAATATAAAATAAAAATAAAATATATTAAATTTATAGTTGTTGGAAATCACGTTTTAATCACTACAATACTCCACCTTGGTTTATCAATTTGAATCCATTTTCACCTCCTTCCCGGGCTTCGATAGTAAAAAAAATGCATAAATTTTGAAATGGTGGAGGAGGAGGTGAAAAAGGGGGGGTTCATTTGAACCCCCCTTCTAATGAAGGGGATTCATTCGAACCCCCTTCATTAGAAGGTGGATTCGAATGAACCCCCCTATATGGCTAAGTGGGGGTTCATTAGGAGGGTGGTTCATTCAAAGGGGGGGTTCATTTGAACCCCCTTCATTAGAAGGGGTAAGCCATTTTAAATTTTTTGATGGGAATTTCTAATTTTTCTTCATGGAAAAATTTGTAACCCACTATTGTGGGTTTACGCATGACATGTTTCTTCTCTTGAAACCAGGCCTTGTCAAAATAGCCCACCCATCATTCATTTTGTCCCTTAACGCACTAGCAAACACTTATTGGTAAATAATCTGAATGACTGTTGATCTTGTTGGTCTATTTTGTCTTATCTTTTAGATTTTCTTTGGTCATGTTACTAGCAACCTCGAGGATGTCCCATGAAGGATTTAGAGGGGCAATTATGTCTCATGACTCATCTTTTATTTGATTTTTTTCTATGGTTTATCTTGACAAAAATATTGGGGAAACATGACCCTTAGTATGAGTCAAGACATTCCTTGTCTGTGACTGTCAGTTTTTATGCAAAAGGGACTGCATCATTGCCCTGGATTTTTGTGCCATGGTGCACCGCATCCATTTTGCAAAATAAAAAATGACTCTTTAAAATAAAGTGCACTTATGAAAGCAAGGGTTTCATTGCTACTAATTGTTCTTTGTCTAATCTCTATTTATTTACTAACACTTCTTTGGTCCAATAAATCAATTTATCAGTATCACTCATTCAATCAACCAGTCACTCATCACTTGGTCAATCTATCAATCAACTGATCAACCATCAACCATCATTCTTCACTCCTTACTAACCATTTGTCTCTTTCATCACATTTCATCTTTCTCTAACATTCTTCTTATTTTGAGAGATCATTCATGCCTTTAAATCACAATCTCTTGAGGGGGCATCCTACCTCCATCTCTCGGTCTATTGGGGTATGATCTTTTAATTTTTCTTTGAAACAACACTCAAAATCGCATTGTCTCAAAGAGGGGCATAATGTAGACATTGAAAATTGTCCTAGGTCTTCGATGACACTTTTCACTAATTTTTTCATCTAAAATTGATTAAATAATTTATTATTTAATTAGTGCTAATAACCTTCTTCTAATTCCCTATAATTACATATTTTTTTAATTATTTAATTATTGTTCTTCTAAACTATTTATTAAATAATTTTCATTATTTAATTAATGTTCATCACTATTTCTTCCTAACTATTCCTCTTAGATTAAATATTTATTTAATTATTTAATCCCTTAATCTTTTCTCTCAAATTAAATAATTTCCCTTATTTAATTAATTCCCCCCCATATCCTAGTGTGATAAATAAATAACATTTAGTTATTTATTCCCTTTTATCTTCTTTGTAATTAAATAAATTCATTTTATTTAATTACCTAATATGGGATCCTAAATTAATAAATTATATTTATTAATTTATTGCATTTATCCTTCTAACTTGCTAATTTTGAAAGGTGAGGATAATTCATCTTATTTAATTAGAAAATCTTGAATTATCCTCACCTAGATTTCACTCCCATTTTCTCTCACTTCACTTCCACTTTCCAATTTTCATTCCCACTTATTTCTTCCATTTTCCAAATCCACTCCCCACTTTCAAAATGGCAGATTTTAGTTGAAAATAAATAGTTTCTTTATTTATTTTCAATTAACTCTTCTCTTTTTCAATTATCTCATCCTTCACTCTTTCATTCCTCCACTTTCAAAAAAGTATATTTTGATGAAAATAAATACTTTCTTTATTTATTTACGATTAACTCATTTTGTCCTCCACTTTTAAATGCAAGTTTCCTCTCTATCTTATCCTCATGTTCAATCTTGTCCATTGATTATCATTCAATCTTGTCCATTCAATTATCTTTTTAAAATCTGTAAATTGAGGACTTATTTCTCAATTTAGAGAGACCACATATTCGATTTCCTTGTAATCATTCCATCAAATTGCTTTCAATATTTAGTGCATTTAATCACATTTGATAGCTACACATCAAATCTATTGAAGGAATAAGAAGGACAAAAAAATGGAGTGAGAGAAGCACATAACAAGGGTTTTCATTTCCATTTCTTTCTTTATGCATTTCATTCTCACAATTTTGTTGATGTATTGGGATTTTATTTCATGATATTTGCTTTGTGGTCTTAGCTTTTTGATATCAGGTATGCTTTAACCATTTTCCCTAGACACATGTCCAACTACAAATTCTCAACCATCTCTATAGAAACTAGATTATCAGTACTACCACCATCAATAATGACATTACAAACTTTACCTTTGCATTTGCATCTTTTCCTAAACAAACTTCTCCTCTGAATAGGTTCACTGTCTTCATTCATCAAAAATATTCTCGTCATCAAGGCTTCACCTTCTTCAACTTCTTTTGAATGTCATGATCCTACATCCTCTCTACTCACATATGTTTCCCTTGCATTATTTTCAATCCTCTTATTCTTCCTCACATGTTCTAGACACTAATAAGATCTATGTCCTTCTCCACATCTAAAACAAGTTATTTTGATATTTTCTCTTCCATATTATGTACCTGATCTTCCTCTTCCTCTAAAATATTGATCACGAGACTTGATTTATCTTTTACATATTTCATCCTTGTTTTCCTTAATGTCTCTAATCTATTATTCATCCTCTTTTTGCTGCACATAAGCTCTATACTTTCCCTTTTGTTTAAATTCTCAAACCTCTTGTTCATCCTTTCTTCCATCTTCAATGTTGTTTGATAAGAATCCTCCACTGTCACAACTCTAACTAGTGTCATCCCCTCTTGTATACTTGACCTCAAACCATTAAGGTATCTTGCAACCTTCTCCTTAGTTGCCTCAAAATGTCCAATTCTAAGGAGTATTATGTGAAACTCTTTTGTGTACTCATTTACTATCTTTCTTCCTTGCTTCAAGATTTGCATCTTTTTAAGTAATTATAGCTCATACTCTACTGGAATGAATTGCATTTTCATTTTCTCTACCATTTTATCCCATCTTTTAATTTTCTCTTTTCCTTTTCTTCCTCTTTCCAACTGAATTTATCTCCACTAGATTGAAGCATGTCTCTTCAATTTTTTCTTGGAAAATCTAACTTGGTCTGGGTCTCTAACTTCTATAAATTCAAAATAATCTTCCATATCATTTATCTATTCTATCAGTTTTTCTAGATTCAAACTTTCATTAAAGGTAGGAACATCAATACTCGATTTTTTTCCCATTTTTGTTAAAACTCTCAACAATGGATTCGTTGCAACTACTGCAACTTTTTCTCTCTGTTCAATATCTAAACTAGCATTCTTTGTGCTTTCATCTTCATCATCACTTACTGGGTCTCTCATTCTTGGAAATCCTCTCCATATCTCATTTTTCAAAGTTTCAACCTACCTTCTCAAGGCTCTGAATACATCATCCCTTACAAAATTATCTCATCTTCCTCTTCCTCTACCTCTACCATAATGGGCTCCTCTCCCATCCATTTTTTTCCAATACCCACAAGCTCAATCTTGGTGCAACTACCTCTCTCCAATGGTCTATTACACACTCAGGATCAACTTGCTCTGATACCACTAATGTAGGGTAGTCCCCTTTCAAGACTTGAACTCACAACTACCAAAAAAACACTAAACAATAATGCAAAAGAGAACAATTATTTTTTTATTACTATAGTAAGAAAATGGCATTGCATTGCTGCATTCACCCTCATATGGGCCTTCTTGACTTCACAGGCTGCCAAAATTCAAATCGGAGTTGACTCTCCTCTAAACTTCATGCCTTCACAATGAGGAATCATCTCAATCCTTATCACTTCTATCCCTCTCCCTAGTTCGATGTGTTTTCTTCCTTTCTTAGCATCCACAACCTAGGGTTTCTAACCCCCCCCCCCATTCCATGCATTTTTTCTACCTTTCCTTCTTGTCAACAGAATCTGCATTAAATTTTATCATGCATGCTTGTCTTAGCATCACCATCCACTTCCCTACAACATTAACACTATTGGAGTGGTCATTCCTCCTCTATGCCATCGTTCATGCAACCATTGACTCAAATCATTCGTACCATGACTAGCATTAAAACTTAGCAGCCACACTTCAAAACATCATTATTCGATTAAAACCCTAAATACCTTATGGTTCAAAATAACGATGTAAATTTTTCAATCATTTCATTCCATGTGTCACAACATCAACCCACATCGGTCAACCAAGTCAACTCCGCTTTTGGCAAGATTTTCCTCCTTTTTTGATGACTTCATTCTCCCTTACCATTGGGAGTCAGGAGTCTCTAATCCATCATACCGATTTCATGAAGTGCATGGGTAAAAGCACAAAGCTATGTCACACTTTCAACCAACTTATCGGCACAACTGAATTTAAGTATTTCTAATTAAAAATTAATTTTGGTCAATTATATGATCTAGTAAGATTCATTCTAGCTAAGTTAGATACTTCCACAAATTTTTCAACTAAAATTGTTGGCTAAAAATATATGGAGTACCACTTTGAGTCCAATTTACCAAAAAAATAAAATTATTTGAAAAACTTGAAGTTTCAATAACTCTTGCTAATGTAAATAACATTTTTTTTTAAATATAAAATTACCCTTTTGTAGATCCATAAGTGTAGTTTTCAAAAGTATATTTATTTTAATACTTTAATTATTATTTATATTTATACTAAAAGTAGGTTATCAACACAAAATATTAGGTTGATTACCATGCCAAGGAAAAATAATAAAACTTATTAAAAAAAAATTGAAAAAAATATGATGCACTAGATAAAAGAATCTATTTCAAGATGGTATAATTTTTTTTCCATTTTAGATAATTATTTAATATGAAAGTTGACGTCTGATGGAAACAACTATTTTTGATTCACACACATTTTAATATTTATTTAAAAATATATATTTATCAAAATTGGAAAAAATTATATCCATGCACTAAAGTTTTAAGTTATAAATACACACAAAAAATTAGAAAGAAAAAAATTAAATTTACTATAAAAAGTTTGACGTCCCATGCAACTTTATTTTTCAGCATTTTATCAGCAACTAAATTATAGTGCTAAATTATTAAAAACTATTTTAAAATAATTTCTTTATTTTAAAAAAAAAATACAAACATAAAATATTCTAAAAAATACATATTTTACTAGTTTACATAATTTCAAAATTCAAAACATATATTCCACTTTTTAGTGATTCAAGTTTAAAAGTTGGATCAGTGTTGGTTGTTTCCTTTATAAAGTGTGACACAACTTTGTGCTTTTACCTACATATAGGAGCTAGACTGAATGATGAAACTTGAATACATTACTTTACATTCGTTTGTCGGAGGTTAGAGTTCACTTGTCCATCATCCTGGGATTATTGTCTTCATATAGGGTGTAAGCCTCATCCCTGCCTCACAAAACCTTCTGCTTCTTCCATTTTAGATGTCAGGGTTCAGTGTTTGCCCATACCCTTTACACCACTTCAATCATTGTAGTTGCAACTCTGAAGCCCAAAGTTTGATCCTCTTCAACAACAGGTAAGTGAATATCCCAAAGTTCAAAACCAGATCAGACTTCTAGAGGAAAATTAACCAACTCCTTCATCTTTGGTAAATGATAAGCTATAAGCCCAAGGCCTGAAACTCAAACCTTGCACATCTTCAAAACATCAGATATAAATTCCATTCTCATGTTCAACAAACCTTAGCCAATTAGCCCTTATTGAAAAGAAACAAACCTTTTTTTTTATTGATACAAGACTGTCCTTACACTTTGGATACAACTACATCACAAGTTGTTTATTTTTAATTTAATATTATATATATTGTAATATTAATATATACATATTAAAAAATAAAATATATTATATTAAATTATCTGGTTTGATTCATAGTAGATGTTAGTGCAACTAAATCTCTTCTTTCAAATCAATATTGTTAAATATTAATGAACCAATGATTATAGATGGTATGATTTTTCCAAAATCCATGAATAATAGAGCAAACACTCATGTATTAAACTATGTATGCTATTTTGAATCAATGTTTTGAACCACACTCAAAGACTCATCATAGGAAGAGGATACTAAAGAATATGATTGTAGAAATGACTTTAAGAAAATTTAAGTGGTGGGAGAGGGTAGGGAGGGATGAGATTGGAAAAAAAAATAAAAGTGAAATTATATAACAAAATGATTGAGGAAAAATTACCAAAACTATTAAAAGAAATGAAAGAAAATATTAAAAAAATATACTACAACTTAAAACAATAATAGTTTAACCAAAGAAAAAAGAAAAAATATGATATTATATATAAAATATAAATTAGAAAAATAAATAAATGACTTAATTAAAATCAAAAAATAAATGGTTAAAATATAAAAAGTTATTATATATAACCTATAATATATATTAATATAAATATATAATAGAAATCAATATATTACCTACAGAATATAGGTTAACTTATTTACCTACAAAATATTACTTGATATAAATAGAAATAATATATAAATTCTACATCAATATAGGTTATATATAAATTAATATTATCTACATTAAAATAGGTTATATATTATATATAATAAAGAACTAAAATAAAATAGGTTATCTTATATACCAATATATTATATGTTATAATTTTTTTTGGAGTCTAACCTATATATATATATATTAATATAAAAAATGTACATAAAGAAAAAAATATTAATGAAAAGGAGAACATACAATAATTAAATTATACGTGTAAAATATTAAAATCATAGATAACAAAGATATTAGTTTAATAGAAAGAATAATAAAAAAATAAAATTATTTAATAGTGTGAATCCAAATCTCTATTGAATAATATGTATTTCATTCAATTATTTTTCATATATCTCCCATATGAGATTATTGAATTAGGGAGATTTGTAGTAAGTCCACCTACAACCCTAATAGTGTGGATGTGAGGAAAGTTGACACCAAGTTTAACAATAGTTGTGATTGCTTCTATTGAGTAACTAACCCTTCGATCTTATCTATTAGGTCAATACTTGAGGTAATAGGTGGGTAATCCCTACCTAATTTGTAGGTGTCTATTCTCCACTTGTTTATTTGATGATGTATTTTAATTTGTTTCTTTGGATCTTATTCTCTTCCCTATGATCAATTCTACTATCTTCCAATGAGATTTGAGTTGTTTTATTTCTTTCCTCTTATTCCTATTTCTTAATATGTTCTTATTGACCTATTGGATTGATCCCTTTAGTACATTAATCTCCTCTTCTTCATAATAAATACCTTTATCCTTTTCCTCCTTATGCTCTACAAGGCTATGTGTCCTCTTGACCACCTCTTACATGACTAGCATCATTATGGACCCTATTTCTAATTATTATATTAATAATTCTACCTCATTGGAGTTCTTCTATTTTTCTTTCTTTCCCTTTTTTTCTTGTGTCACCTCTACGCTTGGTTTCCTTGTGTCGAGAGTAGCGGTAGAGGGATATTGTACCTATTTTGATTAAGCAAGGCACTATTTTCTTTTTGTGTAGTTTTGATGATGAGTTCTTTATTTTTAAGCCTATTTCTTAGTTTCCTCTACTTAGGATATAAATCTATGCATTCTATGTTTGGATCGTAGTTCACCTCTTGAAAAGCTTGGAATTATGGTTTTATATTTGTGAATAGTTGGAGTTCCTCTACAAATTCTTCCAATGCATTGTTTCTAATTCAAACTTATATATTGAAGGCATCTTCCCCTTCCTATTGTATATACTTCAAGAAGTTTTTTAGGGAAACCCTTAGTTGCATATGTTGTGAAGTAAGGGTTTGAAAAGAGGTCATTTAGCAAGGCTGTAAGAATAGATTATTTATTGGATGTATATGGTTTTGAATACACACTATGCCTTATTTATTGGATACATATATGTTTTTGAATATATACTATCTATCTCTAGCATATTCTTGAGTTTAAGAATCCTATAATATGATTCTTATGAGTGTAATACCTCCTCTTCTTTTGTTGAAAATTAAGATGTCTTAACCTTTGGAAACTAATTTTGTACATATTTTCTATAATTTAATTACATATTTAATATTTTTTAAATTAGCCTAAACTAGAAATAGGGTATGGAATTATTGACCATGTGTTAATGCTTTGCAAAGTGTTGTAAGAGGTTATTTCTAGCTATTTTGGGTCTTCTATCTTTAGGGGATCATATGAAAAATTATGCTAGATTCTTATCATGTGTGAGAAGCCAAAATAGGGGATTCATTTTCGAATCATAATAATCATATGGTAAGTTTTATTATTTTTCATAGAGTGCCTATTTTGAATTTATAATCATGTTAAATTTGGGTGCCCATGTTGGGTGGATAAAACTAGTTAGTTATGATAATTGTAAGAGTGGAAGAGAATACTCTATTCTTACTTAGCATAAAAAATTCTCCTGGATAACATTGGAAATTATTCCAAAGTTGGGTTCCATACCTCTATGAAAAGATTCTAAATTTTGAAAATGTAATTAAGTCATGTGTTGTATCCCTATATAGAGTAATCCACTAGAAAATATAATGGGATGAAAGGGAGATAAAGACTTTGGGTTGACTTTTGTGTATGTGCATGGGAGTGGGTGGCCAAAATGGAGCTAGAACTAGCCAAAATTCCCCCTAGAATTAGGAAAAAAGGATCTTCGATGAGAATTCAAGTACCCACATTCAAAATTTCAATATGTATGAGAAGAGCAAGGTTACTAGTTCTTAGAAGCTAACTTCAAAACCACTATTATTAGTTGAAATAAATAGTTAAAATCCTTGATATTGCAACACTTCCTTGGACTATTATGATTCATGGGAAGATTTTATTTTCATTATGGTGATTAGACTTTCACTATAATATTGCTTGTAATTATCATGGTATAATAGTGTTCATCATAGAACTTGATGAGTTAGTCTAGATGTTTGATGAGTTTATCACCTATGATAGGTGGTGATTTCAGAAAAACTCAAAAGCGACTGCTCTTTAATGTGTGCACACAAGAATGTATTTTTCCAAGATGGTTAAGATCATTTGAAGTCCTCAACAACCATGCATAGAAGTTCATTATGCTTAAAATTTGATGAAATGTGAATTTTGTTAAGAATCAATTATTAAAACTATAAAATTATAAAATCATATAACATGTAGATCTACAAATAGAATTAGAAACTAACTTTTAAAAATGCCAAAACGTATGAAGTATTGATAAAAAAAGTTTGTCATTTTATGCGTAAGGATATTACAAAAACTTCATTATATAGATATATAGGTCTAACTAAACGAATATATATATAGATATACGAGTTACTCAAAACTAACACTATACAAACACACTTTTCAAAATTGGTATAGAAGATGCAAGTACTTAGGTTTGTTTGCAATGTGGAGATATTCTCAAGTAAATGTTTCCAATGATCCAATCATACCCTCTGCCATAAAATTTTGAATAATGATGTTTGAATAGATATTTAGATAATCTACATCCAACAATGAAAAAAAATACTAAAGTGAATTTTTTACTCTTACTTTTATAATAAAATTCTTCAAATAATTAAAGATTTAAATGACCGTTTGAACACTTTATCATATTTTATCTTAAAAAACCTGAAACTCAGAAATGAATAAAAACCACATTAGCAATTACATTTCAATCTCGATTTTAATAAACCAGCCATTCTCCTGTCCAAGGAGTCACATACGATCTCAAGGGTAAAGTATTCTATATAGTATCATTATTTATTTATCTATTTAAAATGTCATTCCCCTGAAATGACATTAGCCTTATAAATGTATGTCTTGAAATGGTCCTCAATACTCATTATTATTTGCATTCAAATGTGCAGAAACAAGCCAGTCTCCTTGAGCTCCAATGACAATTTCCATCAATTGCATTTTCATTGTTTAAGCAGGTCGCAAGGCAATCAATGGGAGCCAAGCATGGACCCTTAAAAGTACCGCTGAATCTCTCACACACATTCGCATCGCCCACTTGTAATCCTTTACAAAATACAGTAATCAGTTCATATAATCTTACTGTGTATATTGCTTTTAAATTCAGAAAGAAGAATGAAGAATGAATAGTACCAGAAAGGAAGATGACTAACAGCAGTAAGCAGCGCATGCACATTTATTGCCTTCCCCATCGTCTAATCTCCAGATACAGTGTATTCTGTGAATAAATAGTCCTGAATACTTATTTGCATTTTAAAATTACCGCTGAGTTTCTCACACATATCCGCATCGCCCATTAAATCCTTTACAAAATACACTAATCAGTTCATATAATCTTACTGTGGATATATTGCTTTTAAATTTAGAAAGAAGAATGGATAGTACCAGAAAGGAAGATGACCAGCAGCAGTAGAAGCAGCGCATGCACATTTATTGCCTTTCCCATCGTCTCTGCAACTCCAAATCTCCAAATGTAATGTATTCTGTGGATGCAAAAAGATTTAGTCCATGAGAGTATTTATACAAGACTGAGTTATGTAAATCTTCTCGTTGGGCCATTTCTAGGAATATACAATGGATGGAGAGTGATGATTTTGGATTAATATGACCATTCCACAAGTAGTGGATTTTATTTTGGTTCATTTGGCTTATTGTTTGGATTTTTAATCTAATCCTCCTCGTGGGTGTTGAGAAATATGTCTCAACCTTGCAAGTCTTTTCAGGAAAATTACAGAATTTGTTTGTGGCAGTTTTCCACATGTTTATGCATTGGAAAAAGGTGTATGAGTTGTTAAAAGGTGCCTTGTCCTTAGTAGAATATAGGAGGGCCATTTTTAGAGCATAGTTAATTTGTTTTATGTCTTTTATGGGGGTCTAAACTAGAGGACAAAATTATGGACGGGATTACTATTTTAACCTGGTTGTTTTTCCATCTTGGAAATGTAAATGTCAAAAATGGGCAACATGTGGCATGGTGGTTAAGCCCATGGTTTTGTAAAACCACAAATGGTTTCCAGGTTGTAAATCACTATATAAGGAGGGCTTGGGGAGGAGTTTACATAATGGAGTTTTGTTTGCAAGGCTGGGTGCTAGAAGGATGCTAGTGGTGTCTCTCCAAGCTTGAGTTGAGGTGATGCTCTTGTAAGAACTTGCATTGCAAGTGTATTGTAATCTTCTTTGATTTGATAATACATTATGCAGGTTTTAGAGGGTGGGGTTTTTCTCCCGTAAGGGTTTTCCCCACGATAATCACAGTGTTATGTGTTTATGGTTATTTCATTTATACTCTTGAATGTGTTTCTTTGAATCGTTGTAATACTTTATATTGAAATTTGCATATTCGTTCTCTCAAGATTAGCGTAGGAAGCGATTCCGCACACCTTTGCTTCCTTACAAGTGGTATCAGAGCCTGGCCAGTTTTGGTTCTGTTTGTTGGGTACAGGGTTTTTTGAGCTAATCAAGGTTTGAGTGGGAGCTTGTGCAGAGTATTTCATTTTTTGTATTGCAGGATCGTAAAGATGGCAAGCATGTCGGGGAGGATTGATGTAGAAAAGTTTTCTGGCACAAACTTTGAGATGTGGAAGCTGAAGATGGAAGATTTGTTGATTGATCGGGATCTATGGGATGCGGTGGATGAGAATAACCTAAGGCCTACAGATCCGACTTTAGCTGCACAATATGATGTGATGGACAGAAAAGCTAAAGGTCTCATAAGATTGTGTCTTGCAGACTCAATTCTGATTAATGTGCATGAAGAGTCTACCGCGAAGAAGCTTTGGAAGAAGCTAAGTGAGATCTATCAAGCGAAATCACTTGTTAACAAGATTTTCTTGAGGAAGAAATTGTATTCCTTGAGAATGGAAGAAGGTGGACGAATTCCTGAGCATCTGGAAAGTTTCAATATGTTGGTGACTCAGTTGACCTCAGTTGGGGTAGCGATGGATGAAGAAGAAAGGTGCCAAATCCTACTATGTTCGTTGCCAGATTCATGGGACAACCTTGTCATGGCCATAGGGAGCACTTCTATTGTCTTGAAGATGGAGGATGTTGTTGGTTCTCTACTTTCTGAGGAGATGAGAAGGAAGGTCTCTCTGAATGCTAAAGAGGCTTTGAGTGTTCGAGGAAGACCAAAGGAAAGAGGCAAGAACGAAAAGCAGCATGGCCGTTCTAAGTCCAAGAATAAGGGGAGATCAAAATCCCCTGGTAAGTCCAAGGTGATATGTTGGAATTGTGGTAAATCTGGACACTTCCGAAAGGATTGCAAAGAGGAAAAGAAGAAGAAGAAAAAGAAGCAAGATTCTGATTCTGAGTCCGAGAAGGAAGATGGAGACGCTTTTATCGCAGCCTTGGCCACTCATGCAGGTGATAATGCATGGTTAATAGACTCAGGTGCATCTTTCCACATGACTCCTAATAGAAACTGGTTTAGTAAGTATGAAAATTTTGATGGTGGTAAGGTGTATTTGGGTGATAACTCTATTCTTGATATTGTTGGCCGTGGAAGTATTCGTGTAAAATTTTCTGATGGTAGAATTAGAAGATTTGATGGTGTCTTGCATATCCCGGGACTAGCAAGAAATTTGTTATCTGTTAGTAAACTAATAGATGCGGGTGTGCATGTACAGTTCTCTGAAGCAGGTGTGAAAATGGTAAGAGGTGCTATGGTAATAGCAAGAGGAAGCAGATTGGGTACACTGTACCAGCTTGATGCATGCACGGTTGAGTGCAATAGTACTTCTGATAAGATTGTGAAAAAGACTACTCTGTTGGAAAAGGAGAGGTTTTCTCTTTCAACAAATGGTCGTGGTTTTTGGGTACCCAAGGGTGCTCTGTCTACCGAATCAAAGTTGCCTGCAGAGAAGACCATGTTATGGCACCAAAGACTTGGCCACATAGGTGAGAAGGGTCTACGGACCTTGAAAAATAAGAATCTTGTTGATGGGTTAAATGATTGCAATCTTGAATTTGATTTTTGTGAGCATTGTATTTATGGAAAACAAAACCGCATTCAGTTTTACTCCAGTTCTCATAAGTCTTCATGTATATTGGATCTGATCCATTCAGATGTATTTGGTCCAGTTGATGTTCCATCTATTGGTAAATCAGTTTATTATGTCTCTTTCATTGATGATTTCAGTAGAAGAACATGGGTTTATTTTCTTAGGAGTAAAGCTGAAGTTTTCAGTCGTTTCAAAGAATTTAAAGCAATGGTAGAGTTGCAGACTGGAAAGAAAATAAAATGTTTGAGAACTGATAATGGCGGTGAATATTGCTCTAATGATTTTGATACATTTTGTAAAGATTGTGGTATTAAAAGACAGAAGACAACTCCGTATTCTCCACAACAGAATGGAGTTGCAGAAAGAATGAATAGGACCCTAATGGAGAAGGCTAGGAGTATGTTGAGTGGTGCTGGACTAGAACAAAAGTTCTGGGCTGAAGCTGTAGCCACTGCCTGCTACCTGATAAACAGGTCTCCTACATCAGCTCTTGTTGATAAAACGCCAATGGAAGCGTGGTCGGGCCACAAGCCTTCACTTAGACATCTGAGAGTTTTTGGTTGTGAGGCATATGCTCATGTGCCAAAGGAGAAGCGGACAAAATTGGATAACAAAGCTGTTAAATGTATTTTCATCGGATACAGTTATGGTGTGAAAGGATACAAGCTTTGGGATCCTGTTGCACAAAAGGTATTTTATTCCAGAAGTGTTATTTTTAGAGAAACTAAGCCTTCTTTTGTTACAGCACAGCCAAAACAAATAGAAGAAAAGGAAGATGTGATTCAACTACCTGCTACACCAGAGAAAGTTGAATCGAGGCCCTTAGAAAGACAAGAAGTCGAGGAGAGCTCTACGAGTTCTGAATCATCAGAGGAAGAAGAGGTACCTGAACCTGAACCTGATAATGAACCAGATCTTGCTCGAAGGTCTACTAGACAAAGGAAACCACCTGAAAGGTATGGGTATTCTCCTGATGATTGGAGGTGTATATTTGCTTTGAATGCTAACATCGATGAACCAAGATCTGTAGAAGAGGCTCTTGGTATGAATGATTCAGAGTCCTGGAAAATAGCCATGGATGAAGAGATGGCAGCTCTTAAGAGGAATGATACATGGGACCTTGTACCATTGCCTGAAGGACGGAAACCTGTTGGTTGTAAATGGGTGTTCAAAAAGAAGATGGGTTCAGATGGAAGCATTGAGAAGTACAAAGCGCGATTGGTTGCTAAGGGTTACTCCCAGGTTGAGGGGGTAGATTATGGTGAGATTTTTTCTCCTGTAGCCAAAATGACATCCATTCGATTTTTGCTTTCTATTGCAGCAGCTTATGATCTAGAGATCGAGCAAATGGATGTGAAAACAACTTTCCTTCATGGAGACTTGGAGGAAGAAATTTATATGACACAGCCAGAGCACTATGTGGTAAAAGGTAAAAGTCATTTGGTCTGTAAGTTGAAGAAATCCTTGTATGGTTTGAAACAAAGTCCTAGGATGTGGTACCAGAAGTTTGATACATATGTGTTGAGTTTGGGATTTGTGCGATCTAAATCTGATCATTGTATATATTTCAAATCTGATGGTGATCGTTTCCTGGTTATTGCCTTGTATGTCGATGACATGTTATTTATTGGCAAAGGAAAAGGTTTGATTGCAGAATTAAAATCTCAACTCTCAGCGAAGTTTGAAATGAAAGATCTTGGTGCAGCAACGTACATTCTGGGAATGGAGATTGTAAGAGATAGACAAAACAGAAAGCTTTGGCTAGGCCAGAGTAAGTATGTTGGTACTATTTTGAAAAGATTCAATATGCAAGATTCTAGACCATTGAGTGTTCCTGTTACAATGGGAACAAAGCTTTCTATTTCACAGTGTCCTACATCCCCATTGGAGATGGAAGAGATGAGTCGAGTACCATACCAGAGTGCTGTTGGAAGTTTGATGTATGCTATGGTTTGTACAAGACCAGACATTGCCCAAGCAGTGGGAGTACTTTCCCGTTACATGTCTAATCCAGGAAGAGCACATTGGGATGCAGTTAAAAGAGTTTTCAGATACTTGCGGGGTACCTCAGAGTACTCTATATGTTTTCATGGAATAGGAAACAAGCATTCCTTGGATATTCGAGGCTATGTGGATTCAGACTGGGCTGGTGATGTTGATAGAAGAAGATCCACCAGTGCATATGTGTTTACATTATTTGGTGGTGCAATTAGTTGGATGAGCAAGCGACAGGCTGTGGTTGCCTTGTCCACTACAGAGGCAGAGTATATGGCTTCTACTCATGCCTGTAAGGAAGCCATTTGGCTTAAGAGATTGTATTCAGATCTAGAGTTCAAACAGGGTGCAGTGACAATTTATAGTGACAGTCAAAGTGCAATCTGCCTAGCGAAGAACCCGACTTTTCATGCCAGGACCAAACACATTGATGTACAATATCATTTTGTGAGAGATATGGTTGAGGATGGCAAGGTGAAGTTGGAGAAGGTAGACACTTTGGTGAATGTTGCTGATGCATTAACTAAACCTGTGAGCACAGAGAAGTTCAGATGGTGTTCAGAGTCTATGGGCCTTTCGGCCCCTAGCAATTAAGTCCATGATATTTTGGATCCCCTAACTCTTGCAAGGTGTTCGACAAGTGGGAGATTGTTGAGAAATATGTCTCAACCTTGCAAGCCTTTTCCAGGAAAATTACAGAATTTGTTTGTGGCAGTTTTCCACATGTTTATGCATTGGAAAAAGGTGTATGAGTTGTTAAAAGGTGCCTTGTCCTTAGTAGAATATAGGAGGGCCATTTTTAGAGCATAGTTAATTTGTTTTATGTCTTTTATGGGGGTCTAAACTAGAGGACAAAATTATGGACGGGATTACTATTTTAACCTGGTTGTTTTTCCATCTTGGAAATGTAAATGTCAAAAATGGGCAACATGTGGCATGGTGGTTAAGCCCATGGTTTTGTAAAACCACAAATGGTTTCCAGGTTGTAAATCACTATATAAGGAGGGCTTGGGGAGGAGTTTACATAATGGAGTTTTGTTTGCAAGGCTGGGTGCTAGAAGGATGCTAGTGGTGTCTCTCCAAGCTTGAGTTGAGGTGATGCTCTTGTAAGAACTTGCATTGCAAGTGTATTGTAATCTTCTTTGATTTGATAATACATTATGCAGGTTTTAGAGGGTGGGGTTTTTCTCCCGTAAGGGTTTTCCCCACGATAATCATAGTGTTATGTGTTTATGGTTATTTCATTTATACTCTTGAATGTGTTTCTTTGAATCGTTGTAATACTTTATATTGAAATTTGCATATTCGTTCTCTCAAGATTAGCGTAGGAAGCGATTCCGCACACCTTTGCTTCCTTACAGTGGGTAATGCTTATTTACCTATATTTTTTCATCTTAATGACAAACATCTAAAAACTGTCCAGAAAAATATGTATATTGAGTGTCTCAGAATCTGAAATATTTGTAGTTCTGGTCTACTAGAAAGAAAGAAATTAGGGAAGAGAGACAAACATGTACTAGAATTGAACTCTTGATACTATACTTTTTTTGGACTAACAAATGAATAGAAGCTAATATATGAAAGTAGTGATGGAGTGTAATGGAATATGAAATTAGTTTTGAGTTATCATTATTTTGTTTTTTATCTTATCACAATATAAGTTAGTATAAAAAAAATATTTAACCATTCTTATATTATAAACATTAAAGTATAAATATAATATGCAAGATTTCAAGACTCAAAACTGTGGTCTATGAATCAACGTTTCTTGCCAATGACCTATAACCAGATCATTTCCACCTAGTACTCACATATTTTTGTCCAACCCTTAATAATTGTTCCCTAGAAAAGATATATAGCCTAATTCATTTATTCACATTTTGAAAGTAGCACAAGGAGCTCCTAGAAATTTCATCAGTTGGATTAGCAAAAATCTTCTAATTCCTCTTATCCATCTAGCTACTTGAAACCATATCTTGGCTAATTGTTTGAATTCCTTGCCAAAATTCACAGGAGAATATTTTAAGATCCCCACAAAGTATCCTCAAGATGTCATAGACATTTACTATGCTTTTTTCATAAAACAAATTATAGCATTAAGATTACTTACAACATATTTCAAAGGAAAAGCACTTGATTAGTATTAATCATTGGTGCCAAATTCAATCAATTCATGGGGTCAACTCAAAGATGTTTTTTATTGACATATTTAAAGCAAATCGAGATCATTCACCACTACAATTTAGTTAATCACCATAAACAGAGATTTATAAGAATCCATTATTAATTTCAACTCTATATTCAAAAAGTTAGGAAATGATACATATTGCTACACACCTACTAGTAGGAATGGCTTTTTTCTTCTATCTAAAAGATTTCAGTTTAAACATATAAATAATTATCCATTAATTAAGTGGAAAAATTCTCCTAGAGGATTGCTAATTATCTATTAGATTAGAAAATAGCCTCATTGATGTAGGGAGACTCTCGCCAAGCCACTTATACCTATTTTCCATGATTTCTCCCTCTTTTTTTACAAATAAATACCAGAACTAAATTACCTTGCACTAGGTACACTGTAATTTCCCGAGATTATATGTATGTTTTTCCTTAGTCACGTCACTAAACCCCATACCATTTCAAAAATAGATAATGTAACACATTTTTTAAATAAATTTTCAAATGAGATCATCATTTTGAAGAGACAACAAGTGGCCTATCTTAGGGCCATGCGTTAATGTAAAATTTTCCAAAGACCATAGTGTCAACCAAATAAGTGTGAAAATTAACAAGGATTGAGATAAAGTTTCACACAAGCATCTAATCAGATTGTGATAGTATCAATACCATTATGAAAAAATTCCCCACAACCTAGTAAGGAATTTGGTCCTAGGATAAAATAATTTTATGGATGACTTGGTTATAAGGTTCTTTCCATGTAATGTTGTACATTTTTCAAAAAAAATTCAAAGTGGGAAATCTACAACAAAGGGTTACCAAGAAAAAAAAGTTGCTACTAAGATGGGAATGAATCTACCCAAACTTTCTTATCAATCTATGGGAGGCCAAAATTTAGTTATAACAACTTAGATGCAAGGTGTGTGTCTCAAACAAGAAGAGGATGTAGTTTTAGAATAGATTCTTTTCACATGGATTGAGGATGAAGAGGAATCATTTGCAAATAATATAAATATATCCAAAGCTACTAAAGGTGAATTATATTATTGCACAAGATCAATGAAGAGGATAGTGGAGAATCTTGTACCTAAACAATAATAAAATAATCATCCAAAAAATGTTGGATTTCCTACTCAAAATGCTATAGTTAAAACAAGGGATCAAGTATACCCAAATTAGCAATAGAAGGTTCTATAGGTTCAATTTAGTGAAATATCCAATGCAATCCCTAAGAGTTTGAGACATCACAATAATCCTACTTATGCTTCAAAAAAATAGATAGAAAGTCCCCTCAATGTGGTAAAAAAAACTCAAGAAAATGGCTACACATTTGTCATTATGGGGCATTATTTTTATCTCTAAGTAGAATAATTTTCTTGAGAAAGCTTCAAAGATGTGAGAAAATCTAGTCAAAATAGACACCCAAATCATTAATTCTAGAGAAAAGATATTAGAATCAAGATACTAGTATGTCCAATTAACATGTCAATCTTTAAAATGCTTGTTTAGGGGTAAGTAAATCAAAACATATGCCATTCTACTTGAATATGATTATTGGTAAGAAATTATCATGTGATTCCATGATTAATTCTGGTGTAAGCACTACTATTATTACCAAGAAGATCATTGTTTTTATGGGGATAAATTAAGAAGATGTAAAAATTGAAATTATTTAGCTATATGGGAAAATGTTCCAAACTATCAATATTATCAAGAAACCTCATGTCACATTGTATGCCTACCCAAACATTATTGTTCAATAGGATGTATTGATCATTGAGATCCTTCTAGTGTTTGGTCCTTTCCTATGAAAACATTGTATGATCAAGATAGGAAGATATTAGATTGTTCCCATATCATTATTAGAACCAAGTACAATTTGAAAATGGAGATTGTGTCAAAATATATCAATAAAGAATAGATTACCCATGAGGTCATCGTAAATTTTTTAATTAGCCAATATTTTGTTTACAAAAGAAGATAAGGAAATTTTTTAACTACTTGAAGGGGAAGATGATTATGGCATCTAGGCATTCAATAAATTTGTACAAAAATTTATAGAAGTAGCACATTGGTACCCTTTTAGGAAAATTAATTCAATAGGGTTTGAAACCCATTTGATTTATGATCAAGAGAAAATTATACCCAAAGTAAATGATGTTTGAACACTACTCAAAAAGTAAGATAAAAATCCTTTACAACTTTGTGTAATTTATGCTTTGATAAAGCTAGATTTGCCAATGATTCAAGAGCAAGAGTGTGTCTTAAATCGCCAAGAGGGAAGAACATTATAAGAAATATTTTTCTATAGTCTAATTTTACAAATAATGAAACTAAATTTGAATCCTTAGTCCATGGATATGTCTTAGAAAAAATATGAATATTACATAACTTCATATATTTAGAGACTTAGAATTGGTCATAAATTAAGCCAAGGGATCAACTACAATATATATATATATATATATATGAGATCATTTTTTGCATAGGGTTTGGGATCTCCTAGAATTTTTAAAGCTTTTAATATTTAAATAATTTAAATAGCACAAAATGTGGAATATGGTTAGATGACAATGATTGGATCACAATTTTATCCAACAAAAGACCTCTTGGTAAATAAGGATCCCATTAAATTAATGGTATAACATGTTATCCCAAATAACCATGTGAACTCTAGCAAGTATTTGATATTGATTCTCAAATCACATTCATCATCCAACAATTAGGAGAATGCATATATCAAGTATAGACAAAGATAGAGGAGGCCTATAAAGAAAAAAAATATGCAATACAAGTCTCATAAGTTTCCAAATGGGTTAATCATCTTGGAGATCATTTTTACTCTTAATGATGTGAATTCAAATAAAAGGAAGATCATTATAGATAAATGGGACTATGTCAAGATCGATTTAAATTTTTCTAGGAAAATGACAAATATTGGAAAGGTTCATACTTAAAAGGATGTAACCATGGCTATTTTGTTTACAAAAAATATGACAAGGTCATGGTATAGAATTATGAAGTTTTGAAAGGGTATAAAAAGGACATAATATAACATATTACTAAGTTATCCATAGATTAAAAACTAATTTGGAATAATTAAATACTAGTTAAAATCCAAATATTGAGCCCCTAAAGAGATAGGAGCTCACCAGGTTGATTGAGTTGATTATAATATTTATTATAAAAAACCCTTCTATTTACTTGATGTATTTTTAGGCTACAACTAGATTTGATCAAGGAAGAGGACCATTACAAGACACCGTTTACCACCAAATGGAGAACATACAAATATGCCAAAATGCTTTTAGGATTATCTAATCTAGGCGTGACATTCTAGAGAGCCATGGAAATTACTTTTGGTGACTTGTTAATGAAATGGAGGAAAAATATGGGTGATCCTAATATGGAATATAGAATGGGGGTGTGATGTGGCCTATCTTCCTTATTTTCATTAGGAAAAAGAGATGCCCTAGGGAAATATTGACTTTCAACCCTTAGGTGAGTCAATATTAATAGAGATATTGATGTTTTCCTTATGACTGGGGATAGGGTAAATCGGCTTGAAATGCACTTTTGGGAGAAAAATGAAAAATACAAAAATAATGCAATTATGCAATGTAACAAATGAATCATCAATTTAAAACCTTAATTTGATAGAATCTAGAGAGTTTTATCAGATCTAAGAAGGTTATGAATTTATGCACTTGTCACTAAAAGCCTCTATTGCGTGTCCTCCTAGAATAGATTCACCCTAGGGTGAATGGGTCTTGCTTCAGGGGTTCAAAATCTACTTTCATAGTCCTCTGCTCCTGGGTCTATACTCATGATACCTCCAAGTTTCACAATCATAAATTTAGAATTAAATTCTAAAAGTGAGTTTTTGTGGCTTGATGAAAATGTTGACAACTTTGACAACTTTGCAAAATTGCACTTTTGATGAATCGTCAATCCTTCTTCAACATAAGATCTGCAAAAACACATAAGAGGGAAAAAAATTGGTGAATGAGGGTTTTCCTTGTTCAAACCCCATTTTGGTAATTAAACCTTGAAATGAAATAAAACATGAATGGAGGGAATGGTGAATGAACAATTGATATGTTGCAACTCACCAAACCCTTGAATTGAGATCCTTGAAGGACTTAAACTTAACACATCTCTCCAAGGTCTTGATCTTACATGAATGGCTTGATTGATGATGTGATCTTGATGCTTGAATCTTGACTTGAATTCTTGAAACCTACATCACAATGTTAGCTCCAAAAACATGCTTGAATGAAGATAACTGAGATCTTGAATGCTATTTTAGATGACTGATAAATCTCCTATTTTATACCTTTGAAAATAAATTTAGCTTTAGGAATTCTTTCATAGATGTTCTAGGATTCAAATTGATAAAAAGACCTTGTATTTATAGGTTATTTTCTAATTTCTCAAAAATTAAACATTACAATCCGACATTTCAAATTTGAATTTGGATCATCAAAAGGCCACCAAAAACATATTAAAATTTTAAATTTAGTGACTAAAGGGGACCCATTTTCCCAAGGGTGAATGGGTCATGACCTAAATTGCTAGGACCTATTCATTTTGAGGTGTTAAAAATGATAATTGCATTAATTAAATAGGGATTCCCCTTTCAAAAATTGTAATTAATTAGGCTTGTAGGCACATAATTGGGATAATTAGAGGCTTAATTAAGTCTATTTTATTAAGGGACCCAAACATAGTGTGAAAATGTAAAGGAGTACATTTTCTAACACTACAATAAATAAGAGAATTTTGATATATAGATAGATGATCTTACTATATTCTTAAAGAATAAAAAAGATCATTTTTCCCACTTGGAGTAGTTTTAAAAAAAATTCAAGAACTCAACATCTCTTTGAATATAAAGAAGTGTATTTTTGGAGTCCCTCAAGGTAAACACATTACACATTATTTCTATAGGAGGTATTTCTATTGATCCCAATTGAGTGCAATCCATATTAGAGATATCATTACTAGTAAAAAATAAATTTGTACAATATTTCCTTAAGAATATTAACTTTGTGAGTAGATTTATATTCTATTTCACCAAAATGGTCAGGTGTATAAATATTTTGTTAAAGAAGGAAAAAGAATTCAATTGGATTGTTGAAGGAAAAGAACATTTTTTAAAAATAAATGTTTTATATCAATAGCACCAAGCCTACTAAATCCTAACTTCTTTAAGGATTATAACATATGTTTATCATGGAGATCATAGTCTTGCATTAGCATTAACACAAAAGGATTGTTTAAGAAAGGGTAAGAACCATAGGGCTTTTAATTCAAGAATTCTTAAATACTTCAAGGTAAAATATAATTTCATTAAAAATAAAACATAATATTTACTCAAAGGTTTAAAGATATTTAGACACCTCATATAAAAAAATAGTGCAATAGAATTCATGGTACATCCTAGTGTTAGAGAGTATATCATAGAAGGTGAAATAAGTGAAAAAGAGAAAGTTAGGTAAGTGGAATAATAGGATATGAAATTGACATGAATCCTACAAAATTGATGAATAAGAGGGAATTTCTAAGGACAGAAGAAGAAAAGTTGATTGAAAAATGAGAATGTTGTGATTTGTGAAGAAAAAGATTTAGAGAAATGGATTGTGGAAAAGGTTTGGTTTATGAATTCTATAGAATATCTAGGATATATTTCCTATTCCAAGAAAGGTTCTTATAAAGGACAAGGGGTTTATATTTTTCTAATTAATGATTTTCTTTTTAAAAATATGTTGGAAAAAGAAGAATAGACAACTGAGAGGGGGGGTGAATCATTTGTCATAGAATTTAACACTTATTCAACCTTATTAACCTTTAATCTCAGCTCTGATAATTAATAGTGAAAGCATGAATCAATAACACATCGGAAACACAAGAACACCAAGATTTTATACATGGAAACCCTGTTAGGGGAAAAACCATGGTGGATGTTAGTCCACAAGATTATAGCCTATTAGATGTATAATGAAAATGAATAAGGAATGTACATGCATTCAGGAACACTACCTAGAGCTCACTGCTCAAATGTGAAGGCTCACTTCCTTACAAAAACATTCAGATTAAAACCATCTAAAGATTATGAACTGATAAATTAGCTTCTACAAAATCCTAATGACAGTTTCGGTTAGGCATAGAAATAATTCTTCACACTCTGCTCTACAATTGAATAATATGATCTTTATTTGCACATTTCACATTCACATTTCTCATACACACATTGAGAACTCATCACACACTAAATGAAGAAACAATCACTCTTATATATCCACTACATGGAATTACATCAACAACTCTGTCGACCAAAGATAAAAGAATAAATTACAAATTGTCGGCCCAATTCATGAACAAATCTCAATGCGCACCAACCAAAGTTGGTCACCACATAATGAATACCTAAAAAAACTTCCTCAAACATGCCAAACATTAAAATATTAATCCACGAGGATCCGCAACACGCTACAACCATCATGTCGGCAAAGAACATGAAAACCCGAACACACAACAGAAAAATCTTCGATCACGATCACTCCAATCAACGCAGACATGCAACAAGGATAGGGCATGATCTAGAAACATCAATGAACATTGCATGAGCATACATAACAACTAGAATTAACAAAATTACATTCTCTTCTTCCAGAAACATCAACTATAGTAACAAAATAATTGTAGGAACACGACAACACACAACTTGCACAAATCTTGATGTGCACCTCTAAAAATTTTGGAGTATAATCTAGATAGACTTAGCAACAAACCCTTTAAAGTGAAACTCCTGAATAGAAACATACTGAATTTTACACCACACTGAACTTATCAGCTTCACAGATAGCCTTCAACATGTTTATTATAATTTTCTCAATATCCTCGACATATGCAACCTTCAAGATCATCAATGCTAATAGTTTTGACATCAATGGCAACCACATATTAGAAACACAACCACAACTTCCAACAATCTCCCCCTTTGGCATTGATGGCAACACATGATGTGAAAAATACCACCAACACAACTAACTCTTCATACCGTTCTTCTCCCCCTTACATTGATCTTCTCCATTTTTGTTCAACTCTTCTCCCCCAAGGTTCTCTACTCTTCTCCCCCAAGGTTTTTCATATTGTTCTTCTCCCCCTTTGACATCAATGGAAAAGTTACACAAGATCTATACCACATATCTGAATCATTTGACTACTCCCCCTTAGTAGCAGCCACCACAACATCAATCCAGAACAAGATATAACTATGAATGCACAAATTGATGCAAAGACTTGCATCTTAGTTCAAATTAGGAGGGAAAATCATCCCTAATTTCCCTTTGAGATACTCAAAAGTATCCTTAGGCAATGACTTAGTAAAGATGTTTGTAACCTGTTCTTTTGTAGGCACATATTCCAATATGACTTCTTTGTCACTCACTTTGTCTCTCAAAAAGTGATATTTGATAGATGAGGAAATGGAATTCTGATTTTTACTTAACCAAGATACCAACTTCTTCCCCAAGAAGAATGCACCACCACTAGTACTTTTTTTGGTCATTCACATCTCTTGCCCAATCTGCATCAGTAAATTCACTCAAAAGAAGATCATCATCTTTAGGATACCAAAGACCAAGGTCAACTGTCCCTTTCAACTATCTGAAAATTCTCTTCACAACAATCACATGAGATTCCTTTAGATAAACCTTATATCTAGCAACCATGCATACAACATTCATGATGTCTAGTCTAGTATGAGTCAAATAAAGTAATCCTCCAATCATTTATTTGTATCTTGTAAATGATTTGATTTAGGAGAATCATCATTCTATGTTAACTTGCATCTGGTCACCATGGGTGTACCCACTGGCTTTGAGTCTTCCATACCAAACTTTTTCAGTAACTCTCTTACATATTTAGACTGAGATATAAAGATTCCATCATCTAACTGAGTAATTTGCAATCCCAAAAAGAATTTCAGCTCTCCAATCATTGACATTTCAAATTCACTTTTCATTTCATTAGAAAACTTTATACATAAGTCATCATTACCTTCAAAAATGATGTCATCAACAAAGACTTCAATGATCAACTCTTTATCTTGATCCATCTTAAAATATAGATTACTATCAACAGTACCTTTATTGAATCCAAGCTTCAACAAGTATTTATCCAGTCTACCATACTAGGTTCTAGGGGCTTATTTGAGTCCATATAGTGCTTTCTTCAATCAACAAATCATATGTTCCTTATCAATCAGTTGAAATCCATTTGGTTTTTCAACATATACTTCTTCTAGCTCACCATTCAGAAATGTTGACTTTACATCCATTTGATAGACTTTGTAGTTCTTAAAAGTAGCATAAGCAAGAAATAATCTTACAGCTTCAATTCTAGCAATAGGGGCAAAGGTTTCTTCAAAATCAATACATTCCATTTGTGAGTACCCTTTACATACTAGTCTTTCTTTATTCCTGACCACTTCACCTTGTTCATTCAACTTATTTTGAAAGACCCATTTGGTTCCAATCACATTTTTATCCTGAGGTCTACGAACAAGAATCCATGTATCATTTTTCTCTATCTGCATCAGTTCTTCCTTCATTGCTTCAATCTAGTATTCATCTTTACATGCTTCACTGACTTGTTGGGCTCAGTCTTGGAAATCAGACAATACTCTTCTGCAATTCTTCTTCTAGTCTACACACCTTTGTTCTTATCTCCTATAATTTAAATTTTAGAATGATTTAGCTTTACATACCTCGAAACTTTAGGATTCTCTCAAACTTCTGGTTCTTCTATTCTTTCTTCTACACTTCCATTGGCTTTTCCTTTTTGATTCTCTTGATTCACCGAAACAATTTGAACTTGATTTTGTGTCTGCGCATTCTTTCCATTATTAGTACTATCATGTTGGTCATTTGAATCATATCCACAATACTTGGATGATCTATTAGTGTCTTCATCAACTCTAACATTTTCACTTTCAACCATTTTCCTTAATCTTCTATTATAGCACCTGTAGGCCTTTCTCTTAGTAGAGTAACCCAGAAAGATTCCTTCATCACTCCTAGTATCAAACTTGCCAATATATTCATCTCTCTTGATATAACATCTACTTCCAAAGATTTTGAAATATTCAATAGTAGGCTTATAACCAAACCATAGCTCAAAAGGAGTCTTACCAAAATTACCATTGACATTTACCCGATTGATATTATATACACCAATGCTTACAGCTTCTCTCCAATAGATATGAGGTACATTACCTTCCAACATCATAGTTCTAGAAACATCTAGAATTGTTATGTTCTTTCTCTCAACAACTCTATTTTGTTGAGGGGTCTAGGGAGCATATAACTATCTTTTGATTCCATGCTCTTCATAGAAAGAATTGAACTCTGGGGAAGTGAATTCACCACCTCTATCTAACCTTAAGCATTTAATCTTCAACCCTATCTCATTTTTGGCCATATCTTTGAAACTTTTGAACTTTTCTAATGCTTCATGTTTCTCTCTCAAGAAAGCAACCCATATCATCCTAGAGTAATCATCAATAAGCAACATAAAGTACCTTTCTCCTTGTAGACTTTTGATTATGAAGAGGCCACATAAATCAGTATGCACTAGCTCTAGTACTCCATTAGAATGATGGTGCTTGCTCTGAAAAGAAATTATTGTCTGCTTTCCCATCTGACATTCCTTGCATATGGTGTTAGTAGGCTTTACTAACTTAGGAAGATCTCTGACTACTTGATTGGAGCTTACTTTGATAATTTTATCAAAATTCACATGACATAGCCTTATATTCCATAACCATCTTACATCAACTTGAGAAATTAAACAACATTCACTAGCAGCACTCAGGTGAAATATATTACCTCTTGTCTTTGTACCTGAAGCAATTACATTTTTGGAGCTTCCTAGTATCCCACACTTACCATCTTTGAATTGAAGATTCTATCCCTTTTCTACCATCTATCCAACACTCAATGGGTTATGCTTCAATACTTCATCATAAAGAACATCATCAATATTATATTTACCACCAAGAGAAATAGTGTCTCTACCACAAATCACACCATCATTGTTATCTCCAAATCTTACAACACCACCATCATATTTTTCCAAGCTTGTAAACTTGCTTTTGTCACCAGTCATATGATGTGAGCATCCACTATCAATCACCCATTCATCCTTTTCTTCAATTTTGGCTACAAGAGCTTTCTCAATATTCTTATCACTAGCAGATTCAGTGGACACCATACCATTTTCCTTGATAGCAATGAATACCCATCCATCTTCATTTCCATTTTCTTTATTAGATTCTGCTGGAAAATTTATGCCTCAAGTTTTTGGATCCCTTTCGGACTTGGGCAATTTCTCCATGTTTTTGGCCTTTACCGTTGCACCGCTGCAAGCTTACTTTGGTGGCATGGCTGAGTAGTTTATCGCTTTATTGCAGGCCACCCTACTTGGTCTGGTAGTTGGGAGGTGTCACTTCCTTACCGTGGTGGTCTCTTCCCTACTTTTTGGTGGCGCGATGAAGGCTCAGCGGTCCATGTGGCTAATAAATCCTTACTGTAGGGGTCGCTCGGAGGTGGCATGGTTGGCGGTGCGCTTGCAGCGCACTGGCAGAGCGAAGTCTTACCTCCTTACCACAGAGGTAGCTCATCGGTGGCACGGTGAGTAGCACGGTGGTGGGGCGATGTGTTACCTCCTTACCACGGGGTCTTTGTCTGGCGGTGGAGGTAGCACAGTGAGTGGCATGGGAGTGGCCACTGACAGATGAAGGGTGGCGGTTACCACCTTACCATGGGCGGTGAGAAGTCTCATCGTGGTGGCCACGATAAGACCGTTGGCGGTCTACCAAGGCAGTCACCACCCTATCGCGGGGTGGCCTAGCAACCTCTATGGTAGCGTGGGTGTGACTGTGGCGGTCTACCTGGAAGTCACCTCCATACCACGGTGGGAAAAACCAAGCCCAACGGTGGCATAGTTGCAGGAAGAGAACGGGTCGACATGGGCTCACTGCCATACCACGGTGGATATTTAGACTCAGAGCAGTAGTGTGGGGCAAGCCAGTATGAGCTCAAAGCTTAGTTGGCCGAGCTTGACCGAGCTTGACTCAGAGTCAAAGCAACGAATGAATGGGAAAGCAACATGTGGCAATATCTTCAAGATCTGGTTGGTCGAAAGCTTATTTTTTGATTGTGATAGGCTGCATTATTTGAATGGAGGTTGAAGAACATGTATCTACAACCGATTTAATGTTGCACGACTCAATGCATTTGTAGAAAGACGGTGCACGTTATCAAAGAATGATGGAAGCTTGTAGGTAGGATACTTAATTATCTTGTTGATTGTTGATTGCTTGAATGGGCAGAACAGGTAGGCACACGGTTATAGACTATAAAGTAATCTCATGTGCAAGAATGATGGTGATGAGCAAAGATAGAGAGGCTGAGAGTGTTTGAGTGGTTTTTTAACTATGAACACTTTGACTCTCAGATCAAAAATATGTGAACCTAAGATGCCTAGTGGTTGGGCTGGCTAAAACAGTCAATTGAGGAGTTGAAGGGAATCTACATAGTATGTCATTTGAAGACATTATAACTATGTGAAGATTCTTTATTTTGTGTCACCTATATTTCTCTAGATGGACAATATGTAAACTCTTGGAGAGAATAGCTCTATGTTTGTATTGTAACTGTTTTGTTACTGATTAATACAAGTGAGTTGAGTGTTTTGGAGGGTGGGGTTTTTTACCCGAAAGGGTTTTCCCCATGTAAATATGTGTGTCTACATGTTTGTATTTCATGGTTGTTTGATTCTACAATCTGAATTTGTGCTTGTGTTGAATCTGTATTTTTGTTAAGCATTTACTTTTCTCAGAAAGATCAATGGGGGATCCACTGTGCCTATTTCCTCTTTATGGCATAGTTTGTGTGTTTGATGTGATTTAAAGAAATGAAAATCACTAAGGCACTATTGTTTTAGATGTCTTTTTTATGATGACAGACCCTTAGTATCCCCATCAAGTGGTATCAAAGCTAGTTAAGGGAGGTCAAGGCTTGTTCATGATACCAACAAGGGGTATCAGAGCCTTCTCTTGGTTACTGAAGTTCTGGGTATTTCTCCTATGAGTATTTCTTAGCCTGGCAAGCTTGAGGAAATCTGGAGGAATCTTTTGTTGCTTGATCTTTCGATGAGTGGAATTTCCTACTTCTTTGATTCAACACGCAGTTTGAAAGACGCTGGAGATACTGGAGTTGATCATATTGTGGCGATGTGGTTTGAGGCTCCTATTTGGTAGCAAATGATCCTGATGTAAGGGGCATGAGGTATGCTTATGGTTATGTTGCAGCAAAGCATGGTTCATACTGGGTATGGAGTTGCTTGTGCTATTGTTCAGCCATGGAGTATTATGGTTGTGATGGGTGTTTTGACATAGCACTAAAGGCGGTTTGTTTGTTGTTGTGATTGCATGAAGGCTATGAAGTTGATCTAAGTGGTCTGTAACTTATGTATAGCCTAGCTCTCTCATATTCCTATGCATGGTTTTGGTTTTGGAACTGTAGAAGTTGTTAAAACCAACTTCAGACTCCAAGAACACCTGCATGCAAATGGATACCTGACACAAGGAAGAGAATGGATGGAGAAAACAAACAAGGGTTTGAAGCTCTGAAAAATGGAGAAATTATCTTATTAGAACAAAAAGGAATTAATGAATATACAATGAGATCAATCCTTAAGAAGGAGATCATGCAAACCCTAAAAGAAACCCTAATAGGAAAACATTTAATAATTAATATAATTATTAAATGTCACTTTATGCAAACTAAAGTGAAATCTTAAGAAGGGAATAAAGGTAACTTAATCAACATAATTAAGTTAAAACCTTTACTCTAACACCGCCCTTAAGATGAGCAACAGTGCAGCTACAAACAAGTGCAAGAAAGAAAAGGTAACTACAATGCAAGAAGGTAAACATGGGTCTCGACGACTAGGCCAGATCAGGTACCCAAATACAACCAAATCTCTGTAAAGTGGAGAAATAGAGAAAACCTCATGGGAAAAACTCTACTCCAAAAAGAGATGTTGAAAGCCATGAAGAACATCATTGAAGCAGAAGAAGTTGCAAACAATTGTCGAAAGATGACTATTATGGTGTTGAAGAACCTCCTCTAAAGATAGGATGATCAGGATCAAGAAGATAACAATCTGCATGAGTGCCCCAAATGACACTACTTGAACCAGATGGCAAACAAAGGCAAACACATGGAACAAAGATACAAATGGCACAAGTACCAATAGTCTGAAAAGCACTGATCAACTGAGAATGGAAGATTCCTTCCAAGCCAAAGCCAATGAAGCATTAGCGTGAATAGTATAACACCCCCCCATAATGCTGAACTAGGAGAGCCTGACAAGTCCACTAAAATGGTGTATTACACCCTGTAGTGCATGAAGGAGAAGAAACAACATCTGAAAGCACGCAAGAAAGCACCTGCAATTGAAAAAGTGGTGTGCAAAATAAAGCACACATGCATGAGGCTAGAATTATATGGATCCACTGTCGTCGTGGAGGGACACTCATCGGACAAAGGTGTGATGGCAAAACAAAGGCACTAAAAAACCCCCCATGGCACTTTATAAAATAGTGCGAGTACAAAATATGGCACAACCTTATGTGCAAAATCCCTAAAATACATGTACAATAGTGTGGCACTTTATCTCAGTACGTGTACATAGAAGATTTCTTACAAATGATGCTCAAAATTCTCACAAAGGACCAAATATTGGAAATACATGAAGAACAACCAAAAATAAAGCATCCCATGCAAACGAGAAGTTCCCAAGAGCAAATATGTCCAGGTAATTCATTAGAGTGTGAAAACACAAAAAAATAAATAAAATATACCTAGAGTGAAATCTAGAAAAATTGCATGGATGGAACTGAAGAGCTCTGAAATATGGTTCCAATGCCGCTGAGATCACGAAAAATGGAGAAACAGGTCAAAATTTACGAGCTCACGACTGAAAAATAGCTCCTTTGTCTTCAACTGGTTGTAGAATGCACCAACAAAAAAATGAAACAATAAGACCCACACCACTGGAAAGTTGACAGAACCAGCTTTCTGATGATATCTTGTTTGCCAAAAAACGATATCGTATGCCCAAGATATGACCTCTAGAAAAAAATAGCTCTGAAGGGGGAAAAAACCAGTGTTGCATTAAATTTGATGGCCAAATGGTCATCACCGCATTTGCACAATCGGGCTTATTACATAAGAAATTGTTTAAAAAAAAAACAATAAAAATAATACAATGTTATTTATTTTTTTTTTAAATTAAGAAAAAAAATAGGGCTTGCATGGGGGCCACCACCTGCCAAGGTGGTAGGGCGGTACCCATGCGGTACCGACTGCTACAAGGGGTGGCGCCCAAGGGGCCATCGCCTGCCATAATGGCAGGTGGCGGTACCTTTGGGTACCTACCTACCTGCTCAGGGTTCCCAAGCCCTGAGCAAGCCTTAAAAAGGCTCCTCTTTTTTTAATTTGATTTAAAAAAAAAAAAAATCAAAAAGACATTTACAATATTTAAAAATAAATAAAAATAAAATTTGACGAAACAAATGCAGAGAAAAAAGATATATTTTTTTTTACTAGGCAAACGGATGGCTGTACGTGTAAAAAAAAATTTGCCCCTCAAATCAACTTTGTCCAAAATGGACAAATGAACAGTCGATTTAGGGGTTTTGGACCACTGCGGATCCAACGGTGAGGTCCGTTTGGACTCAAAATTCTTTGAAATTTCAGGTGATTCGTTGGATAAAAAATAAATAAACCCCAAAACTGTGAATGCCTGATCCAACCCTTGTAGCTCCAAATAGCTCCAAATTCTTCAAACAAGAACAGGCATGCAACAGGAAAGCTCTGATACCATGTAGAAGTTGTTAAAACCAACTTCAGACTCCAAGAACACTTGCATGCAAATGGATACCCGTCACAAGGAAGAGAATGGATGGAGAAAACAAACAAGGGTTTGAAGCTCTGAAAAATGGATAAATTATCTTATCATAACAAAAAAGAATTAATGAATATACAATGAGATCAATCCTTAAGAAGGAGATCATGCAAACCCTAAAAGAAACCCTAATAGGAAAAACCTAAAAGAAACCCTAATAGGAAAACATTTAATAATTAATATAATTATTAAATGTCACTTTATGCAAACTAAAGTGATATTTTAAGAAGGGAATAAAGGTAACTTAATCAACATAATTAAGTTAAAACCTTTACTCTAACATGAACTAGTTTGAAATGGACCTATTGTTTCTGCTTACTTGTATCTTGCACTAGCATGTTTCAGATTCATGTCTTTAGCTCTGAAGGTTTTTAGTAGATTTTCCTAAAACGTTTATGATGTATATTCATGTTTTTTCATTTTTCTGGTTAACCATGATGGTTGTGTGCAAACTCCTGAGTCATCCAGATGAGTAGTGAATATGGACGTGCATGGGTGTTTTATAAACACTATGGTTTTGTAGGTTTTACACGGTCAAGGAAAACTTATGGTTTTTGGAGCTATTGTTCAATTATTTTTCTAGACCCTGGCTTCTGGGGTGTGGTTGGATGAGATAGTTGCAGTTCGACATGTTTTTAGGAGGCGTGATGTCTTCTCTGCATGGGAGTGTTGGTATCTGATTTTTTCATTCAACATTCTTGTGGTGTGTTGCCTGCTGGTTTCCTAGACTATGGTACTTGAGTTATGGACATGATTGCCAAATTGGATCTATTCCGGATCTGGTGTTTGAGTCATGTTTGTCTACTTTGGTTGTTCTCTTTGATGATCTCAGTTTTGCAGTTTCCAATGCGATGATAGATTTGTAGGTTTCATTGGTTGCATCCACAAGTTCTGCAATGTTGTGGGCTATCCTTACCTACATGTTTGTTGTGAGACAACTCGAAAGTGGACTGTCAATATCCACAAGGTTGTAATAGTGTGGTGTAGATGTGTTAGCTGACCTTGTCTGTGGTCACTTGTGCATTGGCATGGCTATTTTGAGATTAGAGAAATGGTGAGTGAGTACCTGAATAGTCATTTATGGACCAGTAGCATGTGAATCACGATGTCATGGAGAGCTTGGTACACTAGCCTATGTAGGTTTTTGACAGTGATGGTGTGGTCTACCTGATCTGGTAATATTGGTGTTGTTTGGCATTGTTGTCTAATGGACATGTTGTCGTTTGTACCTAGAGTTTTTCGGATAAGCAAATGTTTGGTCATGATTTTTGGAAAGTTTAGTATCATGGTTCAGTGGGAGCTTTAGTAGTGACTTTGGATTCATCACTTGCTGGTGAATGATCTTCTTTCATTTTACAGAAGAGTTCTTTAGCATCTGCATGGTCACTATTTGAAGATGTGCAGCATCTTGGAGCCATGAAGGACCTTGGTAATCATTGGCTGAGATGTTGGTGGTGCTTGACAGATGATGTTGGTTTAGAGTTTGTTTGCTTGATGTCATGTGTACTCTTGCATGTGCATTAGATTTTTGGCATGTTTCTTTTCTCTTGAGACCATGGATAGTTCACTTGAAACATGGTATCTCCTAAGGGGGATGTGTAAGATCATGATGTCATGATAAGCTCCTTGTTCAGTTGGTTTGGAGCTTTGACAGTGCTCTAGTGTTTCTTTATGTTTTAAGTACTCTAGTCATATGCTTGAGGACTTCATGTTAAGTGCAGTAATGCAGATTGGAGTTAGCATGAGATGACAGGTTGTTGGTGCTCATGGATGCATGGAGAATAAGGTGAGGCTGGAATTCTTTTGAGATTGTTGTTTTTTATAGTTGAAAGTCCGAGTATCCTACACCTTGGTTGAATGTGAGTTCAACAGAGACTAGTGAGGAGATTGCTCTTGGGTAAGTTGTGATGGCTTGTATATCTTGGAGGAGCATTTCTCTATTTTTTCTCTTGGTTTGCTCGACGGTGATGTTTATTTGAAAGGTATTTTCCCATTATATCTTTTAGATGTATTATATTCTTATCTTTCATAGATATGAACCTTGAGTTGTTGTTTTGAGATTCTGGAGGATTCATAATGGAAGGTGGATAACATAGTGTATCTCCTTGTGCTTTTAAGGACTGATAGGAGATGTTTATATGGGTTAGTCTGATCTTCTTTGAGATGCATAAATTCATGGAATCGTTTGGGTGTTGTTATGGCATTTTCTTTGGGATGTAAAGAAGATCACTCTTGACATAGCTGCCATTTAGAAGTGTATGTAGGCGGATGCTACATATTATGATTTGTTGTTTCTCTCTAATCTGGTCTTTTCTTCCTGAATGTTCATATAACTTTATATGTATGTGGAGTCATGTTGGTCACTATTTTTTGTGGTCATGTGTTGTCACTTGGGTGATGACACGAAGGTTCTTGTGCTTCCTTCTTCAATCAGATATTGATACATTGGAAGAAATGTCGAAGACTATTGAGAGAAATGTTTCTTGCAACAGGTGGTTGTAGGTTGTGCATATCAATGTGGATGTTCCTTGGAACTACATGGTTACATTTTTCTATGTGCAAAGACTGGTGGACTTGGTATGCCTAGATCACTTGTGATGGTGTCTTGTTTCCTAGGATACTAATGAAGAGACATGTTGAATGTGCTCATTCTGGTTCTTTGCATTCATCTGGACAATACCCTTACAGTGGGAGTACGTGGATGTGTTTGGTATTTTGACTGTTTGACACATGGTGCTTGTTTCTATAGCTGATGAGTGAAATTGTGATGGCAGGAGTTTAATAATGTGCATACCTTTGAGGTATGGTTGATTGGATGAAATAGCACGAGTTGTGGGTGTTGGTTTTTAGTCACGTGGGTTTGATTAGTTGGATGAGGGTAGTCAGTTTTGTGGTTGCTTTTCTAGCTGATGGTTTATCTTGTTCTGGAGAATGGTTTCTCATTATGTGTTCACATTTGAGTTCTTTTTTTTTTTTTGTGGTTCCTTTGCCGCCTGAAGGATCTGATGCTTGTGTTTTGGAAACTGGTGCATTTACGCCTTGGCTTGTCCCTTTTTTACCTATGGTGGATGTTTGGAGTTTTTGCCTGAGATGGTGGACATTTTATCGGATGTCGTTGTAGGTGTCTTGGTTGGAGTGTGAAAGAATGGTGTTTGTCCTTGTTCGCATTTTGGAGGAAGCTAGTAAGTCTTTGTCAATTGGGAGATTGTTGGGAAATTTATGCCTCAACTTTTTGTATCCCTTTCGGACTTGGGTGATTTCTCCATGTTTTTGGCCTTTACCGCTGCACCGTTGCAAGCTTACTTTGGTGGCACGGTTGAGCGGTTTATCACTTTACCATGGGCCACCCTGCTTGGTCCGGTGGTTGGGCGGTGTCACCGCCTTACCGCGGTGGTCTCTTCAATGCTTGGTGGTGTCACAGTGAAGGCTCAGTGGTTCATGTGGCTGTTACCTCCTTACAGCAGAGGTCGCTCGGAGGTGGCACGATAGCACGATTGGTGGTGTGCTAGTAGAGTGAATTCTTACCTCACTAACTCATTTAACTCCAATTTTTGATGAAACCTATATAATCAGATGTATCTTGGGGCACTTGTGCGAATTTCCATTTTTTTTTTAATTTTTACCCCGACGTTCGTCAGAATTTCGACGAGCCATTGTTTTGTGTACATTTTGACGAAGGTCTTTCACCAAAATTGGGGCAGTCCTACAAATTTAAATTGTGGTGGGCATAAATTGAAATGAGCTCGACTATTTATTGCGATAGTGTTTTGCTCGATGGTTTTCTTGGGGAAAATCAAAAGAAACTCAAGAAGATATCACCAGGTTGAGGGAAGTCATTGTCTTTTTCTAGAATTCATTTGTGAAGTCAGATTTGTACTTCCAGGTTTGAAAATCATATTTGAAAGCAACATCTCATTAGATTTCATTTATAGTCTTGTGCATTTTTAGAATTTCATTTCTAGATTTTAGACCTAGCTTCACAAATTCTTTATAAGGCAATTGTTTATAACTGATGGAAAATTTTTGATGGATTTGGACAAAGATTATATTTGCAAGGTTTCAATTTTAACCCTAATGATCAATTTGCAATAGATTTGGGAGTCATAGCTAGATAATAGCAAAGGTGTTGGTTATTTTTTTACTATAACCAAGTTTATCTTCTAGACACATAGCATATAAAATCTCAAATAATACTGCCTTATAATACCATCAATCTATATTCTAACCCAATACTACTTATCAAATCCTTATATGAACATAGTCACCTATAACCTCACTCAAGCATTTTAATTAATTCCTTGAGCCAAAATGAGAATCACACACCATAATAGTGAGATGAACAAAATAACCCTTGATCATTTTATTCAAGATAATAATATATTCATACAATGGAGATACATGACCTTGAAATGAGTAATTTTCATTTAGATGCTAGTACTGTCTTGAAAATTAAGTACCCATGAAACTAAAACCTACAACATAATGACACCAAACCTAAGAATAGTATCTTCACTATAATATCAGGCTCTTTACAAATTCGCTCTGCAACTTCAGTTAGACTTGACCTAAAGATATCTAACTTGCTAACCGGCCATATTTTTGGTCCTGAAATCCTTCTTATAGGGAAAATGAAGGAGCAACAAGCATCGGACCAGAAATACACCTGTCACTGGTCACTTGGACTGCCTTATGACATTTCAAAAATTGGTTACAACAGTTGAGTCTCTAGAGAATCTTCTTGTTCATCCCGTCCACTGGAGAATAACTATTGCATTTGCCAAACTTTGAAAACTTGCACCAAAACTGCCACCAAGACATAGCCAAAATTTGTTATAACCATAACCGTTGAGTTGTTAACTGCCAGTTGTAGACTCTGTCCTATTCTTGTTCAGTTAAGTACTTTTCTACCCATCCTTGATATTCCTCATCTATTGGCCAATTAAAATTTACCACCTAATTTACCTTTGAACTGTAAGTTGTATACTTTACTGCTACTTGATTTGCCTCCCTTTCAAAAGATTCCAAAAATGTGCTAGTGTTAATGATTTCATCTACCCTGTCCTGCCATTGCTGCAGTGATCTAACATTTCCTTGGGCATCTACAATATCTGGTAAAGATGTGTCACTCCAGTCATCAAAAGTCTTTACCAACTCTTTAATCCTTTTGCTCAAATCATCAGGTAAGGCCTGAAAACCTTGCAGTGACTTCACAAAGTCTTGAGTAGGCCTTAATTATTGTGGCCTATTAGCTGCATTTTGAGAATTTCATTTCCATATTTTGTTGTGCAAGTTCAATGTTCTGATTTTAGGAGTATAACAGTTGGAAATCATTGTAAAATCAGAATTTAATAATTTCTGGAATTAGCATTTGAAATTTTTTTTGGGGTCATTAACTTTAGACTATCTTCTCTTTTGCAGGGGTGGTTGCATGCCGATTTTTTTTGGTGTAAAATATCATAATTATTATATTTTGTTACTTGTGTACGATTAAAAATTATTGGAGTGCATGTGAGTTTGATATTTTTTGAAGATCTAAATATTCAAGCTTGGTAAAGAAAAATCATGCTAGATAATATTAGTCCAGAACAAAATGAAGAGATAGTTGCTAGATTGTGGGCTATATTGAAAAGAAAGGGTGATGGGAAATGTTATTTTCCTTGCAATAATTGCAAGGGCTTAAAGACGAGAAGAATTTTAATCACAATAGCTGAGAAACATTGTAGGCAGCATGGTCACGTTGAAGGGGGGCATGATTATCGTCCATTGGTAAGTTGTTCATTATATGTGTTTATATTGATTGAATTTGTAACATTTGATATATATATAAAAAATCACTTTGATCATGATCATGGTTAATTTGTGTTTGTCATTATTATAAAGGTGGGGCGCCCTAGGGCACACGATATGAATTATCACGGCCCAGAGAATGTGGTTTTGCAAGCGGAGGAACATGGACCTATGAATATCAAAGATGAAGTTAATGATCCTATGGAAGAAGATGATCATGCACTAGAAAACACAATTGAAGATGATGGTACAAATACATTGATCCATGACACATGTAGTGGCACATCTGATCATGTTGATCGAGATGACTTTGATGATGTTCATGATTTACCTGTACTTGAGAAGGCATACGAGCCGCTTTATGAAGGCTCCCAAACAACTCTTCTCTCTGTTGTATTGTTGTTGGTGAACTTGAAGGTTATGAATGGTTTATCCAACATAGCAATCTCACGGATGTTAAGGTATGTCATATATGTCATTTTTTTTCATCTATTTTAATTGTTGTTAGTTCATCGCTAGTAAATAAAGGATGAAGTATGTACCTTTAATATTCTTTATATTAAGAAGTTATTTTTTGTTGTAGATTGATTGGTGAATTTTTGTTACCACCATCAAATATTTTACCTCGCTCATACTGAGATTTATCTAGCATTATGAAAGATAATTGAATGGAGTATCAAGCAATAAATGCATGTCCCAATGATCATATTATATATCATAAACAACATGAATTTGCAACAGAATGCCCGAAATGTCATATCAGTAGATATCGAACAGATCAACTAACAAAAAAGGTGCCTCGCAAGGTTCTTCGTTATATTCCCATTATTCCACGTATGCAACAATTATTTAGGTGCGAAAGCTTAGCACAATTTATGGATTACCATGCATGTAATAGAAGTGGAGATGAGATTCTTCGAATGCCTGCAGATGGTTCTGCATTTAGGGACATGGAGGAAAAATGGCCACACTTTAAAGAAGAACCTCATAATCTTAGGCTTTCATTAGCAGCGGACGGTGTCAATCCATTTGGAGAGCTGAGATCTATTTACTCGGTGTGGCCTATTTTTGTTATCAACAATAACATTCCTCCATGGATGTCAATAAAGAGGGAGCACATAATGTTGGCAATGATTGTTCCAGGTATTTGTTTACATCAATTTTCTTTAACGTAGTAGCATCTCATTTGTCTTATTTGTTGCATAATGACTTATATGTTTTTTCATTTAATAGTCATGTACATGAATTTATATATATTGCAGTAAAATGGTTATAATAATTATGTAATGTTTATGTTCATTCAACTAGGTAAGTACCAAGTTAAAGATATGAATGTATATATTGAGCCTCTTATCGACGAGTTACTAAAGTTATGGAATGGCATCACTATGTATGACATATCTAGACCAATAGGACAAAGACAATTTCAATTCCATGCAATGCTTGTATGGACAATTCATGATGCCCCAGGGCTAACACATTTTTCTGGTATGTTATAACGTTCGACTGCATGACTTTAATGATATTTAATTTTATGAATTAGATATCATGCATGTTTTTGAAATAATCTATTCATTATATATAATTATAAAAATTGACATATTTAATCCAATTATATATGATTTGCAGGTCTTCAAACAAAGGGAAAATTTGCATGTCCAATTTGTGGTCCAAAGATGAAATCTCGTCATTCAACAAGTTTAGGAAAGTAGGTGTTTGATGAGTATAGGCACTTCCTCCACATAAATCATAAGTATCGAACTACTGAAAAACATATTTTCAATGGGAAAGAAGAGACTACATCAAAACCACGAAGAATGACACCTCGCCTATGGAAGTTGGAATATAATAGAATTAATCATCAAGGTTATACATCGGATCAAATTGTTTATCTATCATTTATGATATGTTTTGAATTTTTATTTTTATTTTGTGATCATGTTGTAATTGACAATGATTGTCATTGTTAATTTGTTTAACTTATATGCTTCATGAAGGTCGTCAAGGCATTAATGGTCGGCTTCCACAGGGACTGAAAAGTTATCCTAGACAATTTAGTAGGTTGCCCTACTATGAGCAGCTACAAATTGTGCATTTGTTTGATACAATGCATATTGGAAAGAATATGACAAAAACGTTATGAAAAATATTGGATGGAAGGCATGACAAAGAAAAAATTGTCAAAATTTGTAGTGACATTCAGGAAGTCAATCATGCAATGAAAAATGTCATTCAATTAAATAGTGATGGAGACCAAATTAATATAAGTGCCCTTCCTTGGTTATTAATAGGGCAGCAAAACAATGCTATAAAACAAGTCATACAAAAAATTCGATTTCCCATAGGATTTGTTGTGAAAATAAACAATATCATAACAAAGAAAGGTGAATTTGGGTCAGGGATTAAAATGCATGATTGGAATACCTTCATTAAGGTAATTATTTTGGTATATTATATATATTTGTATATTGCATGTACTTTTCAATGTATTATGTTTACTACTTTTGGAAAAATATTAATGAAAAGATCATTTTATAATTGTTGCAGTACGTTCTACCTCTATCTCTCCCAGATAACTTCAACAACAATGTCAAGCAAGTTATATATGATCTTGGAAAATACATGAGGTAAGTAGCAATATTTGTTCAATTCGTTGTATATTTTTTTTAAATCTCATTAATATATTTGTGCCTTGAATCACTTGTAGATGGCTGTCATCTAAAGCAATCCATAAAGAAGATATAAATTATTGGAAGAGAATAATTCCTCGTCTAATGTGTGAAATGCAAAAGTGTCTACCTTCGACATTTTTCAATGCACAAGAACACTACCTCATACACCAAGTTGAGGAGATTGAATTGTGTGGACCTATACACACAAGGTCAATGTGGATGGTTGAGAGGCACTTGAAATTTTTGAAGGCTTTGGTTAGATAGAGAGCACATCTCGAGGGTTCTATGGTGGAGGGATACATGGTATACTAGACCATGGTGTACATTACTGAATATCTTCCTAAGTTTGCAGCAAAGATCCATGTAGATCACATTTGGGATCCCAACTCCATTAAAAAATTCGAAGGGGAGTACTTGATGGGGAAAGGTAGATTGAGGAAAGTGTCAGGTAATTATAAGATGGTCATGGAGATTGGTGTAAGTGTTCCAAGGCTTTCTTGCACAACTAGCTAAGAAGACCTTTCCTTGTCTTCTTCTGGGAACCTAATATTTTCTAGGTCCTTGTTAGGCTTAGATGATTAACTAAGTCCTAATCCAACTCCTCTCCAAGAGTCTCACACCTTGTGCTTCACCTTGAAGGACTAACACCACTTTGTTATGTGCAAACTCTCTCCTACACTTAGAAGACTCTAAGTGCCAACATCACACAAACATTGAATTGATTGCAGGGGTTCCAAACACATTGGAAACATGCCATGTACTTCCAACTGGATCCATCTTGGAGGATCTCCAAACTCCTTTCCTACCGGTTTCAAGAATTGGTCTTGAGGAGGCCTATTTCTTATAGCCCTTGACAAAGACCTTTACTTCGTTCCTGCCCAAACTTTCCAAACAACTTAAAAAACAAATTCCACATTCAAATACCCTTTTGGATTTTCTGAAGGATTCAAAAGATTCTATACTCCTAAGTCCTCTGTACACTGGTTTCCTATTATCTAGGTTAAATAGGGCTATTAGGCCTAGTTTGTAGGACCCCACTGGTTTTCTTGCTCAAACCTCAGTCAAATGGATTGATAGAACCTCAATCCTTCTAGCATGTTAGGATATGTCTATACCCTACCTAGAACTGTACTTGTTCCGTACTGTACCTCAATCCCCTACCTAAATTCTTCAATTCATTACTGTCAAACCTCTAACGGGCACTCTAAGCTCGCCTAGGACTTGACATTAAACACAGTTGTTCCACTCTCCATGACTCCTAACTCTACATATGTATAAACCAATGGCTCCCCTAACACATCCATCTACCCTCAGGAAAATCCCATGACTAGATTTCATGGGGGAGCCATAAAAACACAAGCTGGTCAGGACAGGACCAGTAAAACCCTTAAACCTTAACCTATCTATTCAGGACACTAAAACAGCTTAAATCAACTTACTTGCAGAATGAAAAAAGTTTAATACTATCCCATGAACATGACTCTAACACTAAATCAAAACATCCAATTCACTTAGTATCACTGTCACTCAATAACACTCAGAGTTCACATAAAAACAGAAATTGCAGAGCTATCTTCTATTCCAAAAACTTGATTACAATCTCCCTCTTTCTTGAATTCGAGCCTGCTTCATATTAGATGCCATTCACCATGTTTGTAGGGTATGTTGGTTGATCCCCCACTCCTATCCTTTAGGGGATCCTATGTAACTGAGTTGCATGCAACATTTGCCATAATGGCAACTATTGTCATGACAATTTTGTAACAACATTTGGCAACTCTGTCATTATTCCACCTTCCTAACTCTTAAGACCTCTATCTCCTATATTTCGAGTAACCAAAACCATTAAAGGCCTCATGGCATCTTTCTAACATCATTCATGTGTTTAGAACACATTTAAGACTCAAATCCCAACTTAAGCTACTAAGGCTAAGCAATGTAAAAACTATTAACAATGACTAACTTTGGTGACCTTAGTCCTAATGACTAACTCACCTAGCCACAACAATGACCTTCTAAGGTCCAAAACAAACATACAATTACTCTGACTTGGCTAATGTCAGATATAAGCCCAAAATATCCTAATTATGGAGGTTAGCCTAGGTGTGCTCCTACACCAGAGATTAATTAGAATACATTTTACATTTGGTTTTTATGTATATTGTACTTATAAATTAAGGTTAGCCTAGGTGTGCTCCTACACCAGAGATTAATTAGAATATATTTTACATTTGGTTTTTATGTATATTGTACTTATAAATGATGATGGTTGGGGTGCTCCTCTAGACGTCACTCCTAACCTCGCTGATGTATGGGGTAGAAATTTGGATGACCAGGATCCCCTAGGATCTACTGGCACTACTGTAGTTACATAAATTTTATTCTATTTTTTTTCTGGGCTAGGCCCATGTGACTTTAGTTAATTTTGCTGGGCTGGGCCCATGTCGCTTTCGGGGTGTGCTTTCCTACCACCCAACCCTTTTTTATGAATTTTGTAACTTTATTTATATTAATATAGATATCTGAAAAATTCATCAAAAAAATTAAGGTCATGTACTGTGGTAGTTAACTAATTATACGTCATTTGTGAATTTCTTTTTTTTTTTATACAGTTGGTCGAGAGTGGGATGCACTACATTTGTACGTCGCAAACAATCTTGATTGGATGATGGTATGGATTGAACGATGTCAACAATCTGGTTGTGCATTAACATGGGAAGGTGTGGCTTCATTGGTTAAAGAAGCTCATTGTAATGGAGATTCCAATGTTACACCAAGGGAAATTGATTTAGCATATGGTTTAAGAGATAAACATGTATGTATAAATATATTAATCACCATATTATTTAATTATTTTCAATTATATTGATGTATATATATGTTGAGATTTTTTCTTTGCATACATTCGGCCAAGAATAAATATGTTTATCAATTGACGATATTGCAATAAGTTTTGCATGTTTGACATATTGCAGGTGAAACACCACAAGGCTATGTGGTGCAATGGTTGTAAATTTTGAATCAAAAAGTTGGATGACATGAAGAAAATTTGTGACTCTGGGATAACTGCAGTCTTCCAGGTGACTAATGTTTCATCTAGAAGCGACATACATCCAAAAGTCTCAGAAAATAAATACTATGAGATTTTGGATGATATACTTGAGTGTGACTTTAAGTCCTTCAAATTAGTTTTGTTCGTCATCATGTGGTACAGGCTATGATTGAATGAAAATGATCCCGAGAGAACTGTTATTGAACATGATAATGGATTTACCATGGTTAATACAAGGTATTTTGAGCAAGTTGGAAATGAGCCCTATGTTCTTCCAAGCCAATGTGAGCAGTTATTTTACTCAGAGGTTCCAAGTAAAGTGAGTTGGTCATATGTTGTTAGAAATGATCCAAGAGGAAGGCCGGTAAAGTATAATGTGGTGGAAGAAGAAGATATTGAAGAAATAGAAGATGATGTAGATGATGATCAGGATCAACAGTAAGTTGATGATGTGCCTGACAAAGATGTCGAAGAGGAGGAACTAGATCATGATGATGCAGGAGTTAATGTTCATGAAGATGATATCCGTGTGGATGATGACATTACTGAAACTGATATCAATGATGATGATGATGATATGACCAATCCTTACAATGTTGAATCTAGATCGGATGATACAGACAAAGAGTTGGATGAAGAAGAAGATCAATGACATTAATTTGTATTATCTATTTGATATTAATTTCTTGAAAGAATTATATTTGACTTATGTGGTTACATAATTAATTTATGATGTTTTTAATTTTAATTATATTTGAATTATATTAGAATATGTTCAGTTAACAGATGTAAAAAATAAAATGGATAAACCAAAAGATGAAAGCGTGAGACCACTACCTTGTTGGGTGTATGGAGTCTAATGAAGATCTATAAAAATGTAATCTATGATGGCAATAATTCAAAGTGTTTGGCACACAGATGTAGTTTATAACTTGTATAAATGTGCAAGTAAATGACTGACAAACTCTACTTGAGATAGAATGACAATCCTAGTTATGTGATTCTTCTTATTGATACAATTAATACTCTTTAGTTACTGTGATTGACTAGGAGGGTAATATCTTTACTTGAAAGAACCAAATAATCACATCACACAAATACAGCAAATGTGTATCGGTAAACTAAATATATATATATATGCTTGATATATCAATTTAAACAACAGAAAAGCATCAATAGTATCAACTACTTCGAGCATGAGATGATTACAACGACATTTCACCACTTAAGATAGCCATTTAATTTGCAATTTGATAGCAAGCTCTAAGCTAAGACAAATAGACACTAAACCTTACAAACACATACGATTTAGGCCAGTGCCATATACTATTGGGGAGTCGAATTAATTCACAAATATTTAGATTTCCATAACAGGTTCAAACACATAACATATAAGATCTCTGACAATATTGCATTACAATAGTGTCAATTTGTATCCTAACTCAATACTTCTTATCAAATCCCTTTACAAACATATCCATCTATGACTCCATCCAAGCATTTTAATTTACTCTTTGAATTAAAGCAAAAATGGAAATCATACACACCATGATAACAGTGAGATGAATGCCATAACCCTTGATTATATTATTCAAAATTGTGATATGTTTATACAAAGGAGAGCCATGAGCTCTAAATATATCATTATAACTGAAATGCTAGTACTGTCATGAAACATCAAACCTTCATGCTGTTGGAACTGTCAAATTTTGACAAATTCATTATTTCTTCATGATTATTAGTCTCCGAAAAAAGATTCATAATGCAAACAAAAAAATCCTCACATAGCATATTTTATCAAAATCCGATTTAAAATTATGCCATAACGCCCCATAAATTTCATCTGACATTAAAATATTTACATATGGAAATATCGGCATAAGTTGATGCAGGTCTCATCGATGATAATATACATATCCTAAATGTATTGGCAAGACATAGCAAGGGTCACACCAATCAAGTTATACACAGAGAGAATTCGGGTTTCTATATCTTATCAGCAAGACAAAAAGTATCGGCGAGATGATGTAAGGTCACATCGAGCTAAATTACCTTTTGCTGATTGGAGTAACGTAAAGTCTATCGGAGAGAGATTTTAAAACACTTCCCGTAGCATTATTAGTCTTGCTGATAAAGCAAGGGGAGGACTCACTCGGTGAGACAAATGATGTTGGGGAGAATTTAGAAAGTCTTACCGACCCCTTGGGTTACACCGACAGAACTAAGCATACGAAGATAAAGGGTGTCGAGAAGATAATGCGCATGGTCTCACTGAAGAAAAAGCGTATCGGTTGGACACGTCACCGCAGGGAGATCTAAGAGACATCACGGCGACTATTGTTTTGTTGGAAAAACAAATACTTGGTCATGGCGACATAAGTCAATAAAGTGAGCATCTCGGTGAGACAAAAAGCTTTCGAAGTAAGGTGAAGAACTGTTGCCCCAATTCATTAAGTCTGGGCGATAGTTTTTTCGGTGAATGTCATGGCGATAAAAAAACAGAAAGAAAGAAACTATCGGGGAGACTTGTGATGTCGTGGAAACTGCAAGACATCTTAGCGGATGGGTGAACGTTGAACAGGCGGACCGGCCAGAGGTTTGAAATGTCTTATCGATGTTATTGTATCGATGAGACATCAAACAGGTCATACCAATAAAGTTATACACTAGGAGAATGTGGGTTTGTATTACTTATCAGCAAGACAAAAGGTATTGGCGTGACAGTGTAAGGTCATATCGAGCTAAGTTACCTTTTGCCGATTGGAGAAAAGTAAAGTCTATTGGAGAGGCTTTGGTCGATGGAGAGAGATTTGAAAACACTAGCCGAAGCGCTATGGGTCTTGTCAATAAAGCAAAAGGAGGACTCAATCAGTAAGACAAACAATGCTAGGAAGAGTTCATAAAAGTCTTACCAACCCCTCAAGTTACACCAACAGAATTGAGCATGTGGAGATAAAGGGTATCGATAAGACGATGCTTGTTGTCTTGCTGAACAAGAGGCATATTGGTGAGACATGTCACCACGGGGAGATCTAAGAGACATCATAGCGAGTATTATTTTGTCACTAGAACAAATTGCTTGGTCTCAACGACATACTCGATAAAGTGAACATCTCGGTGAGACAAAGTACTTTTGGAGTAAGGCAAAGAACCATTGGCCCGATTCATTAAGTCTGAGCGATAGTTGTTTTGGTGAAAGTCATGGCGATATAAAAACAAAAGGAAAGAAACTATTGGGGAGACTTGTGATGTCAGGGAAATTGCAAGACGTCTTGGCGGGTGGGTGATCGTTGAACCCTGATGTGATAGCGATAATTTCAAAAAAAAAACTTGTAGCATTCATGTCTCGATCGGTAAAGACATTAATGGTGCCACGAAGCGTAGGAGATTTTGCATATTAGGGTATGATCAATTGAAATCATTGTCTCACAGAATTCAAAGCGAAGGAGAGGAAGGGAACCAGTAGAGCAATTAAGGCATTCACCTAGCTTGAGTTTGGAAGAAGCTATAGTAAGTTTCTCATCCTCTTAGAATTTGTAAAAATTTGAATTATGGAAGGCACTAGTTCAAGAAAACTAAAGGGAAGAAAACCCAGGGAGGGAAGCCAATCGAAAGAAAAAAAACAAAAGATTGAGTTGCAACCAGAAGGTACTGAAAGGAAGCTAAATCAAGACCTCATAGACCAGTTACCTGGTTATGGACCTAAAGCTAGGCATTCTGCATAGCTCAAAGTGAAAGTTGATAAATTGGACGACAAATGCAAATTTATAGGTGATGTTTGGACTCCGATTAGAGGCTATGAGTTATTCAATTTCCATTACCATAAGAGAAATCGCTTTGAGCCAATATGCAATCCATGGAGGCTCAATTTAGGAAAATTAGTGTGCCCTAATGTTTTTATTAATGTCAAACTGGTAAAATTGTTGGCCGGACACTATGATTCGAAAAAGAAAGCTATATGTGATTCATCAAGGAATCCATTGATACATGTATCTGAGAATAAAATTGCTAAGGTTTTCAGAATGGAGGGAATATGCAGTGACAAAGTAGTGAGTGAAGAGCTTGATAGTGAGTTCACAAGGATGGACACCATTTATAAAGGGTGGAGGTTACCTCTGCATAGAATTAGGTGTCATGGCAAACCTACTCCAATGGAAGATAGTGAGGGGCCACCCTTTCATGTAGACCTCTTCGAACCTTACCTAAAATATACTTACTACTCAGTGGGATAGGTATTAGGGATGGAGGTACCTGAGCATATGGCGGTCGTGCCCATGGTGATTTCTGTAAACATTCAGTACCACAATTTTAGATCATTTGACTATGCTGCACATGTTTTTAAGGAGCTGGATGCAGGTTTGATGGTGATAAAGAGTGGTGCTTTTGTTCTCCATCTCAGAAATTACTCACTGCTGATGCACTTAGTGTTGTATTTTGGAAAAGAGTTAGCTTTATGGCCGCAAGAGCTGAAGATTTCACAATCCGACAAGGAAGGTAGGCCATTGCCTATTCAATTATGGACCGTTGTTTGGGACATCATGTTTGCCAATTCAAATTTCTTGCATTTTGAAGAATTCTTTGTGAAACCCTTGTATAGATTTTTTAGCCATCCTTGTGATTATTCTTTATTTGAACAATTAAAAAGGTTTCTTAGGCCTAGAGATTACAATGGACCAATTAACCACAACTGGAGGGATTGGTATTGCTTAGAGAATGCCACAATGATTAGGGTTTATGGATTTGAGGATGCACCTTTCATTCTGCCCAGAACTGTCTCGGATAGAATTGCATACCTTGAAATTGTTAGGAAAATGGATTACTCCGGTGTTGTGAACTTAAGTTCATATGGGAAACAAGTTTTTATGCCCAGTACATTATGTTTTAGTGATTTCACTGTATTAGCCAAGGAAGGTTATGATCTGATTATGGACAAATTATTGCACTACAACATGAGCAAAGCACTAGTGAGAAAGAACTTTGATCCAGAAGGGTATATCCACTCTGTCAGACAAAAAGTAAATCTCGGAGGGTACCATCATGTGCCCTTTAAATCTGATGACATAATCAGAAACCTGGAGGCAGAGGAAGCTGAAATTGTGATTGAAAAACATAATCAAGAGTTGGTGGATGCTGAGTTGTTATCCTCCATTAAGGGGATTTCAGAAATAGATAGGCCACAAAGCTCATCTAGGAAAGTTTCAAGAATGAAGACTCAGGAGTATGCCTATGTTGCTAGAGAAACAGATGTTGAGGAAACCATGGATGTAGATACAAGACATGAAGACTATAGGTCTTTCATATCAGATGATGAATTTATAAAGACCTTGGAGTTTAAGACATTTTTATATAAGCAAAAAGGGAAAGAGATAAGGGGACAGGTTGACAATGTCACTCCAGGGAATGAGGATCAACTATTAAAAATCTTAAAGGATGAAATGGACAAAGAGATGATTGACATGACCCCTGAAAAGGGGAGGGAGCTACTTGAAAAGGCAGGTGTTATGATTTTTCCATGTTTGGATATGAATTCTACATTAGTTTTTGATATTTTCTTAAAAGATAACAATGCTACCCATAAGCTCAGTATAGAGAAGGTGACAGAGGTATACATAGGATCAAGATACAATCCTGATGATGAAACATTGATGATTTGGGCCTTGTATCCTCATCACAAGAAATCAATTGTTATTGATACTGAAAAGGCATTCGGACATGTCATGACCCTGAAGGCTGGGGAGGTTGATCCTGTAGCGACTGCTGATATTGGGATAAATATAGCCAAGTTGAATAAAGCACAAATCCAAGCATTGATAAGGGAAAGGGAGAGGTACAAAACCAATAATGAGAGGATGTTGAGAGAGAATGAATGCTTGAAAGAATTGGTAGGTGGTGTAACAAAACCAACAAGGATGCTCACTCAAGGTGAGAGTTCACAAAAAAAAGACCATTGGGAAGGGTCAACTGCATACTCTCAAGGGAGAATGGATGCATTTGCTGCAATAATAAAAAAAGGCAGGTTGTTTTAACCACTTGGTTAAATAAACTTTGGGGAAAACATTCACAGTACGTAGATGCAATAAAGGAACACAAGAGAGTGGATAGCAGAATTCAGGAAAGAATTGAGGAATTGGAGGAGTACACTACTAGTAATGAAGAGATTGAAAATGCCAATTGTATTATGGATAGGCATAGGGATTTCTATGTAGAGTTACAAGGGGATATGCAGGGATTGACAGAGGCTACCAAAGATAGATTCACCAAGTTATGTGATGATGAAGGGAAAATGAAGGAAGTGACTACATGGAAAAGTGAGTGCGAAACAATACTCCAAGGGATGCTGGAGACAGCCACTACAAAATATGTGATATTGGATGCAGCATGTGAGAAAAATGAGCAAATGATAATGATGGAGATTGTGATCCACGATGCGTTGGGAGATGCTGACACTCATGAGCACCAGGATTATACAGAGCATATGTCTATAGTCTATTTGTGGCTCAAGAGAAATTAGTTAATAGTGGATTTGTTAAACCTTTTATGATTTAAACCTTTTTGAAAAGGCACGTCCTTTTACAAACTGATGTATAAGTATCCGTTGTTGGATAAATTTAAGGGGTAGAAGATAGAATTAGAATAGGATAGACTGATGTAAGCATTAAATTTTCAGAAATGATGACATTCAAGGAGACTATGTTGCATGTATGAACTTTGAAGGAGATAATGAAAGACTGTTGATTTAGTGGCTTCATTCTGGTATCAATTGTTTGTTGGATTCTTGTGATTATTTGATTGTCTCCAATCTTATGTTTCTTGGTTGTTTAAATTGAAGTATCAAGTATATATTATATTTATCAGTACACATTTATTGCTTTTGTGTGATATGGTTTACTAGATTCTTTAAAGAAGAATTAAAATTCCTTTCAATAAATTACAGTAATCTGGGAATGCCATTTGGATCATTAAGAAGAATCAGATTATTGGATTTTATATTCTACCTAAACTAGGGTTTATCAATTACACTCTTGCATGTTTATACTAGTTGTAAACTCATAATTATATGCCAAACAATTAGAGGACCCGCTAGATAGAAACCATTCATTAAAGGCTTTCATTTGACTCCGTTTTACCCAATAAGGCACTGGTCTCCCTTATTTACATTACATTAGTTTTATTCATTTCATTTAACATCTCGTAATTGAACATATTAATTCATACCTTCATATTGCATATAAAATTTATACCAAAGTAGGATCATATCTTTCCATTGTTAAATTGCCATTTGTGGATAGTTAGATCAAGTAGGAAACATAAATTGAACATATTAATTTAGTATAAGAGTCAACCAATCATAAGGAAAACATAATATGAAGATGAATTTTCTCAAATCTTGTGGTTGTAGATGCCCTTTTGAAATCTATGCAAAATGTGGGAGGATAGACAAAGCTCATGAACTATTTGACACAATGCCTCGAATAATTGTAATCTCATGGAATACACTCTAATTAGAAAAGTCTCATCACTGCCCTCATAACAATCTATCAATTTTTTTTAGTGTCTATTGTGTTATACCCAATTTGGGACATGGGGTATAACAAAATAGACAATAAAATAAATTGAGAGATTACAATTCTTTGAGACATTTTGTCAAATAGTTCACAAGATTTTTCTATCCTTCCACATTTTGTATAAATTTTAAAAGGGCATCTACATCCACAACATTTGAAAAAAATCATCTTCATATTATGCTTTGATGGATGTCTATACCTTGATCCAAATCTCCCATATTAAGGAAACCAAAAAGGATTTTGGTGAAGGTTGTGTTGGTGTTTAAAATACAATCCATGTAGAGGTTGCAGATATCTAAGAGCTAGCCAACCCCTATCAAGGAAAACTAAAACCACTAATGGCCAACTAATGAGAGTCAGTAAAGGACTGACTTCTCCTAAACTTTTGGCTCTGTAGGACCAAGGTGGGTAAACCTAAACGTGTTCACATGAATGTCTCATGATTGGTAAGAGCGTTTCCTATGTACAGATTACAATTCCTACACACTCAAAGGGATAGTGATCATCTCAAGGTTTTGGCAGACCAGAGAATGACTACCAGTACCAAAGAGCAATGGAACTGACCCACTTATTTGGTACAATACCTCCTTGAGGAGGACAAGGTTGTATTCAAGTGTTTTGTGTTCAGTATTTGGATATCCTTGCTTAGAACCTATAGTCTTGAACTAATAAAATGACACAAACATTATCCAGTGCTTCATCCATAGGGCAACGGAGTCATACAGAACAAAATCCTGATACGATGAACCCATCTCATATAGCATTACTATCATGAGATATTTTAGCATATTAAGATAGTACTTCTTCAAGCATCCTGAGTATATACAACCATGAACATGTAACTTATTTTTCAAGCATTTGATTAACTCTTTGAGTTAAAGCAAGAAAATGAATCACATTTTCAATTAACTATTGAAACTGAATAGATGAATCTTTGATAAAGCTATTCATAATCCATGGCACACACCTAGGAGAGTAAACCATCTTAATTTTATAGATTTCTTTCAATATCAGTAATTAAAAAAACATATCACACTAATCTGTATATAAACCTAACCCCAGGATGACTTCCTGAAACAAAATGTTCATAACACTTTAACAATAAAGAGGACTGTATAACTTCCAAGCGTCGGATTACAAAATTTTTCTGACCCTTCACAATGAGCCGTGAAATATCCTTTATAGAATAAGAGAGCAACAACCATTAGGCTACATTGTGACACCAAATTGAATTTCAGCACCAAAATGAAATTTAAATTTACATTCCTTGTCATAATGATACCGTGCATGAACAAAGGAATCAAAATGGTTATGAAATAACCAGTCGAAAAACAAAATTTTGTGCAAAGAACGTGCACGTCCATATCCACATCCACATCCACTTGATAGAACAACAAGAGAAGAGAAGAAACCTCCAATGGACCCACTGCTAGTAATCATGAAGAAGCAACATGGCCCCGGTACAAGCAACCACTCCGAGTTCGAGCCTGCGATAGCGATGGCACCACCTCCTCTTTACCAACCTTGCGAGCACATTCATGAACAACTGGACCTGGTGCTAATGCAGACATTGGCTTAATTGCCAAAACCCCCTCATCCACTCCCATAAGATCGGCCAGGGAAGCCAAATAGTACCATTTATTAAAATCAATCTCAGATTCATCAGAATCCGAGATGATTATTGGGGACGAACAATGGATTGGCCTCTTCCCAGTGTTCCTAATAATAGCCTTGCGAGACATGGGAGAATCGGATTTCTTCATGACTAGTAAAGCCAGCCTCGCACTCCTTTGCTTAACTAATTTACTCATGATAGAAACACAGCGCAACCACAAATAGAAGAAAAACCTTACTGCACTTAGACACAAGAGAATGCAATGTTGATTACATACAATTCAGTTAGCATTTATAGAGCAAGCCAGTATGTAGGGTACAATTACTTGAAGGTGATTCAAGAACTTGCACAGTTAATGATCCAGATAACTATGAATACCCTCAGTAGGATGGCACTATTCACACGCAGGAGGAAATCATGTGGAGATCCTTAGGAGAAAAGAAACCTATATCATTAATGACACGAGCAATAGCTAAGTAATACATGCCATGCAGGCAATTTAGACACTTCTTCCCTATAAATGAACCATCAATTCGGGAGGCACTTTAACAAACAGAGGGTGGAGATCAAGTCAATGGATGTTGAAAATCCACGTCGACGCCTTCAGAAAACATATCCAATCAAAAACCCGCAGAAGAATAGACCTAGACCGCACAATGGGTCCCATATAATCCCACTGGCACGAAAAGAAAAGCCACATGCCACTCCCTCGCAAACCTCGCAACACTCTCCAGGATATTTACTCTGCCCATGTGAGGTGTGTGAGAGATCATGATTACCCCATTATTGATGGCTATTACCAGTGAAAAGATGGCCCCCTGTCATATCGAACACCTCGGGAAGAAAATCCATTTATCCATTCACGTCACGTGGCCATATATCACGAACCTTGCACTACTTTGATGACACCAACAGACAAACCTGCGAGGTCTGCGAGAAGCAGTCAAGATTGAATTTTGTGATCGGACAGCTCATCAGCCCTCAGATGGAACATTTAAGTGGGGCCTGCATTGAAATTTCTAGCGGTGTAATACCTAGGCCATTACGTCAAAAACACCGGCAAATCAGGTGAAATAGGGCCGGTTAAGCATGACCCGAGAGGGATGAAACCTCACTTAAGTGTCTGGTCCACCGTGGCAATAGGTCACCATTAAAAAATAACAAGAGGGTTTTGATTGATCCATATTGAAGGTTACCCTGAGTAATTTAGGAACCCTCTAACCCCAGCTTCAATTTATTGAAGTTCCGTCAGGTTGTGGAATTTTTCTTTGCATCTACCAATTGCATTTGTTTGAAAGTTTCTAAAACCTTTTCAACAAATCCATTATGTGTATATTCTAAAATCATTATTGTCCTTATAGTACCTCTAGTCCACATCACTTTGTTTTCTGAAGAAACTATTACCATATATTTCTTATTTATGTTCTAAATTGGATACATGTTTATAAGTTTGATATTACAATTAATAATATTAATTTTGGCAAGACATTAAAAGATTTTGTTGATTTTAAAAATATATGCATCCCAATGTAAAAATGCCAACAATGGAAGCAATGATTGTAACACATAATTTTTGATGTAGTATCCAATTCAAAGGATGATGTTACAATTTAGGGTTATGATTGGGTATTTAATTAGGGTTAGGATTTAGTGTTCGGGTTAGTGTTAGGTTTAGAGTTAGGGTTAGGGTTAGGAAAATAATGTTAGGATTAGGGTTAGATTAGGGTTTGTGTTTTATGGTTAGGGTTAGATTTAGAGTTTTGGTTATGGTTGGGATTATATATGAAATTAGGGTTAGGGTTTAGTATTACAATTAGGGATTATAGTATCAGGGTTATATCTAGAATGAAGTTTTAGCGTTATTGTAATTATGATTAAGGGTTGTTTTTATATTTGGCTTAGAGTTGGGGTTAGGATTAGGGCCAGGGATAGGGCTAGGGTTATGTTTAGGGATAGGTTTAGGGTTATTAGAGTGAATACAACTAATGAATAAAATAAATAATATTTAGGGTTAGGTAATTAGGGTTAGGGTTGGGGTTAGAGTTTTGGTTGTGGTTAGGGTTATAAATATAGGATAAAGGTGAGGGTTAGGGTCAAGGTTAAGGTTTCGAGAGAAAGGGTTAGGTTATGATTTGGATTACCCTAAACTCTAACCATAACCATAAACCTAATCCCAAACCTAACCCTAATTGTAGTGTTTGAGGCTAGGCTCAAACACTATATAACCTAACCCTATATAAGCTAACACATAACCTAGCACTAGAAAAAATTATTCTCCCAAACAATCTCCTCTACTTCTATTCATGCCTACTAGAGTTGCAACATTCAACATTGGTGCTTCAACCATTCATTCAAAGATAATAATTTGAAAGCAACGTTCATTTGTAATATAATTAATCATTTAACAATATTATAATTATTATTAATCTAATACAATATTAATATTATTAATAATATACCAATAATATTAATAATCTATATATAGACTATATATAATCTTAATATATCAAATATATCATTATAATTCATATAATGTAATATAATATTGTTATATAATATATTAATATTATAACATTACTATTAATCAAAGTGCTTTAATATTTATGTCGAGTTTTAATACATTATATGATAGGTTACTAAAGCGGCTCCGAGATGCACATGCTCAAAATTGACGGTGATGTTATAATCTTGTTGAAAAGTTGCTTGATGGTTATGTTCAATGCCGGTGACTTCTCAAACACAAGAAGATGTGATTTTGGCCCTATTAGGAGAAGATTTAAAAGTTGATTCTAGAGCTAAGAAAAATTATCATATTAAATTATGAAGCCCCTTTCTTTGGCAAGGAGATTCCATGTGTGTTCAAAAATTCTTGTTGCACACATTTCCATTACTCATGTTGCTAAGAACCTTGCAAATCCTCATATTTTAAGATTGAAAAAATCCAAAGGTATATTTTATGGCCTCCCTTTAACCAAGGAAAATGGTTTCACAAAGTATCCTAGGAGTTTTATTATTTCCCTCATGACTATAATAGGCTTGGCTTACTTTATTCACTACTCTAAATGGCGTCATAATAGGCTTTGCTTGCCTTATATTCACTACTCTAAATGGCGCCATATTTTTTTAAAATTTAATTAACATACTCTAAAACCTAACTAAAGCAGGTTGTAGCTCGTCAAATTGGACAAGTGAAAAGTCAATACCAGCACTGAGGAAGACTTTGGAGGAGTGAAAACAAGGTCAATACCAGCACCGACGAAGAGTTTGGAGCTAAAACAAGGTCAATACTAGTGTTGAGGACCAGGTTGAGGGCACTCAGGGAGAATCAATGACCAAGGGACAATGAGTACTGTAAGTTTGGCCCCCACATTCTCGTAAAATGGTATAAGATAAGACAGAAAAAATAAAATAGCTTTGTCTTTCACATTTTTATAGTGATTACTAGAGGCACATAGACCAATTCTTCATAATAGATGAATTTGATCATACTTTTCCAATGATGCAATAGTTCAACTTTTGGGTGTATCATTTAGGCAACAGTTCAACTTTGGGGTTCATCATTTAGGCAATGACAGATCCCTACTCTTTCCATATGCTCTTTCCTTTCTATTTCTTTAAATTTATAGTTTGTCTTATATTGTATTGAAATAGTTATTCCCACAATTTGTGTGGGACACCAGACATTTGTAATTATCAATAAAAGACATTTGTGAAAATTTTGTGCAATCTTTTTCTTGTATACATTTGCATAATGAACTACAATTCATTTGACAATACTTTTGTGTATATGAATGGAACTTAGTAGAATTGAATGTGTACCTTTATCTTTATTTTTGCAAAAACTATCCCAACTTTACTTGATTGAGTTAGAAGCTAAATTAGGTAAAAAAATTGGTGACATCTTCTATATGTTTGCCTGCTAAACATCCTCACCAGTTGCCTAAACTTATCCAATGGGCATGGTGTCGACTCTTGGAATTTGACAAGACTTGAGAAATAGTCTTGCATAATGTTGTAACTCATCCAAAATAGTGCATAATGTTGGCATTTTTTACAACCCAAGTAGAACCTGTAGAAGCTTCTATGAGCTTGCCATACTCAATTTTAAAAGTCTTGAAGGCACTATGCCAACTTAACGAGAAAAATGCAATAAAACTATTATCTCTCCTACACTTCAGACTCTATAAGATCCAGGAGGGTATCCCTAAAATATATTATCATTCATGATGAGAATGATTTTCTCATGATAAACAACAGATAAATTCCAGTCTAAGTTTAAACAAGATAATCCTTCAAGAAATTGGCTATTTCTTAGGAGAATTCAGCTCTTATTTAACAAGGAATTGAAATAACACCTAAGTGTGTTTTTATGAAATATTCGAGTGAAATTGCCTGAAGCTATAATGGAGTCAAACTGGAAACTGAACTACAGGGTAACTTTCATCTAGACCATCTATGATTTGTATGTAAGGCATTACCATCCATTCATCAATACATAAATCTATTACTCTTTAGCAAATCCTATGTGCTAATTTACATGAACTTATTGAACAACTGAAGCATTTAACAGGTCCATTGAACCAAAGCTATAGTCGAACATAATCCACAGGAAATGATAAATGAAATTTAACGAACATCATCTTTGATAGAATTTTCATTAAAAATTCATGCAAATTATTACAATAGGAGAGAAAATAGACTCAAAACAATCACAAGATTTGCATAAGTATGCTCCAAAACCCCATGATTTACTAAGTTCCCAAATAGACTCAAAGCTTCAAAAAACTAGACATATTCTTTTCTCTCTCTCTACTTGATTCATCTCTTACATATCTTAAGTAATTTCAATAGACCTATTCCTCAACCTAGAATTCCCTTTTATAAAAACAAGGGAGCAAACAAGCTTTAGGCCAGAGGATACACATGTCCATTTTTTACTGGACCGCTAATTCCTAATCAGTTATCTTAACATCATTTGCTTGGTAAGAGAAGAAAAGCTTAAAACAAAATGATGATTAATTTGTTACAGAGGAAAGGAAAGCGTCGTTCCAAGTATTGATTCCCTGACACCAAAGCATCTTTTAACCGCTCCATGTGCTGATTTTATTTGTGCAATTTGTACTTGAATCCGGGAAGAGAATGCATTTCAAAATATAATACCATAGGCCAGACCTGTATTTTACATGACCAAATTGTAGCTCTCATCCCCATTATTTATAATTCAAGTTCATCAATAAACATCTTTTTCCATGACTCAAAATATTCCTCCGACAGCCAATTGAAAGCCACCACCCGGTCCACCATTTTTTGATAAGGTACATACTTTATCATTAATGACGTGGCTGTCTTGTCAAAATTCTCCAGGAAACTAATGACAAGTGATAACTTCTCTAAAGTGTTCTCCAACATGCGAATATCAGCATTTTTGCATATCTCATGAGTTTGGGCGGTCATTATATTATTCATTTGCTCCTTCCATGCCTACAAAGGCTTGACACTATCCTAACTATGCAAAATATGAGGTAGTGGAGTCAAATCTTTTCCATCATAAATATCCTTCAGTGCTTTGATTTTAGACTCCATAGGAGCAGCAGACCCCTGGAATTTTTGCTCAACAATAGTCTTAACAAATTGATATGTTGTCATGACTGTAGGATACTTATTCCCTTGCTGCTTTGCTCCAACTGCCATAAATTTCAATTTTTCCATTCTAGGGCCCCATCTATTTAGCAAAGGGATAGCCAATTCTCTGTCCCTTGGAAACAATTCAAGTGCTTGTAGCATCAAGGCATAATTTGCATGAACACCATTCAGCTTACTCTGGACCCATTTATGTAGATGCCTTAACACATTATCAACAATTTCTAAATTATTCCTTCCTGCTGCATCTTGGATTTGATTTACCATCTCCTTATATTCTTCAATCTGCTATAGTAACTTTTCCCTAGAAGGATCTTCACTCGAGGTACTGGCCTTCTCAACCGTAATAGGCACTTGTCCCATATTCTACGGGACCATAGCCCAAGATTGAACCTGTGTAGGAGGTTGGGGTTGATCAATTGGTGGGTCAACAATAATTTGGCTAGAGCTAACCTACTTTTGGGATCTCAAGATTTCCATTTGTTGCCTTAATAAGGCCATTTCTGCTTCCAATTCTACCACCCTTTGCTGACTCTTATTATACTCAATAATAATGTCATTATACTGGTTCCTCAGAGTATCTCGGTTTTTAGTTAAATCCTCCATAGTTGCCCTAGAAAATTTGGCAGCATTCACAACCATGTCAACAGCCTCCAAGGCATGGGTATCAGCAACTCTCTTCACAATCAAATGACCACTAAAATCAGATGTTTCAGCGACAATAGGTTTTCGAAACCCTATAGATAGTGACCATATTTCCAAAGAATCCCACTCTTCACTGAAAGTTGATCCTTTAAGTGCTAATGCCGCCTCCTCCTCTGTTGTAAGAAGCGGTTTATTTTCCCTTCGTATTGTATCAAATACTATAGCATCAGCAATATCCCACACTTTGAACCAATGTTCTACCCTGTTTTGGTGTGATTTCCTTAAACCTCTCCTTCAATTGTACTCTGACCTTTGACTGAATTACTTGCTTTGGAAGCTCTGGTGCAAACTTCTCTCATGTTCTACCTGCTTAGTATAAGATGAGAGATGATCTCTCCATACAAAATCTTCAAAAGCACAGGTATGGATAAAAGAGTCATCCATCATGAATTCTTTGCAAGCTTCCATTCTCAAATCATCACTATTTGTAATTCCTTTAATCTCATCCTTCCCCAATCTTAGGGTGATGGCTCCTGAGCTTGTTGCAATGTTAGTCGGATCTAGTGGAATTTATGGATTTATTTCATCTAGAGTTACAATAATATCCTCCTCATCATTACCTTTCTGGCCAACATCCCCCATACTATCAGTTCTGGCCTCTTTGGGGATGATGTGCTAATCTGTTCTGAACTCTTCAGAGGTGAATCCAGATCAATAATACCAGATACTGATTTCCTTAGGACGGATGATGCACCACTCATCATAACTTCCTTTATCCTATTTCTCTTCCTTCTTGAAAACACTTCTATTTTCCCTTGAGGCTGGTAGGTAGGCCTTTCTTTGATTCTTATCTCAGGGTGCTGCTCAGTAACATGTAACTTTCCCTTTCCTTCTACAATCCTTTCCTCCTTCAAGACTCCTACTATGCTCTCAAAATTATCAAGAACATAGATTGCCCTGCTAAGCTCATCTTTAGCATCAGGTATAGGATCAAAACCAGGTATTTTCTCCTATTTACTTCTTACCATTTTTGAATAGGCAATGTACATTGCCTTTCTCTCATCCTGTAAGTCCTCATCAAAAATATTCTTAATGATATCTTCAGGATAGTAGAAATTGTGAACAAAGGTTCCAGTCCAATGTCTAGCCTTCATATGGGAGATAAAACCCTCAGGATCATAATTCCTAGGGCATAAAGTTTTCAATCTATATGGCTTGAGTAACAAGTGTAAATTTCTCCACCCTCCCTTTATCATAACAAAATCTGCAAAAGTTGTATATTCAGGGAAAAATGATCCTTTCTTGTGTTCAGCAGGCAAATGGAAATCTTGAGATGCTCCCAATTGCCTCATAATATCTACAAAACCAAGTCTAAGAGGAACTTCTTTAGGTAGGACAAACAGGATGGCATTGGTGCCAAAGACCCTGAAGATTGTAGTATTGTGATTGAGGATAATAGCACCCCAATTGTGGGTTAGATTCAGCTCAGGCCTCATCACATAGGTCTTAGAAAGTCATGAATTTCTTTTGCAATCCTGGGTGGATCAACAACTAAAGCCTTCCTTAACTTAGATCCAAAAATATTATGAAAGGTGACATAATCAAACTTATGATCATTTTTGTCTAAGACCCTAGTCCAATATTGGACAGGCATTTCAATATCTCCTTCCATCTTCCTCAACTCCATATCTTTTTCAAATACCTTCTGACCCCTATATAAAAACATATGAATCAACAGTGAAAACCATCTGAATTTTACCCAATTCTTTCCCAGCTTCAAAGCTGCTAAGCCGGAATCTATGTTCTCTGCAAGGTAAGTGGCAAGGTCATATACCACATTATAACCAGGGTGTTGGAGGTTGACAACCATATACATTATCTCTATAGGCACAGTCTTCTTTAGGTCAATCCCCAAAACTTGACATAGTGCACAGATGGTCTTCTTGAAATGAGGGGCGAAGTAGTCTACCGGGAAAGGTTCAGGCTCATTCTTGCCAATAACAACCTTTTTTTTATTCTTCCCTCTTCTCGACATAGCCAAATGGGGTATCAAAAGGGATGTCCTTATCAAACCCTTAGTGTTTCTGTATTTTTCCCTAAGGACCTCCAATTTGATGGGAATCATATCCTGGCTCCATTCATGTAAGCCAAAAATCTCTGCAATTTCCTCTCTGGTTACTTTAATCATAGGCTTTCCAAGATGTGTTCTGACAATTAGAGTCATAGGATCGTACCTTGCAGCAATATCTTTTAATAAGTCTACATCTTCATAGACATTCGATACCACCAGCTTACCCAAGTCCTGTCTCCATGGATTACACAAAGGAACAGGCAAATTTCTATTTCCAAACCAATTGGAAAAGAGCTACCAACCAGTGTATGCCAATTCGACATCATAGATTGTACACTATTTGTCCATTAAACCTTCATGAATCACGAGTCCATAGAATAATATCCTTCCTTCTTGCTTCTTGCTCATAGAAGGTTTCAACAGATCAATAATATCTTGTGAGTAACCCCTAGGCGTAGCCTCGGGACCAATAGTTCGTGCCTTGGATGCCATATATTTTAAACAGAAGGGGATTTGAACTAGGGTTTTCTTAAAGAAAAACAAACAATTACACCCTATTCTCAACTGCCGTTACAGAAAACTTTTTATATGCACACAAATCACTAGCAATGACCTATATAAGCTCTAACAGCCAATTCACTTAACAATTCACCAGGAATCGAAAAGGACACAATCGCCAATTATTCAATAGGCAATGCTAATATATTCTGAAATTACAAAAGAAGGCATTCGTATCACTTACTGTTTATTTTGTAGAGCGTCAATTGTCACGATAATGGAGAACTGAGATAATAGTTGCTTTTCTAAACACCGAGGAATTCTTATAAACCAGAATGCAACATTGAAATAGCAATCCACTGGTTATTTAGCATTTAATTACGTAGGCCGAGTCAAACTTGACCATTACTATTCACTCGTGCTAGATAGAACGGCTATAGTACAACACCAGTTTGTTTGAAAACACGTCATTGATCAAAGATATAGTTGGCTAGATAGATAGTCCAAATTTGGTCAACAGTAGTTTGAAAATGACACATCCTCCTTCCTGTCAGCAAGCAAGCAAGAATATTGCCCATTAGGTACCACATCAGCATGGAACAGGTCCCACCTCATTCGTTAATCGATAACACTAGTGCCCATTCATCAACACATCGTGTACCTCACAACATTATTGAAACTAAAGTTTTAATTGCACGAGGTCAACGAGGAATGGCCCAGATGCATCAGATAGTACATAGCTGTCAGCATCATCACTCGTCCATTAGTCGGCACTCAAAAATTGGCCCCACCAAGTTACACAATAGGTGGCAGCATCTCGCAAGCCTCACAACATTTTCTGTGATGCAAGCACAAACCTTGCGAGGTGTGCGATGAATGGTCAAGATCGCAGTTCCTGCATCCGTCGGCTAATACAAATCTGCACATGCGAAATAGTTACTTTAAAGAAAGGGGACCACTAGACAAATGGGGAAATAACCCATGGGGTCAAAAAATAATTTAAAGGCTATGTTGTAAAGGTTAATAGGCTGAAAACCACAAGGACGCATAATTCAAAATGCAAAACCGAAAGAATAGGTAAAAGGGGTCAGTGAAGTGACGGCCAAAAGGGATAAAACATGACTTAAGTGACTGAGTACTACTGATAGCAAGTCAACGGCCAGAAAGAAAAAACCCCCAAATACCAGACTAGTAGAAAAATAACGAAGATAAAACTACCCCAAAGGGAAGGAAAATAAAAGCTCCACCACATAACACCTACCAACCTTATTCAACCTACCAAATGACTCAAAACAAACTAACTGTGCAAACACAACTTATTCACTTAAAACAAAAACTATCCAAACCTAGACTAACTGAGGAAAGGAATACCTAAATAAAACCATTAACTAGTTCATGAAAGTAGCTACCCTTTCTTTGCAACTTGTAATGCTCCATATGTTTGTGAGCATCAAAGAGGAAATGAAGAAATGATAGATGTTTAACCAACTATTGCAATGCCTCATAAATGGAGAAAACAAATCCACAAATCCACTTACCATTCATGTTATCTTAAAATGGATAGGATAGTAGGATAGAGTCCTCATGCTTGGGTGCAATAATGACTTGTGATGCATTGCTAGTTTCCATCCTAGTTAGATGCCTGATAGGACATCCCCTTGAAAGCTTTAGATTGGTTTTTCCTTTTTCCTCTTTTGGTGTGATCATATCCTTCATCTTACTCTTATGGTGCTCTTGTGGTACAATAAATTGATTTGGAACTTCATGGTTTTCTTCTTCTTTCAAAGAACCCAATAAGGTTGATATAATATTATCATGACTGCATTCTTCAAACCTTTCTACCTTTTTTATGGTTGTCCTGTTTCATGGCTAAGTTTAGACAAGAGAGAAGACAATTTGAATGATTAGAAATAACATCATTACCTTCACCTTACATGATAAATTTCCATGTTGATTCCTCATCCATGGTCAATGGACCATCCTCTTCCATTAAGATAGCTAATAACTCATCAAAGCTATCAGCTCTTGGAAGGCTCTTAGGAATAGCTAGTCCAAGCTCAAAATCCTCATTAGTACACTCCAAATTAGGATTTTCTTCTTCAATGAGCGAAGGTAAATGTTCAAACAATGTAGTAGCCTCTTCCAACAAATTTTCATTTGTTATACCAACCTTAAGCTCTTTTGTACAGCAGAAAGGAAGTTCCTCCAAATAGTTAAGATCTTGCAAATCAACTTCATGATAAGTTTCTTGACTTGAGAGAATAGACTCCTCATAAAGACCATATTCTTCCTCTTGATCCATGTTTGATTTTTCCTCTTTAACCAAAAACTCATCGAATTGTTTGATATCTTCTTGTTGCTTTGAATCTTCATCCTGCACAACAAAACAAGACAACTCATCAAATGGGAAGATCAACTCTTCCTTCTAACCCATCCAGTTTCCTTGTACCTTGATTTCCAAATAATCACCCTCGACTTCTACTTGAAAAAGTTTAGATTTTTCATTATTCACACCATTCATAGGCTTATAAACAATAGATATCTCTTTTGCCTCCTCATAACTGACCTCACAAGTTCTTTCCACTTGAGGAAGATCCTTAATCAGTTTTGAGTCTTGAATTGAAAACAAAAACTCTTGTTTCACTACTAGCTCGACCTCCTCCTATTTGAAATGATCGAGCAACTCCTCAAAAGCTTTAGGGAGTGTTGATAGAGGATTGGCTAGTATAGGAGGCTTTGGTAACTCTTGAGGAAGAGAAGAAGTGATTTTCTTCAAGCTTGGGATTGTTAACACATGCTCTTCCAACTTAAAAATTTCATCATAGTTGTCCATGTTAGATTCAACTAGTAAGGGGATTTGAAAGGGCTTCTCTTGGTTATGAATCAACTATTGGTTTGAAGAAAAAATTTTAAAACTTAGAATTTTAATTGGCTTAGATTCTACAACACTTTCCTCTTCCTGGTTGCATGCATTTGGACTACTAGAACCAACTGATATGTAATTAGAGTCACCATGGTGTTGTTTATATTGCCTCCAAAGGCTAATAATACTGAGTAAAACACCAAATCTATAAGTATTTTGATGAGAAGTTCATCATAATAGTCCCACCAAGCATGCCAATAACTGTTATCTCTCAATATTGTACCCCTCCTAAGTTGTAGAACTTAACATATTGGTGAAACATGGGAATTTTCTAGGTTGTGGGTTACCTAGAGCAGAAAAGAACCTCCAGAGTAAGTTGGCTCTTATGGTAGTCACCTAAAAATACTTGTTGGGAAAAGGGTAAGGAGGAAACATGAAATAAAACTAACTCCTAGCGTGATGCACCAAATATTAAGGATTTGTAATGTTGTTTTGACACACAATGTGATCAATAAAACTCACTGCAATATACATAACTCAGTTTTGACATGTTTTGCATAAGTATTTCATAGATAGGCTTTGAAGTTTATGGAAAAACTCAAGTGGAACAACAAATGACCTTCCTAGAGGCTCAAATATTTGACTTCACAATTGAATCCTACATAGAACTGGTAGAACACAAACTATGACCTGCACAAACATGCACTTTTGTATAAAGGCTATGAGAAACTAGACTAAAACCAAGGATAAACATTATCATCACAAGGAAATATCAATAATTTCATGTTATCACATAATATCCAGTATTGAGAAGGAAAAATAACTTGCTTTTATTGATTGAAAGGTAAAAATACAACTGAGTACAAGTCTATGAAAATGAGTTACAATGCTATCTTTTTCTTGAAAGCTCCAAAAATGAGCTACAATACTTGCTGAAAGAAGAAAGAACTAACTCCAAACTATCATTTGAAGTTACTTTATGCTTGCAAAGACACTGCACAAAGATGTTAAGTAGATTTGATTTTTGATGGACACATTTGGATGGTAGTAACAATAACTTGTAATCTATCAAGACTTGATTACCTTATAACCTGTCAATTTCTAGCGATGAAATGATAAATTAATCATAATGTCACCTTCAGATCACATCACCATGAAAGAACTTCATCCAACATCCTTATGAGTGTAGGCACCACAAAATAGGTATTTGTCAGATTTGTCTTCCTCAAGCGAGGGAAATTTAGGAAGAGAAGAGGAAAGTGAGACATGTAGTAGGTCTAAAAGAGGGAGATCAACTAGAGGTCAAAAGATTAGAAGAAAATTCTGTAAACACGTGGAATTTTTTCTTACTGAAGGGGGGTCATGTTCTTATGATGATGAGAGCATAGGCGACATCGAGGTGCCCTTGAGGTACAAACATCTATGGAAACAATGGGTACCCAAGGAACTTCCTCCAATAAACACTGATCTTTGTGTCAACGAGAGGATATATCGCATAGCACCATTGTCATTACATGGTTTGGGCCTATTTTGCATGGATGGCATAAAAGTCTATTATGACAAAGTTACTGAGTTGATGGAGTATGTTGGACCCTGTTACAGTTACAAAAATTGGATGCAGCTGGTTCGATATACACGAAGTATGTGTAGGTATGCACTATCAACAAATTATATACAACTAAAAGATAAGGATCAAAATAAAGGAGTGGCTAGGTACATTGATGGGAGGCCAAAAGCATCAGGGAATATTGTAGGGTTTATAAATAGTACACGACCTGGGTCAACAAATAAGCAACCCAATTGTATATTCGAGGCACGAGAGGGAAATCATGTATTCATATGTGCGATAAAATCAATAACTGCAGGGGAAGAGTTGCTAATCGATTACAATTTGAATCACTCAGATACAAACACAATTACTATGGGGGTGGTATGTACTATATATATACCATTTTACCCAACCTCCAATTAATGACTCCAATATACCATTTTATTATTATGTTTTTTTCGTAAGTCTATTAGTTTCATTTCGGTAATGTTTTTTATATTTAATTTTTGTCATAGTGGGACATTGATCATACGAGGAAGGCTTCGGCCTAGAGCACAGATCGTGATCCATCTTCAGGCACTTCTATCCGATAGGTTTACATCATTGTAATTGTACAAATTAGATACAAGCAAAATGTTTTATTATTATGTTTTTTTCATGAGTTTATTGGGTTAATTTTGATAATGTTTTTAATATTCTTGTTGCAGTTGGCTAAGGGGGGAAAGGCACCAGCAGTACAGGAGAGCATACATATGGAGGTGTAGTCACTATTATGCGATGATGACATAAAATTTTCCACAAACCCTGTGGATATGATGAGGAAGGCCCAAAAAAATGCAATCAAGAAATCCTTCAGTTGGTATTCGTAGTGCCTCAAACAGATGAGATAAGAGAAAGGGTTAAAATATTGTCTGAGAGAGCACAGAACTTGGAAGTAAGCTGTCATGAGATCTTTAATTATAACATAAGTTCATTCATGGTTTTATATTTTGTACTCTTTTATGTCATGAATTAAAATATGTGTTGTTTTTACAGGATTATATGTGTCCTCATGATCATGCTACTGGCCGTGATCAAGGTACTGCAAGTGTTTCCTGGGAAGTAGGGGATGGTACAAGTGTCAATCCTGATCTTCCTATGCATACAACACATCATCTGACCCCATCATCTATGCCTCTATTGTCATCTGAAATGTCGGAAACACATACCATGTAGGCATTCGGTAGTCCACCCTTTGGCAGTGAACACATGCCACTACATGTGTCAGTACTTGTGGATGCAGAGGCCACTACTACTGGTGATGTTTTAGCAGCATTTCCTGGATCTTCCCATATTACTAGTACAGGAACATTGTCAGTCACATTTGTGGTGACCGAGGATTTCCTTCCCATAAAGATAGAGAAGGTCCCAGGTACTTTAAAATGTTTTAATTATTATTATTATTTTTTTAAGTAAGTGCTAATAGTGGGGATAGTGCCCTATTATATTGATTTACAAAATGGCAATATTTGCCTACATTATAATTGCAGGAAATAATGTTTTTTTATAAACATCTAAGTGATATTTCATTGGAGCTCTTCGGGCCCACCATACGTACATGGTGGAATGCCCAAAATCAAGATTTAAAAGATGATCTCATTAACCATTTAGTTGTTTTGTTCAGTGATAAAACATTCAACCAAACCAAGGTCCTTAAAAAAGATGGTACCTATCTAAAGTATGTGAGGGACCAATATAGGTCACATTTAGAGAAGAACAGAAAGTACGAGCATCCCCCCATGATTCTGAAAAGGGAGTGGAAGGACTTGGTGTCAGATGGAAAGGAAAAGGCTGAAAAGAAGAAAGGAAAGATACTACCGGGCCAAGGAAGGTATGTAATACTATCAACAATTTAATTATATACTGATTAATCTTTCTTTTTACATAATCTAACGTATTTCAAAATTTTCATAGGTTGCCCGACACATCGAAGGCAACAAAGGCAAGACTAGAAAAACAAGGGCAGCACAAACTTGGCTCTGGTGGTTATATGAAAGTAGCCGCACGATTTGTAAGTATCAATAAATGAAATATTGCATCCAAATAATAAATTGCAAACAATTTCGTTTTATCACATCATAGAAGCAAAATTCATGATCACATGCAAAAATGCAGGGCTTTGATTTCAACAGAGTGCCCACACAAGAGGACCTAAAGATTGCCTTCGACTAAGGCTATGGAGCCCTGACTGAATAGCTAAGAGTCTTGATTGGGCAAACACAATCTTCCACTACATCCAACACGCAGGTAAATAAACTCAATAAATTTTATTTCAAATTGAATACTTGTGCAATCTATTCAATATTAATTTCCACCATAATAATGTGCCTATTTGTTTTACATAGATAAGCAATGAGAATCCTGCACATGACATTGGAATGCAGCCTGGTGAGGGTGGAGCACAACTTGCCAATGAAGGCCATGGTGTGCATCCCGGTACTATATGTATTCATGTGCTATACAAAACGTAGTATGGATCAATACAATTAAACATCTTTAATTGCATTTACTGTATTAATGAATGTAACCTTTCATGTTTCAACTTTAGAGCATGTAGAGCATGATCAACATGTTGAGCATGATCAGGCTAGACAAGATCAGGAACATGATGTGGCTCCATTAGGTAAGTAGGACCACTCTAATGTTCTTTTAAACATTTTTAATTGCAATTGGTGTATTAATTAATGTAATCTTTCATGTTTCAACTCCAGATCAAGATTTAGAGGGTGTTCAACATGTTGAGCATGAGGCTATAAGACAATATCAGGAACATGATGTGGCCCAATCAGGTAAAGAGCACCACTCTGATGTTCTTTTAATTAATGAAATACGTGTAACAATAATAATAAAACATATCAATTTAACATTTCTTTGCTATTGCAACAGACCCCCCTTGCAACCTTGTCCACGCGGTTGTGAGTACACGACTAGGCATACATTAAGATCACGAGCAGAGCTCATAACAACTCAAGGGGGGATAGATGATTTTGAAAATGATACTCCACTTCTACTTTTTTTAGCTGCAAAAAAGAAACAAAAAAAAAGTGATTGTAATCATATTATGACAGCCATATTTTTGATAATATGTAAAAACTGAAAAAATGAAATATGTTAATGAATTAATCTGAATATGTTAATGAAAAAATGTTATATGTTAATGAATGAATGTTATATGTTATTAATGGATGAATGAATGATTAATGTTATATGATCGGGTATGGGGAATTGAAAGTGATGTGAGGGGGGTGGAGGGGGAGCGCCAAATGAGCTTACACCTTCACGTGGTTGGCCCTATTAATTAGAGATTATTAAACTACTCTCAAAACAAAGAGAAGCTCAAAAAGGTAAGTAATGCACTTTTCAATATAAGAAATGCATCGTTTGAAGCATCAAACCAATCTACAAAGATGAAAGAAAGTGCTAACTTTTCACTATGAACATTGTGTTGTGTGTGGATTTGGTTTCAAAGCTCTGTTGATGGAGATGGCTTCTATGATAGCCAATAAAATAGTTATCATTATTGCTGCTACAAATAGGCCTCATATTGCTATAATAGTCTTGATCTTTCAACGAATAGGTTTTTAAAAAAAAATGCACTTTCTCATTGAATTTACGATGGACCGCAAAAATGTCTGACGAATTTGCAATGTATCCGATGAAGTTTCACTATAATGACTTGCCTATTTCGTCGCTCGTTCAACGAACTTCTGTCGCTATTTCAATCTAAAATATGTCGCCAAGACTCCTGCCAATGTAATCTTATCGGCGTCATATAGCTGCTCGGGTAGACCTTCAGAACTTACTCCAATGATATATGTCTTGCTGATATGCTTCCCTCGATGAGACAATATGTGTATCTTGCAGATGAAAAGTTATCGCTGAGACAGAAAACCAGTCCTCCCGATATATCTTCTCAGGCAATTTTGATCACTGTAATAGTCTTCATCTTTCACTGAAATGCCTACATTTCAACGAATAGGTTTTTTAAAAAAAAGTGCACTTTCTCATTGATTTTATGACGAACCTCAAAAAGCGTCTGACGAATTTGCAATGTATCCAATGAAGTTTCACCATAATGACTTGCCTATTTCGTCGCTCGTTCAACGAACTTCTGTCGCTATTTCAATCTAAATTATGTCACCAAGACTCATGCCGAAGTAAGTTTATCGGTGTCATATAGTTGCTCGGGTAGACATTCAGAACTTAATTCTATGATATATGTCTTGCTGATATGGTTCCCTCGGTGAGACAATATGTGTGTCTCGCCGATGAAAAGTTATTGCTGAGACAAAAAACCAATCCTCCCGATATATCTTCTCAGGAAATTTTGATCACTATAATAGTCTTGATCTTTCAATGAATAGGTTTTTAAAAAAAAAGTGCACTTTCTCGTCGAATATACGACGAACCGCAGAAATGTTCGATGAATTTGCAATGTATCTGACAAAGTTTTACCATAATGACTTTCCTATTTCATTGCTTGTTCGATTAACTTTTGTCACTATTTCAATCTAAATTATGTTGCTAAGACTCATGCTGAAGTAAGCTTATTGACGTCATATAGCTGCTCAGGTAGACATTCAGAACTTACTCCAATGATATATGTCTTGCCGATATGCTTCCCTCGGTGAGACAATATGTGTATCTCGCTGATGAAAAGTTATCACTGAGACAAATAACCAGTCCTCCTGATATATATTCTCAGGAAATTTTGATCGTTGTAATAGTCTTGATCTTTCAACGAATAGGTTTTTAAAAAAAAAGTGCACTTTCTCATCGAATATACGACGAACTGCAAAAACATTCGATGAATTTGCAATCTATCTGATGAAGTTTCACCGTAATGACTTTCCTATTTCGTCACTCATTCGACAAACTTCTGTCGCTATTTCAATCTAAATTATGTCTCCAAGACTCCTCGATGTAATCTTATCGGCGTCATATGTAGGAGTTGAGAAAATACAACACCACAAACCCCGAAGATCACCTGCATGCAAATAACCTGTCACAAAAGAAGAGATGGAGACAAACAAGCAAGGGTTCTCTGAAAACTGAAAATGTATATATCAGAGAGAATGAGAGAATGAATTGATTTGAAATACAATGGGATCAATCCTTATAAAAAGGAGATCATGCAAACCCTAATAAAACCCTAATAGGAGAAACCCTAATAGAAGCCCTAATAGGATAACATTTAATAATTAATATAATTATTAAATGTCACTTTATGCAAACTAACGTGAAATCTTAAGAAGGGAATAAAGGTAACTTAATCAACATAATTAAGTTAAAACCTTTACCCTAACACCCCCCCTTAAGATGAGCAACAGTGCAGCTACAAACAAATGCAGAAAAGCAAAGGTAACTACAATGCAAGAAGGCAACATGGGTCCCGACAACTAGGCCAGATCAGGTACCCAAATACAACCAAATCTTTGTAAAATGGAGAAATAGAGAAAACCTCATGGGAAAAAGCTCTACTCCAAAAAGAGAAGAAGAAAGCCAAGAAGAGACATCACTGAAGCAGAAGAAGCTGCAAACAACTGTCGAAAGATGACTGCTATGGTGCTGAAGAACCTCCGCTGAAGATAGGATGATCAGGAACAAGAAGACAACAATCTGCATAAGTGCCCATACGACACTACTCGAATCAGATGGCAAACAAAGGCAAACACCTGGAACGAAGATACAAATGGCACAAGAACCAATAGTCTGAAACACTGATCAACTGAGAATGGAAGATTCCTTCCAAGGCGAAACCAAGGAAGCATTAGCACGAACAGTATAATACCCCCCCATAATGGTGAACTGGGAGCCTGACAGATCAACTGAAATGGTGTGCAACACCCTGTAGTGCATGAAGAAAAAGATACAACATCTGAAAGTGCACAAGAAAGCACCTGCAACTGAAAAAGTGGTGTGCAAAACAAAGCACACATGCATGAGGCTGGAATCATATGGATCCATGGTCGTCGTGGAGGGACACTCACCAGACAAAGGTGTGATGGAAAACAAAGGCAAACTACACAACCCCCCATGGTATGGATTCAATGTCGTCGTGGAGGGATACTCACCGGACAAAGATGTGATGGCAAAACAAAGGAAAACTACACAACCCCTCATGGCACTTTATAATATCAGTGCGAGTACAAAATATGGCACAACCTTATGTGCAAAATCTCCAAAAGATGCATGTACAATAGTGTGGCACTTTATCTCAGTGCGTTTACATAAAAGATAGCTTACAAATGATGCTCAAAATGTCCTTAAAGGACAAAATGCTGGAAATACATGAAGAACAACCAAGAACAAAGCATCCCATGCGAACAAAAATTTTCCAAGAGCAAATATGTCCAGGTAATCCACCAGAGTGTGAAAACACAAATAACTGAATAAAAGATACCTAGAGTGAAATCTGGAAAAATGGCATGGATGAAACTAAAGAGCTCTGAAATATGGTTCCAACGCCGTTAAGATTGCGAAAAACGGAGAAACGGATCAAAAGTTATGAGCTTGAGACTGAAAGAATCCCCTTTGTCTTCAACTGGCTGTAGAATGCACCAACAAAAAATCACTAAAAAATAACTGCTCCATCAGAAAATTGGGATCGCCAGCTTTCCAGCGATATCTCGTTTGCCAATTTTTGACACCATGGCGGAAAGTTATGGCAAAAAGAAAAAAATAGCTCGATTAGGGCATTGTGGGGTACATCAAATGCTAACCGGGCGCAAAAGTGGAGCCCTTGGGCACTAGCCCTCGGTCGGCCATATGACCGCGGCCTGCATAAATGCAAAAAAGAAACCCGTCGCCAGGTGGGCGGTGGGCGAGTGGTGCAAATGGCGGCGCCGCTGGTAGCACCGAACCGCGGCTTCACCCGCAGTGATAGCCCCTGGACGGTAATGTGACCGGGGCAGAGAATGAAGGGGGTAGCGGGGGCCGGTGGACAAATGGAAACCGACAAGCGGAAGAAGCCGACGGGCAATGGAACAGAGCCGGCCGGTGATCAGAGGTTGATCAAATGGCGGTTAAAGGAAGGGTTGACCGGCGGGAGGTTGGGCGGACCGAAGGTAGGTGGGGCCGGTGATGTCGACAGGTCTGGTAGAAGTACGATGGTACCTTGAATGTACAGGCCGTAGATTTTGAAAATTCAAACCACCGAATAAAATAAAATGCCACCGAAAAATATATGCCCATAAAATATTTATTTTAGCCCGAAAATAATAAATATGCAAAACATAAAAAATTAAATAATTTTTTATTCTGCAAAATCGTACCCGACCTTGGGTGGGCCGTACGGCCGTCCAAGTAAAAAAAATTTGCCTCAGATTTTGACTTTGTCCAAAACGGACGAATGAACAGTCGATTTAGGGGTTTTGGACCACTGTGGACACAATGGCAATGTTCGTTTGAGCTGAAAATGCTTCAAAATTGCAGGTGTGCCCTAGATCAAGAAAACAAGCCCCAAACCCTCGAAGCTCCAAAATCT
>CM021102.1:182953054-183096874 GCA_007115665.2 Sequoiadendron giganteum | reverse complement strand
CTCTGAAAACTGAAAATATGTATATCAGAGGAATGAGAGAATGAATTGATATGAAATACAATGGGATCAATCCTTATAAAAGGAGATCATGCAAACCCTAATAAAAGCCTAATAGGAAAAACCTAATAGAAGCCCTAATAGGAAAACATTTAATAATTAATATAATTATTAAATGTCACTTTATGCAAACTAACGTGAAATCTTAAGAAGGGAATAAAGGTAACTTAATCAACATAATTAAGTTAAAACCTTTACTCTAACACCCCCCCTTAAGATGAGCAACAGTGCAACTACAAACAAATGCAGAAAAGCAAAGGTAACTACAATGCAAGAAGGCAACATGGGTCCCGACAACTAGGCCAGATCAGGTACCCAAATACAACCAAATCTCTGTGAAATGAAGAAATAGAGAAAACCTCATGGGAAAAAGCTCTACTCCAAAAAGAGAAGAAGAAAGCCAAGAAGAGACATCACTGAAGCAGAAGAAGCTGCAAACAACTGTTGAAAGATGACTGCTATGATGCTGAAGAACCTCTGCTAAAGATAGGATGATCAGGAACAAGAAAACAACAATCTGCATAAGTTCCCATATGACACTACTCAAATCAGATGGCAAAAAAAAGCAAACACCTGGAACGAAGATACAGATGGCACAAGAACCAATAGTCTAAAACACTGATCAACTGAGAATGGAAGATTCCTTCCAAGGCAAAACCAAGGAAGCATTAGCACGAACAGTATAATACCCCCCCATAATGGTGAACTGGGAGCCTGATAGATCAACTGAAATGGTGTGCAACACCCTGTAGTGCATGAAGAAGATACAACATCTGAAAGTGCACAAGAAAGCACCTGCAACTGAAAAAGTGGTGTGCAAAACAAAACACACATGCATGAGGCTGGAATCATATGGATCCATGGTCGTCGTGGAGGGACACTCCCCAGACAAAGGTGTGATGACAAACAAAGACAAACTACACAACCCCCCATGGTATGGATTCAATGTCGTCGTGGAGGGATACTCACCGGACAAAGATGTGATGGCAAAACAAAGGCAAACTACACAACCCCTCATGGCACTTTATAATATCAGTGCGAGTACAAAATATGGCACAACTTTATGTGCAAAATCCCAAAAAGATGCATGTACAATAGTGTGGCACTTTATCTCAGTGCGTTTACATAAAAGATAGCTTACAAATGATACTCAAAATGTCCTTAAAGGACAAAATGCTGGCAATACATGAATAACAGCCAAGAACAAAGCATCCCATGCGAACAAAAAGTTTCCAAGAGCAAATATGTCTAGGTAATCCACCAGAGTGTGAAAACACAAATAACTGAATAAAAGATACCTGGAGTGAAATCTGGAAAAATGGCATGGATGAAACTGAAGAGCTCGGAAATACGGTTCCAACGCCGCTGAGATTGCGAAAAACGGAGAAACTGATCAAAAGTTATGAGCTTGAGACTGAAAAAAGCCTCTTTGTCTTCAACTGGCTGTAGAATGTACCAACGAAAATAAGAAGTGATGAGACCCACACCACTGGAAAGATGAGAAAACCAGCTTTTCGACGATATCTCGTTTGCCAAAAAACGATATCGTATGCCCAAGTTACGGCCTTCAGAATAAATCAGCTCCAAAGAGGGAAAAAACCAATGCTGGGTTAAATTTGACGGTCATACGGCCGTCGCAGCAAAAACACTATGTTAAATTTCACGGCCAAACGGCCGTCACCGTAAAACTGCGATTGGGCTTATTTTGGAAAAATTGTTTTTAAAAAAATAAAAAACAACAAAAAAAATGTTTTTTTTGGTAGGTCGGGGCCGCCGCCTGCGGCTGCAGAGTACCGCCGCGGCCTGCGGCTGGTAGAGTACAGTCGTCGGTTGTACTGTCAGTCTGCAATAAACCCGTCGGCGGCTGGCAGTACGCCGGTGGCGTACTAAGGGCCCGCAGGTACGTAGGTACCTGCGGGTACCCTCATACAGGCCTGCAAGCCTTTAAACTGCAAAATTGCTTTTTGAAATTTTTTTTTTCGATTTTTTAAAAAAATCTTAAAAAATACAGTATTTTTTTTTCCGAAAAAATGACGAAAAACGGAAATTTTTTTTTTTACCAGCAAACGGACGGCCGTACGGCCGTACCAACAAAAATTTGCTTCAGATTTCGATTTTGTCCAAAATGAATGAATGGACAGTCGATTTAGGGGTTTTCGACCGCTGCGGACGCAATGGCAATGTCCGTTTGAGCTGAAAATGCTTCAAAATTGCAGGTGTGCCCTAGATCAAGAAAACAAGCCCCAAACCCTCGAAGCTCCAAAAATCTTCAAAACAAGAACAGGAAGTTGCAGGTGTGGAGCTCTGATACCATGTAGGAGTTGAGAAAATACAACACCACAAACCCCGAAGATCACCTGCATGCAAATAACCTGTCACAAAAGAAGAGATGGAGACAAACAAGCAAGGGTTCTCTGAAAACTGAAAATGTATATATCAGAGAGAATGAGAGAATGAATTGATATGAAATACAATGGGATCAATCCTTATAAAAAGGAGATCATGCAAACCCTAATAAAACCCTAATAGGAAAAACCCTAATAGAAGCCCTAATAGGATAACATTTAATAATTAATATAATTATTAAATGTCACTTTATGCAAACTAACGTGAAATCTTAAGAAGGGAATAAAGGTAACTTAATCAACATAATTAAGTTAAAACCTTTACCCTAACATCATATAGCTGCTCAGGTAGACCTTCAGAACTTACTCTGATAATATATGTCATGCCGATATGCTTCCCTCGTGCTTCGTCGATGAGACAAGATGTGTATCTCGACGATGAAAAGTTATCGCTAAGACAAAAATCCAATCCTCCCAAAATATCTTCTCAGGAATTTTGGTGGCTATAACAATATTGATCTCTCAACAATATTGCCAATACGTCGAATTTGTGTCGTAATGGTAACAGACTTACATTGTTAATCTGACGGTTTGGCGAAGGTATGCCTCCCGTCACTCGGACACTGTTTGTCGCACTATCGACAAAGTTGGCGTCGCGGTTCTGACGAGCATGCGTCATGAGGTCAAAATTTTGTAGCTCATTGGGATGTAGACAAAATTTGAGCGATGGCACTGACTTCTGTTAATTGTCAGCCGACCGACAATGTATCATTGAGATTCCGATGAAAGGCCATCGAAAATTGGGGTCAAATCCTGTAGTGCCTCCTTACTACGGAGGTTTCTCATCGGTGGTGTGGTGAGTGGAACGGTGGTGGGGTGATGCATTACTTCCTTAATGTGGGGTCTCTGTCTAGTGGTGGAGGTAGCGTAGTGACCGGCGTGGGAGTGGCAACTCGTTGATGAAGGGTGGTAGTTATGTTTGGCGGTTACCGCCTTACCATGGGCAGTGAGAAGTCTCATTGTGGTGGCCAAGGTAAGACCATTGGTGGTCTATCAAGGTGGTCACCACCCTATCATGGGGTGGCCTGGCGGCCTCCATGGTAGCGTGGGTGTGACCGTGGCAGTTTGCTTGGTAGTCACCACCATACCGCGGTGGGAAAAACCAAGCCCAGTGGTGGTGCGGTTGCAGGAAGAGAATGGGTCGACATGGGATCACTGCCATATCACAGTGGATGTTTGGACTTGGAGCAGTAGCATGGGGGAAGCCAATATGAGCTCGAAGCTCGGTCGACTAAGCTTGACTGAGCTTGACTCAGAGTCAAAGCAGCGAACGAATGGAAAAGTGACATGTGGCGAGATCTTCAAGATCTGTTTGGCTGAAAGCTTATTTTTTAATTATGATAGGCTGCATTATTTGAATGGAGGTTGAAGGACATGTATCTACAATTGATTTAATGTTGCATAGCTCAATGCATTTGTCAAAAGACGGTGCACGTTATCAGAGAATGATGGAAGCTTGTAGGTAGGATAATTAATTATCCTATTGACTATTGATTGCTTGAACGGGCAGAACAAGTAGGCACACGGTTAGAGATTATAAAGTAATCTCATGTGCAAGATTGATGGTGATGAGCAAAGATAGAGAGGCTAAGAGTGTTCAAGCAGTTTTTTAATTGTGAACACTTTGACTCTCGGATCAAAAATATGTGAACCTGAGATGCCTAGTGGCTGGGCTGGCCATGAGGCTGGCTGAGATAGTCAACTGAGGAGCTTAAGGGAATCTACATAGTATGTCATTTGAAGACATTGTAACTGTGTGAATATTCTATATTTTTTGTTGCCTATATTTCTCCAGATGGACAAGATGTAAACTCCTAGAGAGCATAGCTCTATGTTTGTATTGTAACCATTTTGTTACTAATTAATACAAGTGAGCTGAGTGTTTTGGATGGTGGGGTTTTTTACCCGAAAGGGTTTTCCCCACGTAAATTTGTGTGTCTACATGTTTTCATTTCATGGTTGTTTTATTCTACAATTTGAATTTGTGCTTGTGTTGAATCTGTATTTTTGTTAAGCATTTACTTTTCTCAGAAAGATCAATGGGGGATCCACTGTGCCTATTTCCGCTTTATGGCATAGTTTGTGTCTTTTATGTGATTTGAAGAAATGAAAATAACTAAGGCACTATTGTTTTAGACATCCATTCTATGATGACAGACCCTCTGTATATCCATCAAATTCATCATCAGTGACACCTTCTTTAGCATAATAACATTTCTTTTGAAATCTAGGCTTATCAGGTTTGAATCTAGGAACTCTTTTAGGACACCTTGATGCAAAATGACCTATCTTATTGCAAGAAAAACATTTAATAGGCAACTTTCCTTTGTACTTACCTTGTCCTCTAGCTTCTCTTTTCACAATCAATGCTTCTAGCTCTTCTAGATCTCTTTCTTCATCTTCATTTTGTTTCATCCCATCTTCATATTTGAATGTTTTTCTAGAACTTTCTCCTAGATCATATCTTTGTTGGTTTCTTCTAGATACAATAGCCTTAAATGTAGATATTGTCTTAGGAGTAGAATCACCAAATTCACTTAATTCAAAGGCAGCAAGCTTACCAATTAGCATATCTTGATCTTGTCACATTTGTTATTGTCCTGAGCTCTTCAATAGCATGAGATTTTGTTTTGTAAGAAGTAGGCAATGATCTGAGCACTTTAGCCACAATCTCTTCTTTATTTGAGATTCTACCAACACATCTAATACCCATCACTAGTTCATTTACTTTTTACATGAAAGAAATAATGTTTTCATATTCACTCATTTTCAAGTTTTCCCACTTTCCTTTTAGACTTTGTAGTTTAGCAACTTTCACTTATGCATATCCTTCGTACAATGTCTCGAGCTTCTTCCAGATCTCATATGTTGTTCTCAAATCCATTACATTTGTCATCTCTAAATCAGTCAGAGCACTCAATAATGCTTCTATAGCCCTAATATTTGTCTCAACTTCTTTGATCTCATCAAGACTAGAGGGACCATTCTGAGGAATAACATATCTGTTCATTGTAATTTTCCAGAAGGGATCACCAACGCACTTCAAAAGGCACTCCATTCTAGCTTTCCACAGAGAGTAGTTTGTTCCATTGAATCTAGGACTATCCTTCTTGTATGATGCCATCTTGGATCACCTCAAGCTATTGAACTTCTTTAGAGGAACTTGCATTGATACCAATTGTTGGAAAAACAAGAATAGACAACTAGGAGGAGGTTGAATGAGTTGTCATAGAATTTAACACTTATTCAATCTTATTAACCTTTAATCTCAAATCTGATAATTAATATTGAAAGCATGAATCAATAACACATCAGAAACTCAAGAACACCAAGATTTTATACATGGAAACCTTGTTAGGGGAAAAACCACAGTGGATGTTAGTCCACAAGATTATACCTTGTTAGAAGTATAATGAAAATGAATAAGGAATGCACATGCATTCAGGAACACTGCCTAGAGCTCATTGCTCAAATTGGAAGGCTCGCTGCCTTACAGAAACATTCAGATTAAAACCATTTGAAGATTGTGAACTAATAAATTAGCTTCTACAAAAGCCTAATGACAGTTTTGGTTAGACATAGAAATATTTCTTCACACTTTGTTCTATAATTGAATGATTTGATCTTTATTCACATATTTCACATTCACACATTGAGCACTCACCACACACTAAATGAATAAACAATGGCACTTATATATCTACCACATTGAATTACATCAACAACTGTATCGGCCAAAGATAAAAGAATATATTACAAACTGTCAGCCCAATTCATGAACAAATCTCAATGTGCACCAACCGGAGTCAATAACAACATAATGAAGACCTAAAACAACTTCCTTGAACATGCCAAACATTAAAAGATTAATCCACGAGGATCCGCAACTTGCTACAACCATCATGTCGGCCAAGAACATGAAAACTCGGACACACAACGGAAAAATCTCTAATCATGATCACTCCAATCAACATGGACATGCAACAAGGATAGAGCATGATCTAGAAACATCAACGAAAATTTCATGAGCATATGCAACAACTAGAATTACCAAAATTACACTCTATTATTCTAGAAACATCAGCTACAGCAACAGAATAACCGTAGAAACACAACAACACACAACTTGCACAAATCTTGATGTGCACCTCTAAAACTTTCGTAGTATAAACTAGATAGGCTTAGCAACAAACCCTTTAAAGTGTAACTCCTAAATAGCAACATACTGAATTTTACCACACTGAACTTCTTAGCCTCACAGACAGCCTTCAACATGTTTATTATAATTTTCTCAATATCCTCGACATATACAACCTTCAAGATCAACAATGCTAATAGTGTTGACATTAATGAAAACCACATATCAGCAACACAACCACAACATCCAACAAAATAATGGGGTCTTGTTAAGATGTATCTCAAGAAGTATGGCCAAGAATCTATTGCATGAACTCAATCAAGTTACATTAGGAGGGAATTTCTTAGCTCCAAAAATTACTACTAATATATCTTGTCCTAGCTATTATTGTAAATCTTTTTTTGTTGTTTTCCACGAATGATTTAGAAAATACCCATTTTGTCAATTCTATATTAGAAAAAATAAATGTTGTAATGGATTTGAGGCCTATTTTGATAAAAGAGAAATTTCCCCAATGGGTTAAATAGAATTCATTGGAATAATGAACCAAACAAAAGTGTAGGTCAAAAGTGGATTCTTATAGAAAATATTATGCCACTAGATGACCCAAAGTAGTTACACTCAAGGAGGCCATTGGAGGATTTATCCTTAGTTTCTTTTATCTTTTTACCAAATTTGGAGTACCACTAACTATAAAATTTTATAATGTAAATACAATTTTAGGCACAAACCTGTATAAATACACTATGAATTATGGGATTTTGTTGAAGACATTACTAAACTAGACTACCCATTAGGAAATAGTTTGGTAGAGTCAACAAATAAGATGTTAGAGTAATAAGTTATTACACTTAGTTAATTATATCATATTGGTTAATTAATTAAGTCACTTATTCCTTTAGTTACTTAAGTTAAACTTAAGCACATTAATAATTGATTATTTATTAAGTGTGCACACTAGGGTTTCCCTTTTAGGTTTATTTTAGGGTTTCTTGATCTCCTTCATAAGGATTGATCTCTTTGTAATAATTGATTCTCAATAATGTATTTTTACTTTGAGGTTTCCAGAACATCTTCTTTGGTTCTGAATGTCTTTTGTATGTGATAGGTATTTGCATGCAGGTGATTCTTAGGGACTGTGAAGTTGGATTTATCAACTTCTACATAAGAATTTGGTTACAATAATCAAGTGAATTGGGGTAAAAAATAAAGGGAATGGCATTGGAATCTAAAACTCTACTTATGGGATGATAATATTATTCCAAAGAAAATAATTGGGACCTTCCAATATATATTGGTGTATTGTAGAGAAGTTGTTTTTACAATATCAATAAAACCCCTAGCTCTATAATTGAATAAGTATCTCATGATAAGAGAAGATGGAGCTACAAAAGTGAGGTTAGTAGAATTACTAAAAATGGAAGAAAAAGGGAATTTTCTAAAGATTTAATATATTGACATAAACAAATATTCAAGCAATTCTTTGAAAAGTATTCCTTTGATCCAAATCTCAAGGCTAGGGATTTGGTCCTCAAATGGGAATATTGATAAAATAAGCTTAATTATCATTGTAAGTTTGATTCTTTTTAGATTTATCATTGCACCATTGTTGAATGAGAGGAATATAATTATTGTTATGATTAGACTCAATGAAATTCTTGATATCCTTATTGAAATGAAAGGAAAAGGAGAGGGGGAGACCCTAATTCCCTTAGGTGTAAAGGAGAATTTATGATTTAAAGTCCCTCTTCCACAAGCATTTCATTAAGAATGAAAACCAACAAGACTAAGAGATAGAATTTCAACCTCAAAGGTACATTAGACCTAGGTTGGTGATTCTTTAATGACAAAAAATGATTAGGAATGATTTTAAATAATGCAACTAAATGAACTATATGACCTAAGATGCAAATTACAGATTCTCGAACGCACAAAAACTGAAACAACACTTTGTAGGTAGATCTAAGAAGGGTATGATAGCATGTCCCTATCACCAAAAGTTGATTATGAGTAGTGCAAGAGGATTGGTTCGTCCCTAGGTGAATGTGTCCTTCATAGGGCTTCTAAAAACACTTTTTGCACTCCTATGATCAATGTCAGATTTGAGATGTTAATTTCTAGTTGCAAACTTGTCGAAATGATGAAAATAAATTCTACAATGGGTATGTGCAGGATCATCATGGAAAAAATAGGCCATTAAGTGGCGATGAAAATTCACAAAATCAGAGTTAGGCAACTTGATGTAAAAATTTGAATAAGTTGTCTATATTATTTCAAAAATATGTAAGAATAGAATCTATAGCAAATCAAATGTAGTTTCTAAACTACTAGGTTTATTTAAAAAAATATCTATTTGGTGAAAATTTAAAATTTCAATGCAATAGTACTTAAATTTCATTCAAAAAATAAGAAGTAGGTGTCTGTCTGACCACCCTAACCACAATAAAATGATAATATTTTTTATAACATTTTAGATATAAGTAGAGGACTCATGTCCCGATGTGATGCATTTTTTTTTGTAATTTTTTTCCAAGTAAATAATTAATTATGATTTTTTAATTACAACTATTAAAAATATATAAAAAATTGTATGTCTAACTACCTTAACTTGGTCAAAACTTCATGAATTTTTTTTATTTTTTTTAATCCTATAGTTGCAAAGCATGGAATGTGACATATTTCATATTCAGAAAATGTGATACTATTTGAAAGCTATAGATGTTTTTCAATTAGCCTATCAATCAGGACTTTACTCGTAATTCAAATAGAAAATGAATAATAATTATTTATTAAATTCAAAGTAAAGCATAATTTATATTGGTGGAAATTTGAGAATCTCCTTTAAAAACCCTTTTCATTTCATCAATTTTGGGTAAAGAAAAAGTCGTCAGCCACATGGGCCATCATATCTCTGACATATCGCCACTTTTTGGCCCATCATTATCCTACACATACCCACTTAGTTTTCATGTCTTAGCAATAATGATGACAAAAAATGCAACAATGCAAAATTTCTCTTCAAAATCTTCTTCAATTCCTCTTCAACCTATAATCTACACATACACAAAGAGGGAAAAATGTTTTTTTTTGTTTGTATGGGGGTTTGCCTTGGTCAAACCCTACTTTGGTAATCAAACCTTGATAAAAGGATAATAAAATGGAAGGAAATTATGAATGAATACTTGTTGCAACTCACCACCCTTCAATGGCTTCCTTAAAGGACTGAATTCATACACGTCTCTTCAAAGGACTTGGATCTTGCTTGCTTGATTTGATTGAATGCTTAAATGATTGGATGCTTGAGGATATATAATGCATGTTAGCCTTCACAAAATTATATGAACACACATAAACTTAGACATGATGTTAGGATCTTGATTGTTGTTGATAATGACTGATAATGTTTCTCTTGAATGCTCTTGACAATAATATTTTCTCTTGAATTTCTAGATCATGCATGTTAGAATGATGCTTCATAAAGTGTTAGATTGAAAATGATCAAAAGACTAAGTATTTATAGGTGTTTATCTAATTGAATTTGAAAAACTAGATTCCAAAAGACAACACTTACAATTTGAGATTGAATCATTAAAAGACCATCAAAAACATATTTTAAATTAGATCCTAGCACATAAACAAGACCCATTCACCCTTGGGTGAATGAGTCCCGGCCTAAATTTCTAGGACACTCCTAATCTATGGAAATTAAAATATTAAATGCATTTATTTAATGTTGGTTTTCCTTTCAAAAAATAGTAAAAATAAGGCTTTGGAATGTATAAATTGGTAAATTAGAAATTTTATTAAGTCTACTAAATAAGGGACCCAAACATAATGTGAAGTTGTAAATGTCTACAATTTCCACTACATTTGACCCCCACTTTAATGAGAGTATGAACTTATGCTCAAACTCACACTAAAGTAGAGAAATATATGTGAAGAGAGGTCTAATTGCACAAATGTTAGAGATATAAGATGACAAAAGGATCAAGGAGGTGGCTAAGCCCTCAAGATCTATGATATCATGGAAAACCAACAAAGTCACAAAATAAAACACACATGTGTATAGCAGAAAAATAATGTACACCAACATCCAATGTCAAAGTCAATGCAAAAGAAAAGGGATGGATCTGTGTCCATAAAATATACATACTCATAAGGGCTAGTGTAGTCTGATATACACTAGGTGAGTCCCAAAGAAGAAGAAAAAAGGATGGAATAGCATGCCTATGTTATTTGTCCATAAAATATGCCAATGTTACACTAGGTTCAATACTCATGAACAAAGTGAAGAAAAAATGCCAAGTTCACCTCAGGGAGTGTAAATAAAACTCGCCTCAAGAGGTCCAAACAAAATTCACCTCAGGGGGTGCAAACAAAAGGTAACAAAAATCAAAAGGGCATTATTTAATTCATGAAAGATCATACCTTAGGGAACATCACACTTGACATCACCACCAAGAGAGAACTAGTCGAGGAATAAAATATTCATGCCTTAGGGAATGTAAGTCATAGAATTATCACCAAGAGGAATATTGCATGCCAAGAAAAGATCATTCTATTATGGGACACCAAGCCTAATATAACCACATAATAAGACACATCATATGAATTAAGAATACCACACTTTGATCGATAAGGTCACACTTCCTAGGAGATTTATAGTATCATCACTAAGAAGACACCATGCAAACAATAAATGGGGAACTATATATGCCCCCCTTAAAATGTTAGTGTACTCACTACACTAACGTTTTAAGGAGATAGATAGGGATCTCAATAAGAAATACACCTAAGACAAGGCTACCTAACCCTTGCCCCCCAAGTGTAGGACAAAGATGAGCCAAGATAAATGATGATATGATACTCATTGCAACATAAAAGATAATAAAGTTTGATGTATGTGGTAGTGAACATGTTATAATTCTACAACTATCACATATCAAGAGTACGGTAAACACTTGTTAGTCTATTATATAATCAAATTGACTATTACGAGGATAAAAAAATTTCAATACCTTCTTTAAAGCACTACATTCATCGATAAGATTCCCAAGCGTTCTATGATATGCACAGTTTAAGACATGTTTATACTATTTCCTTTATTATTTTATTGGATAGATGGTAATGTAATTAGTCCTAGGTTGACAATTTTATCTAGGGTTCGATCAGTCTTAGTTATAGTATGTAAAAATGGTAGCTTCTTAAGTTTATAGGGCTTGGGTTTCTTACTTGATTGAGAAGTTATTTGATGTGACGGTGAAGGATTTTGATATCCTAATCCCTTAGTTTCCTCAAATGGTATTTATTTTAAGAGAGAATGGAATTCATGCTTATTGTGAATGTCACATCCTTAATTTTGTAAAATTTTAAAGCCTTGGCCATAAGTTTGTTCCAAATCAATGGGTGTAATAGTAACTTTGTCCATATAGGATAAGAGAGTCTCATATGTCATAGATTCCTTATGTTTAATATCAATGTGTGCTTCAATGCTCTTCGATTGAGTGAGACCTTATGGTTCAATTTCAAGATGTAAAAGATCAAAAATATCAAGTGGTGGAATTATGGGAGGTGTTGGTTATTGACATGGGTTGTTAGGTCATTGCATTGAAGGGTAAAATTTTGCATTGTGGTCAAGGTTATGCAAGGATTTTTCTATGAATTCATGCATGCTATCTTCAACTTCACCCAAGATATCTATTTCATGAGGACATTCATTGAGAGCTGAAGGATCATGAATGGTCTCAATTGCATTAAGATCATAACCAAACACACAAATTGAGACATCAACCAAAAATTTCAAGGACATCCAAACTTTACCAAAACACATATCCATGATGAAACTTTATAAATTTTATGCAAGATGCAAGTATGCAATGCTATTTGAGTAACTTGAAATGCAACTTTCAGATTTGATAGTTAATAATTGATTGATTTAAAATGCAAAGACCTGAAAATGATGACTTTTTAATAAAAAAATTGATTGTAAATAATAAACTTTCTTTTTCCAAATGATCTAGATTTAAAAATGCTTCAAAATATGCAATTTTTGAAACAGTAACAGAGATTTGTAAGTCTATAGAATCCGAGCAAACAAAAATAGAAATGTGTCCAAAATTTTGTAGAAGAACCTGTACAAGGATAGGGTCACCCATGGGTGAATGAATATTTGTATAGGGGTATGAAAAATTAAAATATGGATGTCTGAGTTACTATTTATGACTACTATTTCAGGTTGCAAAGAAGTTTTATTGTGACTATTTTTTCCAAAAAAAAATTGACAAAATTCAAATGCAAATGTATGACAATGTGTAAACAAAAGTGACAATTTTGAGTTGCCCATGTGTCAAAGGTGGGGAAATGTTGTTCCAAGATGGCCAATTCGACATATAGGAAACATCATCAATGACATGGGTCGTGGACTCAAAATGGACATCACCATACCCAATTGGTGCAAGAGTCATCATCACACAATGGCAAAACTGATAGGGAGCATTGGTTTGGGAACCAAGTGATTTGGTAGTTATTTCTACATGAGACATATCAACTGAATTGGATATGGGCATTAATGGAACTTCAATTGGAGCCAGTGAAGATCTCATCTAAAGTAGAATGAATCCTTGGATTTTGTGGATTAGATGCATGAGGGAATAATCGTCTGACAACATAAAATTGATTTCTTGAGAAAGAAAACACCACAATTGTAGAGGACAATAATTGGTGATGAAGGAGATGAGATGGGTGGTTGGTATAAGGTGCATTAAATATGTGAGTTGGTGCATCGAAGATGAAATTTTAGCTTGCCTCTATTTTAAGTCGAGTTTTCAAACTCATCGGCACCACCATGAAGACCTCAATCAAGCTCAAATGTGCGAAGAAAGAAGCAACATTCATAGGATTCATATCAGACCAGTGGTTGAAGAAAATATGCCTTAACAAAGACATCTTGTGTCTCAAGGTGGTGAGGATGGTGCTTGGTAGGAGATTCTATTTTTCAGGCAACAGAACAAGGGTGAAATCAAACATCTCCTCTTGGTTTCTCATATTATTGCTTGACTTGAACATGTTGAAAGTGCGATGCCTAGTGCTCCTATGGATGGTCTTCAAGGAAAACATATTGGTGGATGGTTTAGACATGGTGGTTGTGGTGATGCCTAGAGTAGGAATCTCGCTTCCAGATGAAATGGTGAGAATGTTCTAGCAAGGTACATAGGTGGTCTGGCACTCGTTTATCATGGATATAGGTAGGGAAAAGTTGGAAAAGCACAGACATTGGATTACAATTGGATTTAATTATTTGTGCAAGAGGTTGGGTCTTAACATGGTTGCTGGAATTCAATGGTGTCAAGATTTTTCTGACTTGGTGAAGACCACAAGATTCTACGATGAAGTGGATTGAAATTACAAGTGGGTGGCTAGTAGATGGCCTTTCTGTGGATGAAGGATAGATAGGTGCTATGGTAGTTAGGTTTAATCAAATTTTTCTTTGTAAATGTAAATGTATGAAATGAAAAGATTGGTTCAACCCAGAACCTTGAAGAATTGAATGTTGTATTTTTTGTCTACTTTAATATATGTAGCTAGTCTACATTTTACATATAAAAAAAAAAGTGACAATTTTGAGTGCAATTTTTGAATGAAATTTTAATCTAAATGATTAAAACATAAACTAATGCAGAATTTAATGTAAAATGTATGCAATTTTTTTGAATTTTTTATGATTTTTTAATGATGCAAACATGCAAGATCTAACCCTAAATGGAGAATGCAAAACACAATGATGCATAATGTAGATCTAGGGTTTGAAAGACTTCTAAATTAGAAATCAATGATGTAAGAATGTTGGGTTCACCAAAATGAAATGAATGTAAAAGAGGGGGGATGACCCTAATTTCCTTAGGTGTAAAGGAGAATTTATGATTTAAATTCCATCTTCCCCAAGAATTTCATTAATGAAAACCAACAAGGCCAAGAGATTGACTTTCAACCTCAAAGGTGAGTACAATGCAACTAAATGAACTATATGACCTAAGATGCAAATTAAAAATTCTTGAATGTACAAAAATTGAAACAACACTTTGCAAGTTGATCTGAGAAGGGTCTGATAGCATGTATCTATCACCAAAATTTGATTTTGAGTAGTGCAAGAGGACGAGTTCACCCCTGGGTGAATGGGTCCTTGATAGGGCTTTTGAAAACACTTTTTATGATCCTCTGATGTCAGATCTAAGATGCTAATTTCCAGTTGTAAACTTTTTGAAATGACACAAATAAATTCTACAACTATTTTTGTGGCTTGGCAAGAATGATGAAAACAAATACAATAATGCAAAATTTCTCTTCAAGATCTTCTTCAATTCTTCTTCATCCTATAATCTACACATACACAAAGAGGGAAAAATGTTTTTCTTTATTTATATGACGGTTTTCCTTGGTCAAACCCTAATTTGGTAATTAAACCTTGATAAAAAGATAATAAAAGGGAAGGAAATGATGAATGAACACTTGTTGCAACTCACCACCCTTCAATGGCTTCCTTGAAGGACTGAATTCATACACATCTCTTCAAAGGAATTGGATCTTTCTTGCTTGATTTTCTTGAATTCTTGAATGCTTGGATGCTTGGATGCTTGAGGATCTACAATGCATGTTAGCCTTCACAAGGTGACATGAACACACATAAAATTGGACATGATGTTAGGATCTTGATTTCTATTGATAATGATTGATAATACTACTCTTGACAATAATATATTTTCTCTTGAATTGCTAGATCATGCATGTTAGAATGTTGCTTCATAAAGTGTTATATTTCAAATGATCAAAAGACTAAGTATTCATAGGTGTTAATCTAATTTCATAAAAATTAGATTCCAAAAGCTAACACTTATAATTTGAATTTAAATCATTAAAAGACCACCAAAAACATATTTTGAAATGGGTCCTAGAATATAAAGGGGGCCCATTTTCCCCTAGGCAAATAGGTCCTAGCCTAAATTTCAAGGACACTCATAATCCATGACAACTAAAATATTAAATGCACTTATTTAATGTTGGTTTTCCTTTCAAAAAACAATAAAATTAAGGTTTTAGAATTCATAATTTGGTAAATGAGAAGCTTAATTAAGTCCAATAAATAAGGGAGCCAAACATAGTGTGAAATTGTAAAGGTATATAATTTCCTACACTACACCTATCAATGGGATGTATCTTAAATATTATGAGTAAGATGTAGGTTCACAATATTGTATATATGTGTAATAGTTATTTCTTATTTATGTGTTTTACCTTCACATAATTTTTTAATGATTTTTATATTAGTGTTTTATCCATTTGGATATTGTTGCAAATTTGGAATTTTCTCGCAAAAGAATAAAACCATCTTTAGGCACGATCCTACAAATAGATAAATTTCCAATAAATAACTATATTTTTTATTATTTTGGGCATTACTCTACTAGCTAACACCTCTATTTGACTTCTCATACCTTAATTTAAAAATAAAAAATCTAAATTAGCTAAAATCTTCGTAAAAAGGTCAAATACTCATATCAAGGAGAGTTAATGAAGGATATAATGCTAAATGATTCTATAAATGAGTATTTGGTGATGTATTTCTCTTATTTTCATGATGATAAGTCATGTCATCATATTTATGTAGATCAAAGGCACTAAAATAAAGGTTAGAAATCATTGAAATGAATTCACAAGAATATGTCTTAAAAGAGAGATAATTGTTAAAAAACATGCTATAGTGTGTCAATTAATGGTGGAGTGATAAAGAGGGAGACTCTCCCTTTCAAATATGATCACAAACACACATAAAACACTATGCAAGAAGGTAGAAAATTATCATGAAACACATAATAGGGAAGATAAATTTGCAAAATGTATTAAGTTCAAAATCTAAAAGTGAATTACATAAACATGGAGCTCACATGCTCAATTACAACATGGGCTTCACAAAAAAATCTGCAACTTAACATTCTAGCTTCATTTCAGCAACATCTGGGTATGTAATCACCAACTCTCCAAAATTCCCCCTCTCCAAATGAAACAACGTCAATATATAGAGAATGTGTGAGGAGAAAACCATTGTTGGTTACCAAAACAACTTGCCAATACCACCATGAAATCCAATGCCCTACTTTAAGAAGAATAAAATATGAAATATGAAATTATTAATTGCAAATATGACCCACATATGGGCATCTAGCTCTTGAACCAATTTCTATCTTCTGTGACAATACAAGTGTTATCAATATTTCAAATAATTTGGTAATGCATTCAAGGACGAAGCATATCTCAATCCGGTATCACTTTTTTAGACAGAAGGTTGTAGAGAATGAAGTAAAGCTTAAATATGTGCCTACAAAGGATCGAGTTGTTGATATATTCACTAAGGATCTTCTTAAGGATACTTTTGAGTATCTCCAAGAAAATTTTGGGGTTATTGCCCCTCTTCTTTGAACTAGATGCACAAGGAGATGCATCAATACAGTGAATTTCAAGATTCATTCCTTGGTCTAGACTGATGTTGGTGGCTACCTCTCATGAGGAGTAGGTAGTGACATTGGGTAAAAGAAAAAATTTGTGTCACACTTTTTAAAGGAAATGACCAACACTAATCCAACTTTTAAATTTGAATCACTAAAAAGTGACATATATGTTTTGAATTTTGAAATGATGTAAACTAATGAAATATTTATTTTTTACTATATTTTATGCTTGTATTTTTTATAAAAAATTAAAAAATTATTTGAATATAGTTTTTTATAAATTGACACTATAATTTAGTTGCTAAAAAAATGTTGAAAAATGAAGTCACATGAGACGTCAACTTTTATATAGTAATTTTTATTTTTTCTCCTTCAATTTTTTTCTTTGTATTTATAACTTGAAACTTTAGTGCATGGATTTTATTTTTTTCAAATTTTGATAAACATATATTTTTAAATAAATATTAAAATGTGTGCGTATTAAAATATAATTGTTTTCATTGGACATCAACTTTCATATTATCTATTTATGTAAAATGGAAAAAAATTGTAGCCTCTTTATATAGATTCTTTTATCTAGTGCATCATATTTTTTTCAATTTTTTTAAATTAGTTTTACTATTTTTCTTTGTCATGGTAATCAACCTAATATTTTGTGTTGATAACCTACTTTTAGTAAAAATAAAAAGAAAAATATAAATAATAAAATTATATATATATATATATATATATATATATATATATATATATATGAAAACTAGACTTATGGATCTACAAAAGGGTATTTTTAGATTATTTTTTAAAATGTTATTTACATAAGTAGAAATTGTTAAAACATCATTTTTTTCAAATAAATCTATTTTTTTGATAAATTGGTCTTAAAGTGGTTCTATACATGCATTTAGCCAACAATTTTAGTTGGAAATTTTGTGGATATATCTAACTTAGCTATAATTAATCTTACAAGATCATATGTTTGACCAAAATATATATTTAGTTAGAAATACTTAAATGCACTTGCATTGATAAGTTGGCTAAAAGTGTGACACAACTTTGTACTTTTACCCCATTGTTGGTTGTTGTAGTCTAGGGAAGTGAATTGTTGTCATTATGTAGTGGTTGTTGATTAGTTTAGTATGGTTTTTTCTCCCAAGGGGGAGGTATATTGAGAAGTAAAGGAAAGTTAGTTGTAGAGAAGTTGTGAGAAGGTCGATTGATGTCAAATGAGAAATATATGTTAAGAAAATATGTTTTCCTTTGGCATTAATGTCAAAGGGCGAGAGAGAACCATGTGAAAAAAAAATAGTTGTAAATTGTGAAAAGGGGGAGAGTGAGTAATGAGAAAAGAGAAAAGGAAATAGGTATGGGGCAAAGCTATTGTTGTTGATTTTTTTCACATCATGTTTCTCCATCAATGGAAAAGGGGGAGCTTGTTGCAAGTATGAGTAGTTGGTTTTGTCATTGGTGCCAATTGTATGCGAAGAATATTTTTGCAAGAGTATGTGTAGTTGTTGGTATAGTCTATGTTGTTGCATTATGTTATCATTAGTAAGCTACTGGTGTCAACCTCTAGTGTTGCTTTGATAAAGTTTTGGTCTATGGTTGAGGAAGTGATGAAGATGATGAGGATGTGTTTCTAGTGCTTGGTTTCCAAGTAATTTTGAAAAAAATTGGTAAAAAGAGAAAACAGTGAGTTGTAGTGTTGTTCTAGGTTGCAAAGTAGTGTTTTGGTTTTGCTTTGTAGTTCTTCTAGGTTGAATATCTACCGATGTATTTCACATATGTTGATTAGAGGTGTTCAGAGGTGTTGTATTCATAATTTAGTGTGTTGAATTTCTATAAAGAAGAATTTATGTTCACCAATGTGTAACTTTGTATTGTAGAGGTGTTTGGGAGAAATTTTTTGCTCTACATTTCTCTATAGTTTGGTTTCAAGTCTTATAGATTTGAAGGCATGTTGATAGTGTTGGTATCTTTCTATAGTCAAAGTTATTTGAGGTTTGGTGCTTCAGAATTTAGTTTCTTAAGTTATAGTGTGTGGCAGAGTTGTCTAAGTCTATTGAGTGTGTACATTCTTCAAGTGAAATTTGTTGCGAAGGGGTTTGTTGGTTTTTAGGATATTTGTGGAATATTCTAGATGGTGTTTAGGTGAAAAAAAAATTTCATGAGTTTTATTGATCAAAGGAAGCATATTCTTAAAATTTTAACTGTGTTGTGACGGGTAATGACCAACCTTGGTGTTTACACTAATTGTGGTGGATGTGTGTTGTTTGTAGAAGCGTGTTGTAGTGTGGTGTTAAATATTTGGGTCCCAAATAAGAATTGGTGTGGTCTGCTTTCACTTTTATCTCCCAAAAAAGTGTTTTGGTTCCAACCTAATTTGAATTTGCATGGTTGAGGTGCATAACTAACCTTGGAAACTATTTTCAAGGTTGAAGATGAAATAAATATGAGTTGAGTTATTGAGGGATAAAAAGATAGACAAGTATGATGTGAATGATGCAAATTGCATAGTGTTAGAGTGCAAATTTGAGAAGTGTGCTATGATATTTCATGTGTTATATTGTTGGATGCAGTGAGCAGAAGGTGTCTACAATTCTTCAATTATGTTGTGAAGGTGTTGGTGATATTGTGGTGGATTTCTCTGTGTAACATTCCTCTCTATCTTCTTTGTTATTATGGCAATGGGCCCTTGGTAGTGAGCCCTATTGTATTTAGTGTTGATATTACTTTATATTGTGAGTTAATCCTTACTATGGTTTCTCCCATCCTGGGTTTTCCACATAAATTTTGTCTTCTCTTGTGTATGGCGTTGATCAATTTTTAGCTTTTGTTATTTTATTTTCATGCTAAATCATTATAATAGATTAAGGGTTAATTGAATGAATGTTTATCTAAATGTTTGTGAGGGTTTTTTAAGTGTTAAGGTACAACTAATTCACCCCGCCTCTCAATTTTCTTGTGCATTCAACATTCTTATCCTCTTGCATGAGGATCCCTCCTTCAATGCCATATGCTTGACATCCTACAACAATTCCTTTATTTTTTTCAAACAAAACATTATAAAAGCGATTATAAAAATTATGAGCCTCCAAAGACTCTTCACCATCACCATCTTCTCTTGGTGCAACAAATTGCTTCTTCTCCATCAAATTTTTATTTTAAGCTATCAAAAATTCATTGATTTTCAACAAGGTGAAATCCTTGTCCTCTTCAATCTCTTCATCAAATTTTGGATCACTATAAATTTCACAATTTAAAACTGTAAATGTTCTTCATCTATTGGATTTAATTTACTCCATCTGCTTGCTACTATTCCAACCTGTGCCTCATTATCCTCTCCACTTGTGTGGGTTTCCCCCACATGTTCATCCTTACATTCAACCCTTACCAAAGGGTTGCAACACTCTTTCCTTATGCTTTTATTTTTGTTGTCCTCTTCTAAGAGAACATTATTCTTCCCAAATCTCTCTTCCCATATTCCCACTTCCTCCTTAATCTTATTTTCCAATACATCTACTTCAACCTGAAGATTTTCAAATTATTCACAGTGCTTCCTATTTTCCACTTCTTCCCAATATTTTAAAAAAATGGAATTATCAAGGGTCTCCTCATGACCCATCCCATCCTTACTTTCAAACACAACTTGTTTGGTGCAATCTCTCACCACTCATCTCTCATACTCTACAATCTTCACAACTTTAACTCTCGTTGTTTAGGGCTTCTCCATCATACATGCAATAGTCCACATGAGCTCTTCTTCTTCACCATGATTACTCTATCCACTCACTTGTCCTAGCATAGATTACCTCACATTCAATGATCTATATATACACTCAGGAAATCCCACTTTGATACAACTTATGCAATGGAAAACTGCCCTCTCTCACAAACTCTCAACAATAACAAAGATTACATAGAAAAATTAAAGAAGGAACAATATATTCTATTATCTCAATAATGAAATGGAATTACAATATTCCCTTGTACAACATGGGATTTTGATTACAAAAATCTGCAACAATGGAGTCTTCAATCCTATGCATCTAGTTGCATAAACCTGCAACTCTTCCAAGCCAACTTCTCACAATGAGAAGGCATCAATACATAGAAGTTTGAGAATGAGAAAACCACGGTGGCTTCCCAAAAAAAAATGAAATCACCACCTTGGAAAAACCACACCCCACTTGAGGAAAACTCATAAGAATAAAATTTTCTAAATTCTCACATAGCCTTCACATGGACACCTAAACCTCAACTAATCAAATTTGACCAAATTGGATATTTCCTTATTCTCCAATGGCTCTGATGACTCCATGCAAGAACATGCACCAACATGAAAACTTGGGAACTCAACATGCAAGAACATGCATTAAAAGTGGTCCCTTTCTAGAAATAGACACCTAGGCTAGAATATTCCTTTGAGTCCATTTTGACCTTTACTGAAGTTAATTTGCCTCCAAATTACAATTATAATTTGTCATATAGGAAAATTACAATATTTTACATTTGAATTTAATTTCCCACACATTATCCCACATTAGTCCTTATTGGAAATAAAAATTTAAATAAGAAGCAATATTTTTGGTGATACAAGATTGTCAATTTTCCTAGATGATCCTACATCACCATCTTCCACCATGTCACAAACAAAATGGAATTGAACATCAATATTTTTTGTTCTAGCATGGAAGGTATGATTCTTTGCTAAGAAAATAACACTTTGACTATCACTACAAATAGTAATCATCCCTGCATCAAGCCCAATATTTGAACATAATCTTTGAAGCCAAATGGCTTCCTTACAACCATAAGTAGCTTCCATGTACTCTACTTTTGTAGTGGAAAAAGTGACTAGTGGACAAAGTGACTACAACTTGTCACTTACTCATCCAACTGATTGCACTACCAAACATAATAAAACCATAAGCTCTGGTGGATCTTTTGTTGTTAATATCACCTACCCAATTTGAATCCACGAATCCATGAATACAAACTAAATGTAAAGATGATGTAGGATGTCCATGATAACATAAGGAATACTCAAAAGTACCCTGCAAATACCTAAATACTCATTTTACCACATCCCAATATACTTGTTCAAGATTAGCCATGAATTGGATAAGGAATCCCACTGCTTGGGTAATGTTTGGTCTTGTATAGACCATGGCATACATCAAAATACCAACAACACTAGCACAAGATACTCTCATCATATCTTGCACCTCACTACAAGATTTTGGATAATCTAAAATTGATAACTTTGTTCCCATTATAACATGAATACACAATGTTCTACAATCTTCCATCTTGAATCTCTTCAACATAGAATTCACATCTCTAACCTAACCAAAGCTCTGTGTTTTCCTTATCTCTTCTAATTTCCATACCCAAAATGTACCTAGCTACACCTAAATCTTTCATTTCAAAATGTTTTGAAAGCTAAGACTTCAAATCAGAAATCAAATATTTACCATTCCCAATGAATATCATATCATCAACATACAATGCAATAATGAGAATGGGTCATCAATAGTTTTGAAATAGATACAATGATCTTATTTTGATCTTAGAAATCCCAAACTTAACACAAATTTTGAGTTCAATTTTAGGTGCGACATCCTAGGTGACTGTTTCAAACCATACAAAGACTTATCCAAATTGTGAACCAAATTTTTTGTACCTTTCACAATGTAGTGATTTGATTGTGACATATAGATTTATTCCTTCAAATCACCATGAAGAAAAAATTTCTTCACATCCATCTATTCAATATATAGATAATATGCAATAACAAGTGATAACAAAAATCCAATGGATGGTAGCTTTGTAACAAGAGAAAAAATCTTACCATAATAAATTCCCTCAACTTGCGAATAACCCTTATTGACCAACCTTGCCTTATATCTCTCAAAATTTCCATTTGAACCATAATTTTTCTTGAACACCCATTTGTAACCAACAAATTTACATCCATCAAGAAAGGGCACCAGATCCCAAGTTTCATTTATTTTCAATGCAACCATCTCTTCATTCATGGCCTTTATCCAAGAATCTACATCACTCATAGCCTCCATTACGGTCCTAGGCTCATCAGTGTTAGAAATTAAAGTAAAAATACAACTAGAATCATGCAACGAATATCCAAACCTATAAATTTATCACCTTATACATGTAGACCTCCTCAAATGTTGAGGTTGAGGTCCTTCATCTTCATCTAAACTTTCAGAGATACTTGATATCTCCTTATCACCAAGTCCATCAGATGTTTTTGGTTCTTCTTATTCAAGGATGGCAGGAATATGAACCATATCCTCTTTATTTTCTTCTTTCTCTGGCTATAAAACAATTGTAGGAGTAACAAGCTCCTTGTTAATCATATTTCTTTTATACAAAACCTTTTTGGCCACAGGATCCCAAAGCTTGTACCCTTTCACACTGATGCCATAACTAATGAAGATAATTTTTTATAGACTTCTTATTCAAATTAGACCTCTTCTCCTTAGCCACATGAGCATATGCCTCATAACCAAATACTTGAATATGTCTCAATGAGGGATTTTTACCAGACCATACCTCCATGGGTGTCTTATCCACACACGTTGAAGTAGGAGACCTATTAATCAAGTAGCAAGCAGTAGCAACAACTTGAGTCCAATTTTTTTTTTTAGGCTAGCTCCACTAAGCATACTCCTAGCCCTCTTCATCAATGTCTTGTTCATTATTTGTACAACATCATTATGTTGAGGAGTGTAGGGATTTTTCTTATGTCTTTCAATCCCATGTTCCTTATAGAATCTGTCGAGATCTACCAAACAAAAATCATTTCCATTGTCAATCCTCAAACATTTAATCTTTCTATCCTTTTGATTCTCTACAAGAGCTTTAAAATCTTTTAATCTATTAAAGAATTAAAATTTTCTTTTAAGGAAATAAACCCATGTCCTTCTATTGTAATCATCAATGATTGAAACAAAATTAAATTAAATTAAAATTGAAGGAACATTAATAGGACCAAATAAATCAAAATGAATTAATTCAAACACCTCAAAATATTTTTGAGAACTAGAGTAAAACATAACACATTTTTTCTTACCATAAATGCAATGTTTGTAAAAATCGAACTCAATATTACAATAATTCATCCTCTCAACAAAATTTTTATTTTTCAGGGTTCTAAGAACCTTCTCACCAATGTGGCCAAGCCTTTGGTTGCATAATATAGTTTTCTCTATTGGAAGTTTCGTCTCCATGGAATGAGCACCCTTGGGTACCCATAAAGCATGATCATCAAAGGTAGATGCAATAGTCATCTTCGCTACTAGTTTTGATGGTGAGGATGAAGACTATGAAGACCTCTTCTTCATAATAGAATAACTATTGCACTATAAAGTACATGTACATCAAGCTAAACGGAGTTCCAATCCAAACACTGATAGCCAATACCATATCTCCCCTCATCATCTTTCATCCTCCATTTTAGAAAACTACATGCACACCCACATCATTCAATTTACTTATAGATAATAGGTTCCATGCTAAACTAGGGATATGCCATACACCATTGATCACCTTCACTCTACCATTAGGGAATCCAATCATAACTCTTCCATGGATGACAATTTTTAGGTGAGGGTCATCACCCAATTACACCTTCCCACCATCAAAATCTCCATAATTTCAAAACCAACCCCTATGTGAGGTCATGTGGAATGATGCACCAAATTCAATCAATCACACATCTTTTGATGTATGTGTTGCCAAGGCGGTGAAAAATTATTCACCATCATCCTAAGAAGACTTTTTTAAATTAGAATCATTATTTATCTTCTTCCTCTTTTTCTCCTCTTTACACTCCTTGTGGAAGTGACTAGGTTTTTCACAATTCCATTATAGAGCCTTGGAATTTCAAAGAGACTTAGATCTCCCACATGATTTGGATCTTCCTTTGTTTTCTTTATTTTATCATTCTTATTTCCTTTCTCCTTGGGTCTACCATGAACCACAAGAGCCTCCTTAGCCAATTCAGTTAATTTTCTTCATATCTCCTCAAACAACAAAGATGCAACCACATCATCCATATTGAAAGTGGTAGTGGTACTTATAATGGACATAACAAGGTGGTTCCACGAATCGAGTAATGAGGACAATAATTTAATACAATGATCCTCCTCCATATTTACACCAACAAAGGATAATTGGGTGAAAATCATATTAAATGAATTCAGGTGATCTGCAACAGATCAACCATCATCCATCCTTAGAGAGTACAACTTATTTCTCAAGAATAAATTATTTACCAGGGATTTAGCCTAATAAATTTAAGCAAGTTTCTTCCAAAGAAGTGCAACATTTTTCTCTTCATAAATGTTTAGGAGTACTGAATCAACTAAATAGAGTCTTATCAGACCCTTAGCCTTTCAATCCATCAGATCCCAATCTTCTTGTTTCATGCTCGTTGCTATAGTTCCAAAAATAACTATCCACAAGTATCAATATACAAGCATGTATTCCATCTTGAGCTTATATAGCTCAAATTTTCCTCCATTAAATTTCTCAATCTCAAACCTCTTAGATGTGCTAGCCCTTTCTCCTACAAAAAAGATTGCATGTCTACTACAGAGGCTCTCACTCAAACAAAGATCAATATAAAAACCCTCTACCCAACAACTAGAATCAAATGTGATCAAGATCTAATACCAATTGAAAGGAAGAAAGGTACATGGAAATTCTTCCTAATATTGATCTAAGGTGAGAGATTTATAGTTTTAATTATTTTAAAGTTACAAAGTGAGATGCACTATAGGAAGATTATTAAAATAATAACACATGCAAGTATCAAAAGCTCACAACACAATATTTTCCATGTATATATTAATAACACCAACTGCATGTCACATCCAATCTTTTACATACCATCACATACATTAAACTTCATATTGCATTAGTGTACAATACACAAGATATATAATCTTTTTTATTTTATTACTAGTACATAAAACTGAAGAAATCTTAAAATAAGAAGCTAAAGGGATATTTACTAGTTTCACATTCTTCATACTAAATCTTATGAGGATCTTCACCACATATGTACACTATGATAAACAAATCTTACCATGTTCCCTATATTTGTGTGTTTTTATGCCCAAAGTTTGTTTTGTTGCTCCTACATCCTTCATGTCAAACATCCCAGTCAATTGAACCTTTAACTTGCTAATTTTAACCATGATTTTACTTGCTACAATCATATCATCAACATATAACACCAACATAATGAATAAAATATTTTTTAAACTTTCAAAGTAAACACAATGGTCATACTCACTTCTTTTAAAGTTTTGGCTCACCATGAAGAACTCAAACTTATTGTACCATTTCTTGAGTGATTGCTTTAGGGCATACAATAAATTATTAATTTTGCAAATAGATTTTATGTTGTAATATTGAACAAACCCTTCTAATTGTTCCATATATATCTTCTCATCCAAATATCCATGTAAAAATATCATTTTAACATCTATCTACTCTAACTCGAGATCAAGTAATGTAACTAGTGCTAATACAACTCAAATAGAAACAAAGCTTTAAACAAGTGAAAAAAATTCATGAAAATCAATAATTTCATTTTGAGAATATCCTTTCGCTACTTGTATTTCTTTGTACCTTTCAAATTTATCATCAACACCCTCCTTCATTTTGTAAACCCATTTGCAACCAACAACTTTCCTACCCTTTGGGAGTTCTAACAAGTCCCATATTTTATTTTTCTTCAAGGATTTGATTTCTTCTTTCATTTCTATTTTTTATTTATCATTTTTAGTACCATCTATTGCTTTTTGATAGCAACTAGGTTCCCTATCATTATAAATCAAATAAACAAATAAAACATAATCATCATACCTTTTAGGAGGATTTTTAACCCATATAGATATCTTAAGAGATGGTTGTGGCATTTTCACATTAATTCTTGTATATTTTTTGCATCCTCATCTTCATCTTTAGAAGTTTTTTCTTGCTCCCTATTTTGTTGTAGATGGATTCATTTCCAGCTAAATTTGTATATATTGTGGTACTTGTTCCTGTTTCATATCAACTTCTACTATCTTTGATTTTATGAGAGAAGGTTCATCAAAAACTATATCTTTTCTAATGATGATTTTATGGGTGATAGGATCCCACAATATATATCCTTTAACTCCATCACCATAGCCCAAAATATATATTTTTTGGATTTGGGTTCTAATTTAGAAAATTATTTTTTAGAAATAAGAGCATATGCATCACAACCACAAAAATTCAAATTTGAGTAATCACAAGAATGGCATGTCCATACCTCTTCAAGAATCTTACTATCTATTGCAATGGATGGTGATTGATTTATGAGATAGAATATTGTATTGTTTTATTCTACCCACAAATATTGCTCCAGCTCGAAATTACTAAGCATGCTCCTTTCTATTTTTAGAAGAGTCATGTTCATGCCTTCATGAACACCATTTTTTTGAAGAGTGTAAACCATAGTTTTATTCTTTTCTACCTCAAATTATTTACAATAATTTTCAAATTCCAAAGATGGGAACTCGCCTCCATTATATATTCTTATACCTTTGATTTATTTTCTAACACTCTTTTCAACCAAAACTCTAACACTTGAATATGCTAAGCACATCAGCTTTACTTTTAAGAATATAGACATATACCTTTCTAGAGTATTCATCTATAAATGTCACAAATTATGATGATCCTTCAAAAGAAACTATAGCGAATTATCTCCCAAACATATTAATGAATATATTCTATATCACCTTGACTTGTATAACTACCTATTTAAAAAAAAAATATGCATTACTTTTCCAAAGACATAATGCTTGCAAAAATTCAAATTCAAATATTTTAAATCTAGAAGTAACTTACGATTATTAGTACCTTTAGCCCTTTCTTGCTCATAAGACCTAGTTGTTAATTTCATAAATGAGTAGATTCATTTACTTCTTTGATACCTCCACTGCTTCATTTATTTCAATACTCCCTTCTAGCTTGTAAAGGTTTCCAATCTTTGTTGCCTTCATAACCACCAAGATGCCCTTGGACACATTCAATAGTCCACCTCAAGATAAATAAATTTGTAACCTCTAGAATCCAAAACAACCAAGAAAATTTAATTCTTTTTTAAGTTATGGTACATGTCTTACCTTTGTTAATGTCTTTACAACACCATCAAAAAATTTAATCTTAATACTCCCAATCCCAATAGTATTACAAGAAACATTGTTTCCCATAAGAAAAACACCACCATCAATAGATTGGTAAGTAGAAAACCAACTCCTATGTGGACACATGTGATTAGAAACACCATAATTTAATAGCCATTCATCATGATATTACAAATATATAGTGCTTCAATGACCATACCTGAAATTGTCTTAATCGGATATGCTTCCTTTTTGGATTCATCATTGTCTTCTTTCCTCTTTTAACAATCTTTCTTGATATGTCCTAATTTATTGCAATACCAACATTTTTCCTTACCTTTTCTTCCTTTTGACTTAGATTTGGATGTACCTCTCGAATCCTCCCCTTTTTCTATAGATTGACCCCTAAGCACCATTGCTTATAGTGTGGAGGTTTCTATATTATATTTCCTTCACACCTCTGAAAACAACAAAAATCCCACAATATAATCAAACTCAAAAGTGGCAATTGTGTTAAAGCTAATGGAAGTGACTAAATAGTTCAAGATTGGGGCAATAAACACAATAGCGTGACTACCTTGTCTTCATCTTCAATTGTTACACCTATACTAGTTAATTGACACATAAGAGTGTTGAAAACATTTAAATGATCAACAATTTTTGTACCTTCCTTCATTCACAAATTGTACAACTACCTCTTCGAGTAGATTCGATTTTTCAAGGATTTTATCATGTAAAGACTCTTCATTCTAGTCCATAAACCTATTATTGTTTCCTCTCCAATGCCTTGTGCAATCCTTCTTGTACTAACAAATCACACATCTTGAGCTTCATAGCTCAAAATTTATTCCTCCCATTGAATTTCTCCACCTTGAACCATACATTTGAAACCTTCATTATTTGATATTGCAAAACAAACACCAAATCCTAACATAGATGCTACAAAATAACTACTTTGATACCACTTGTTGAAGCAGGAACATAAACCCACAAAATTAAATAATATTGCAACATAAATCAATTGCAAAAAAATAACAAAGAGAATAAAATAGAATAATAGAATAACAAACAAAATAGATTTACATAGTATTACTTGATAATATGGCAGGAAACATCTATGAGCAAAGAATCAATATTCTTATTGCTCAAAAGAATAATTACAATCTTCACACAATTGTTGCTATTACAATTATTTTATCTTTAAGCCAATAAAATATATATAATATCTAAAAAAACCATAATTTTTTTTTTTTTAAAAGCCATTTTAAAAAAAAATAAAATAATGAATTATTTTAAAAAAAGAAAAGATAAAATAAGATATGTTTTATTCTTTTAACTTTTGTAGTTATTCTTGCTTGAATAGTAGCATTGTTTTAGGAATGTGCGGTGGATCGAGAGTAATATTTTGGAATTTTTTTTGGCTTATCAGTATGTCCATTACAACTATTCCACAGCTACTGCATTTTAAATTTGAAACTAGATGTAATTCTCCTCGCTGGTAACGCTTATGCTTATTTTAGATGTAAATTTACACAAAGATTAACATTTTATTTTTTAATTAATAAAAAGTAATGTAAGTCTTGTTCATTAAAAAAATACACAAAAATAAAATAGATTTTCAATGAAAGATAAAGTAGATGCTTTTAAATAAAATTATTTATATGAAAAATAAAATTAATAATTTATATGTCTTTTCATATTTATATAGTTATATATTTAAGTGTTGTGTGTATGTCATAGTTTAGATAGATATTTTAAAAAATATATTCATAGAGATTATAAGAAAAAATACTTTCTTTATATTAGTTAATTAAAGGAATGCATACAGTTATACAAGTTTCAATTAATGAGTAATTAAAGGAATGCAAACAAATGATAAAGTAATATGTGATGAATTATCATAGGTATATTAAATCCATTTCTTTAAAGAACCTTGATAAATATTAGACTCAAGGTCTTGTTAATATGAGGTTGATATCTATTGATGTATTTTAGATGGATGTATTTAAGATATATATGTTATTGTTAGATCTTTTCAATAGTATTATTTTTACTAACATGTTAAAAAAAATCACTATAGTTTATATCAATTTATAATAACTAAAATTAATATTTACCTTAGGATTTAGAGTTGAGATTGATGATTAATGCTACAATTATTATTGTAATTGTTGCAAGCATTAAATAAAGTAATATTAGGGTGCTTAGATCTCATTTCAATGTCAATATTTTTTTGAAAATATCAAAATAAGGCCACCACTATGTCTCAAAATTAAGATCTTTCAAATATTCATATCAATATGAACAAATTCTTTGTTGAATATTACTTATTCAATGGCATGCCTACAAATCTAAACATTGAGTAGATGAGATTAAGCCTGTGAAATTGAGCCTACACATGTATAAGTGAAGCATGTGTGTAATTCTAATCCAATTCTTGGAATTTCATCTAATATAATTGTAGTGACTAGAATTACTTGCTTCAACCCCAAACACTTGTGCCTAGAGAGGGGTGGTGTCTAGAGAGATCATTAGAGATTTTGTTAGGGCAAGATTGATTCTTGTTTTATTAAAACCCTAAGCAAGTTGGTTTAACATTTATGGAAATGATCAAAGGTAGTAAGTATTCATGCAACATACTTAGAATGATGATGCAATTTCATAGTGCAATTAGGATTCTCTATGGTACTAATATGATTCTCTCATATAAATTCTTCTTGATGATGTGCAAATGGATTAGGGCATATCCTCTTGTACAACACCCTGTGTCGTTTAATTTAAAATAATTCATTGTATTACCTCATTTATTTTTTATTTTTTATTTTTTATTTTTTATGACCAATAGGTAGGTAAAAGACTTAAGAACCCTATAAGAATGCCCCAAAATACTTGTATAGATGTAGTGATTATATTAACTATGCTTAGAAAAGTACAAGTTTTGGTTTAACTATATTGTAAGTATTTAATAAAAATTAATTTAGTAGTATATTGGTAAATGTTAATGAATAATACAATGTAAGGAATATCCACGAATCCATATTTCATGACCATTCAAGTTTTTGGACTTGGCCCAAAAATGTGGATTTCATGGCCTCATGTTTACCCATAAATCTTTTGTTTTTAACTAGTTTTATATTTATTTTTAATGGATCCCATTTAAGTTTCTTATAAGGATTTTGGCCATACTCTTATGGCATTCCTTCTTTCTATTGGAGTTGATAGTGAACCCCACAACTCCTGCAAATCACCTAAAACCAAAATGCCTATCATAAATAGAGTAAGTCATTAATTGTTCTATGTAGCCATAAAAATAGTTTTGATCCAAAAAATCATTTGTTATACCTTATGTATTGAATGTTCTATATTAATATGTAAGAGGATTATAATGATCAATAATGAATACTTATAAAAGAAAAGAAAAATTCCTACATGAAATCCTAGGTGAGGATTAAATTAGATCATGAAAGGTGTCCTCATCCTATACTATGAGACAAAAAAGGACATAACCTAAAAATAAAAAAGCACCATTAAATTTAGCTTAAGTGTAATATCTAGTAAGAGGTTACATAATTGATTAATTACATGATTACTATTGAGAAACAGGTGTCTCAAACTTACTGGTTAATGTTCTCTGAAATTGGGAGAACACTTAGCCAAGGTTCAGTCTTCTACACCGCAGTACCATGGAAGTCTAAACTGGAGCTTGCGATATTGCGGGGAACAGTTGCTACCTGCCACCCTGCAACAGTTATTTCATGGGGACTACAATATTGTGGCATTTGGCAGGGTGGTGGTGAGCTAGGTCAAAATATTTTGCACCGCAATACTATGGAGGTTTAAGCTAGTATTGGCGAGTTGGCAGTAGGTAACGCACCATCTCATGATAGTCATGCAAGGGAGCCCATGGTATGGCAGTAGGTAACACGCCATCCCACAATAGTTTCTAAGGAGGTGTGCGGTAGTGCGGGAGGAGTTCTAACGTGTGACTCTACGATAATCAAATTAGGGGTATGCGGTATGGTGGTACGTTACGGTATTATGGTAACCTATGAAACTATGATAGTCATTTGGATGGGCTGTGGTGGAGCGGTATAGTGCAATATTGCAGTAACTAGCAGTGTGGTGAAGGTTAAGCGCAACAATGTGACCATTCAAGTTGGTCTTGGTGGTATTGTGGTAAAGATGATTAAGTTTGTTTGTGAGTGTTTCACTGGTGTGGAAGTTGGAACAATATTTTTCTTGTAATGCTTGAGAAGTATTTATGTAATGCTATAGTGCATTGGAACCAAAAAGGAGAGAAAATTTTAGATTTAGAGGGGTTATGCTACCGAATTCTCTCCAAATGGAACAAGATGTAAATCTCCATGTAAAGGCTTAGAGCCTACAATTGTATTGTAACTATGTATTTTTTTGTTGAATAATACAATGGATCCGGTTAATGCATCTTGTTGAAACTTTGTGTCCATGTCTTATGTTATATATTTCATGTTTAATGATTTTGCCTATTGAATCTGGTTAATGTGCCTTGTTGAAACTAGTTCATCTTGAAAGATCTAAAATTGCATGAACTTTCCTCTAAGGATTAATGGTGGGAAATAAACTTTGTTTGATTCCGCTTTATGGCATAGTAGTAAGTAATTTTGAGGCTATCTAAAGAAACACAATTTACCCAAGGCACCTACTGATCTTAGATGCTCATTCTAGGATGAATCAATTTCCCTTCAATTGGTATCAAATCTGGTGTTCTGGTTCTTGGTATTCCTTCTGTGAAGATTTCTTAGTCTGGAAAGCTTGAGGAAATCTGTAGGAATTGGATGAAGATTGATCCTTTGGTGAGTGGAAGTTTTTTTTCTTTTTTTTTAGTTTCAAGAGATAGCATGCAGCTTGAAGGATGGTGAAGATGGAGAAAATGGAGTTGGTCATATTGAAATGATGTGATCTGAAGCTCATAGTTGATAGTGGAATAATCTTGATGCATGGGGTGTGATTTTTTGCTTTGTGGTTGTGTTGCAGCAAAGCTTTCATATTGGGTATCTTTGTGAGAGGCTTTTTGATGATATGGAGAAGCTTGGGTTGTTTTTTAGCTATGGAGTAATGTTCTTATGCTGGGTATTGTTTCCTAGTATTGGAAGGCATTTGTTTTGTTATCCCAATTGCTATGGAGTTGATCATTGGATGATCTAGAAGCTTCTATAATAGCCTGTCTCCCTTAGATGCATGTACATGTTGGTGGTTGTGGAGTTGGCCTAAAATGGACCTGGAGTTCCTAAACTTCTTTTTCCTTTTATGGATGTTTTTTACTTGCATGGCTCAGATTCATGTTCCTTGGATCTGAGGGTTTTATAGATTTTTGTAAAAAAATCTATGGTTATTCTCATCTATGATAATCCATTATTCTAGTTTAACCATTATGTCTTTTTTTGTTTCAAACTTTTGAGTCTTCTAGATGTGAAGTGGGTGTGGATGTGCATGGGTGTTTTTCAAACATAGTGGTTTTACAGGTTTTACACAATCAAGAAAAAAATTGTGATTTTGTGGAGCTGACATGGTTAAGCTATTTTCTAGACCCTAGATTTTGGTGTGTTACTAGATGAGATATTTGCAATTTTTCTAGCATGCTTCGTGCATGGTGTGAGGAAGTGAGATTATTTCTCTGCATGGGAGTGTTAGTATATGATTAATCACCCAACATTTTTGTGGTAATGCTTGGTGGATTCCTAGACTATGGTGCTCAAGTTGTGGACCTATTTGGCAAATCAAATCTGGGTTTGATCTAGTGTTTGAGTCATGTTGTCTACATGGTTATTATCTTTTGAATCTCAATGTGTTGATTACTATTGCAATGATGGGTTTGCATGTTTCAGTATATTGGATCTATGAGTTACTTAGTTTTATAGGTGTGTACAACCTATTGATTGTAGTGGGATAACTCAGAAGTGGACTATCTATATCCATGAGGTTGATTCAATGTTGATGTAGACTATATCATTTGGCATTGTCTATGGCCATTTTTGCAGTGGTTTATTACTTTGGGATGAGAGAATGGATGATGTTGAGTACCTAAATAGTTAGTTATGGGGACCTATAGCATGTATATCACGATTTCATGAATAACCTAGATACACAACTTGGTGTAAGATTTTGACAATTATGGTATTTTTGCTTTGTTTGGAGATCTTGGTGCCACTTGGTATTTTTGTCAGATGGACATGTTGATGTGTGGACTTGGAGGATTTTCAGATTAGTATATTTTTGGTCATGATGCTTGGAGAGCTCAATTGTCATGGTTTAGTGGGAGCTCTAGCAATGACTTGGTCATGATGCTTGGAGAGCTTGGTTGTCATGGTTCCATGGGATATTTAGCAGTGAATATGGATGAATGATCTTTAGTGTTGTAGATGTTACTAGGAGGAGCTCTTATCATCTTATTGTTGCAAAAGGGTTCTTTCACATTTGCATGGACACTATTTGAATATGTGTAGCATCTCGGACCCATGAAGGACTCTTGTGGTCTTTGGGTTGATGTATTGGTGGTGCTTGATAGGTGATGTTGGTTTAGATTTTGTTTTTTATGTCATGGCATAATATTGTTTACACATTAGAGTTTTGGCATGATAAATTTCTCTTGAGACCATGTTGTTCTCACTTAGAGCATGTGATATCCTAAGGGGTATGTTTAGATCATGATTTCATGATAATTTCTTGATTCAGATGATTGGATATTTGATAGTGGTATGGTGATTCTCTATGTTTTGGGTGCATTGGCCATATGCTTGAAAAATTCATGATAGTGTAGTGATGGAGTTGGAGTTTAGCATGAAATGATTGTTTTTAGGTGCTCATGGATACATGGAGAATGAGGTGAGGCTATATTTCTCTTGAGATGAGAGAAGTGTTGTTGAGATGGTTACTCTTGATGAGATTTTAGGAGAAAGTTTGAGGAGCCTAAACCTTGGCTAGAAATGAGTTCAACAAAGACCTATAAGGATATTTCTCTTGGAGGAGTCATGATGGATTACATATCTTGGAGGAGAATTCTCATTCCCCACTCTTGGTCTACTCAACAGTTTATCACTTAAGAGGTAATGCCAATTATTTCTCTCAGCTGTTTTATGCTTTCTTTCATGGACATGGATCTTGAATTTCTATTAGATGGTTTTGGAGGATTCATTGTAAGAGATAGATATAATGGTTATCTCATTGGGTTTTCATTTCCATTTATGATGATTATAGGGGATGGTAGTGGGTTGATTTCTTGATATGGGAAATGGAGTAATTTGATCTTCTTTGAAAAGATTACATCCATGTAGATACATGATGCATATGTTATGTTTGATCTCTTGAGGTTGAATGGGTTTGGATGTTGTTATGTATTTTATATTGGGGTTGTGAAGGAGAACTTACTTGAAATAATTTCCATTTAGAAGTGTATGTAGAAGGTCATGCTACATGTTTATGATTTATAGATTTTTCTCTTTAGTTTGGTTCTTCTTCCTGTATGTTCGAATTCATATGACTTTAGACATGAGATTTATATGTGGAGCTATTTTGATCACTAGTTTGTGGTCATATGTTGTCACTTGGGTGATGACATGGAGGTTCCTATATATCTTTATTTTGTCAGATATGGAGAACATGGGAGAGTTATGGAAGATTTTTGAGAGATATGTTTCTTGTAATAGTTGGTTACAAGATTTGCATATCATTTTGGATGGTCCTTGGTACTACATGGCTACACTTTCTATGTGGTGATTGGCAGACTCGTTATTCTTTTGATCTTTTTAGATTTGGCAATACCCATGAAGTGAGAGTTCTTGGATGTGTTTGGTCTTCTTCGACTGGTTGGCACATGGAGCTTATATTTGTAGTTGATGGGTTGGCTATGTAGGTTGCATGTGTTCATCGATGTGGATACATTCTAGGTATGGGTGATTGGATGGATTAGCACTTTCTATGGGTGTTATTTTTAGTCATGTGGGTTTGGTCGGTTGGATGGGAGCAATTAGTTTTCTTATTGTTGTTCTAGCTGATTTTCTATCTTATTTTTTGGAGGATGTCTTAATGGTTGTGTTCAGGTTGAAGCTTTTAATTTTATGTTGTTGATGATTTTATATAGCTTGTGGGCATAATGGAGTGGTGGCAGTATTTTGTAGCATTTTCTATCAGTTGGATATGATGCTTGTGTTCTTTAGACTAGTGCATATACACCATGGCCTGTTCCTTTCCTTTGGAGGATAGCTAGAATTGTTTCCTAAGATGGTGGAAATCTTGGATTTTGTTGCAAGTGACTTGGGTGATATAGTGACTTCGATCATTGATTGGGAGCCAATAATTTCTTCATCAAGTGGGAGAATGTTGAGAAATAGGTGTCTCAAACTTACTAGTTAAGGCTCTCTAAAATCAGGAAAACACTTAGCTAAGGTTCAATTTTCTACACTATAGTACCACAAAATTCTAAAATGGAGCTTGTGGTATTACAAGGAATAGTCTCTACCCATCACCCTATAGCAGTTGTTTCATGGGGACTGCGGTATTGTGGCATCTAGCGGGTTGGCGATGAGCTAGGTCAAAATATTCTACACCATAGTACTACAGGGGTTTAAGCTAGTACTAGCAGGTTGGTGGTAGGTAACCCATCATATCACAATAGTATGCAAGGGAGCCTATGGTATGGTAGTAGGTAACCCACCATCTCGAGATAGTTTGTGATGAGGCATGTGGTAGTGTAGGAGGAGTTCTAACTTGTGACCCTACGATAGTCAAATGAGGGGTCTAGGGTATGGTGGTAAGCTACAGTGTTGTGGTAACCCGTGATACCATGATAGTCATTTAGATGGGCTGAGGTGGAGCTATATAGTGTGGTATTGTGGTAATTAGTGGTGTGGTGAAGGTTAAGCACAACACCACAATTTTTCAATTTCATCTTGGTGGTATTATGATAAAGACAGTTAAGAGTTTTTGTGATTGTTCAGTTGGTGTGGAATTTGGAATGAAGGTTTTCTTGTAATGCTTGAGAAGTAAGTATGTAATATCCTAGTGCATTGGAACCAAAAATGGGAGAACAGTTTGGATTCATAGGGGTTATGCTACCGGATTTTCTCTAGATGGAACAAGATGTAAATCTCCATGTAAAGGCTTAGAGCCTACAATTGTATTGTAACTTTGTATTTGGTTGCTAAATAATACAATGGATCTATGATTTTGGGGTGTGGTTTTTTTTTACTCAAAAGGTTTTTCCCCACATAAATCTTTGTGTTCATGTCTTATCTTCCATCTTTCATGTTTAAGGATTTTGTCTATTGAATCTGGTTAATGCATGTTGCTAAAACTGGTTGATCTTGGAAAATCTTAAATTGCATGAACTTTCCTCTAAGGATTAATGTTGGTAAATAAACTATGTTTCATTCCAATTTATGGAATAGTAGTACATTATTTTGAGGCTATCTAAAGAAACACATTTTACTGAAGGCACCTACTAATCGTGGATTCTCATTTTGGGATGAATCAATTTCCCTTCAATTACCTATTTTACTCTAACACTTTCCTCTATGCATAGTTGTTGATCAAGTATTTTTTATATTTAAGCTCCCCAATTACAACTATGATGCCTTATATATGATCTATGAGCTCTAAAGATCAATAAAAGTCATGATGTTAATTCATGTGTCAATTGATCTTATTGTTTTATGTTAAAGACTAAGTTGTTTGTATTGTAGATTGATTTTGTTACCAAGATTCCATGGGTCATTGATCTCCTTTTGATATTATGGCCCTCGTATTTCTTAATGGTGTTAGTGCTCTTGCAATTTCCTACATTAATTGTATAAGACTTTTTTTGTGAGTGTAATTTGTGATCTATGATCTATATAATTATTGTGCAACCAAAGAAAATATATTGGCCCTACATTATGATCTTCATTTAACATTTCTATGTCAGCAACTATGGGCCCCTCAATTATGCACCTACATGTCTTTGGGTAGACTTAGAAAAGAGTTTTTATTAGCACTACGAAACATTATTTTCCTAGGTGCTCATATGTATAATAATTATTTCAACAAATAGTGACATTGAGAACCCTCACATTCTTAAGGGGTTTTCAATATTTTCAAGTTCCTTGGATTATGTAATGTACTAGATATTTTCTTCATCTAATGAATCTTAGCTCTCAAGTGGATATTTTTATATTGAAGATGTTTACAAATATGGCTCATGTGAGCAACTAGTTACCAAGAGTCACAAAAAATATTCCCATATTAAGTTTTTCTTTGTGGATTTGAACTTGGGTCTCCATAGTGAGAACCCAACATTTTAACTAGTCGATTGCAACTCTTAAAAATCAAGGGTCCATGCTTTACAATTTGTTGGTGAATAATAGTTTCACCATTAGAAAGGTTTAGTCATCATTTGTGGGACCCCTTTCTCTATTTTTATACACTTGGATGTTTGAATCTATCATGTTTGTATTGGTGTGGAATGATTTTCTGGTCATGTGTTCTTTTATGTGTGATCATTATACCATCAATATGGTAGAACTATTTAATTTTATGTTGGTATGGATGATCCAAGTACTAACACAACTATGTGGAGAAATTTTTTATTGTGTCAATGTGAGGTTATGGGCACCCATAGATCTTATTTGTGATTGATAAATCTCATGTGCTAAGGTGATATGGTATGAGCTCATAGTACTATTATTTGGTGTGGATGTGTAATACTGATTTTGTGAGCTTCAAGATACATGTGCTCATCATTTTACTATATAGGAATATACAGTATGTAATGGCATGCTAGCTATAATTCATATTTATTTTTCTAAAGGATAAATCAATAGTGTCTTCTATGGGGTTAGAATGCTATTCTAAGCTTGAGGTATAAATTCCATATAAATTTAATGTGGTAGGATTAATGGTGAGTGTACCTGTGTACAATCACTAGGTATAATCATACTACCTATTAAGGTAGGACCAACTATTTTACCTACCCTTATACATGTCATGCATAATACTCTTTCATATAATCTTCTTCTTGGTAGATCATGGATTCATACCATGAAGGAAGTTCCATCTACTCTTTATTGTACAATCAAGTATGAGTATAATTGTAAGTGGTGAATGAGGTGTAAAGCACAATAACACACTTCTTCATAAGACATTATATGAAAGACAAAGTTGAATGAATCAAATCAAAGCAATAATCAATTGAAAGCATCATATTGTTCTCTATCCTCAAAGATTTATTAAACCACTATTGCTCTTAGATCGTGAGGACACTATGATTGTTAAAATGACAATTCAAAGAACAAGATGGATGATAATGCAATGATATGGAGCTAAATTTAATAATACTAGATGATAAACAAATTAAACTAGCATGGATTGACATGAAATAGATAATTGCAGCTACAAGAGGCAGCCATGATTGTGAAAAACTTGATTTCTAATTGCTGATGCTTGATACTTGATGCTTGATGCTTGAATGTACTTGAATTCCTATAGAGTAAGAGTGCATAAGTTAGATTATCTGGATCCTTTTCTTGGTTCAATGAGGCTGTATTTATAGATTTCCTGGCTGTAGAAATGCACAAGGAAGGCATTGAGAGGCTTGGATTCAATCTGGAGGATTGAATGGGGAGAGATGGAGGAGATTGAGAGAAAAATGGTGATTGTCTCTACCCATGAAAACACCAGGCAAGAGAAGAGGAAAGATTGATGAAGGAGGACTGAGAGAAGATTTTGGAATTTGTCTCCAATTTGTCTCCAAAACTTCCCATGAAGTTTCAAAGCATTAATTGTGACATATTTTAGACATAAATTAGACATAGGATATCTAATTCATTTTTGAGAGAATATAGATGGAATATTCCTTATGCTTTAATTCAAATATTTTTGATTTATTTAAATTAGGAAAAGGGAGATAAATAATTTAATAAAACGAACTATAGAAGTTGTTTATTAAATTAAATAGAATAATATGGCAATTAATAAATAAAGTGTTTTAATCTCCCTGTCCTGCTGATTTCTAGAGTTTTCCTTTAGTACCAAGTCACCAATTTGAAAGACCCTCGGTTTTACCCTGTGGTTGTAACTTCCTGACATCCTCTGTTGATAAGCCATTAGATGATTAATAGCTTGTTGACGATGCTCATCCAACAACTCCAGTTCTTGGAGTCTAGATACCCTATAGTCTTCTTCTGAAATGATTCCTCTGAGTGATACATGAAGGGATGGAATTTCTACTTCAATGAGCAATATGGCTTCTGATCCATATACCAAAGCAAATGGTGCAGCTCATGTTGGTGTTCTGATACTTGTTCTGTAAGCCCATAGTGCAGGATTGAGTTGAACATGCCAATCACATCCAACATCGTTAACCGTCTTTTTGAGAATTTTGAGTATTGTTTTGTTTGAGGCCTCTGCTTGGCCATTTCCTTGAGGATAGTACAGTGTTGAAAATAGATGTTGGATGTGGAACTTTTCACATAGTTCTTGGACATCTTGATTCTTGAAAGGTCATCCATTATCCATGATAATGGATTGAGGGATTCCATAGTGACAGATGATGTAGTTCAAGATGAAAGAGGAAATTTGCTTCTTAGTGATGGTTGTAAGAGGTATTGCCTCAATCCATTTTGTGAAATATTTTGTAGCTATTATAATGAACTTGTGTCCATTATATGAAGATGTTTTTATTTTTCCTACCAGATCTAGGCCCCATTGACAAAAGGGCCATGTTGATGTAAAGGGATGCAGTTCCTGAGCCAGTGCGTGAACTAGATTGCTGTGGACCTGACATTTTTGATATTTCTTGAAAAACTAATATGATTCTTTCTCCATGCATGGCCAATAATATCCCAAATAGAGGAGTTTCTTAGCTAGAGTTATCCCACTCGAGTGAGTACCACAAATACCCTCGTGAACTTCTCGTAGGGCCATTTCAAATTCGTTGTGTTCTAGACATCGGAGTAGGGTACCATCAAGACCTCAACGATAAAGGACGTATGTGATTAAATTGTGTCAAGCGGATTGGTGTATAAAGTTTTGTTTTTGGTTCCTGGAAAGATCGGGAGGAAGAATATCATCTTTCAGGTAAGCATAGGTTTTTTCGTAGATGGAGGTTTCAGTGATTTCTAGATGGCATATGGTAGCAGATTCCGATTTATAATGGGAAGGACATGATACTTGTTCTACCATAAACTCATAACAAACACGCTTCTCAGGCAATTGTAGTAATGAAGCGATTGTAGCCATAGCGTCTGTAGCTATGTTCTCCACTCTTGGAATTTGATCAAAATTGATACTAACAAAGGATTGTTTCAGATTATCTATTTGTTGCTTGTAGGGAATCAAATTTTCATCTTTTGTTTGATACTCATCATTTACTTGATAAATAACTAGTTGAGAATCCCCATATACCTATAAGTCCATGATTTTCCATTGAATTACTATCTTGACCCCAATAATCAATGCTTCATATTCTGCCACATTATTTGTACACTGAAACATGAGTTTATATGATTTTAGAATTGTGTGTACTTGGGGAGAGATGAACAAGATCCCTTCTCTTGATCCTCGCTGTGTGTATGATCCATCAAAATATAATACCCATTGTTGGGGCATTACTGTCATAATGTCTGTATCTGGAAATCCCATTGTCATTGGTTGATCATCTGGTAGAGGAGCTTCAACTAGTTGTTCAGCAATTGCTTGACCCTTGATCACCTTTATCTTGACATAATGAATGTTGAATTCACTTAGGACCATAACTCATTTTGCCAGTCTACCTGTTAAGGCAACTTTACTTAGTAGATACTTCAAAGGGTTGATCTTTGCAATTAACCTGATTGTATGAGTCAACATGTAGTGTCTTAGCTATTGAGTAGCAAACACCACTGCTAAACAAGACTTCTCTATGAATGTATAGTTTATTTCATAGCCATTTAAATTTCTACTGATGTAGTAGATGGTGTGCTCTTTCCCTTCATAGTCCTCTTGTGCTAATAGTGCCCCCAAAGAGATGTATGTTGTTGCAATGTATAATATCAATGGTCTTCCTTCAGTTGGTGGCATGAGAATGGGTCGTGACATCAGATACTATTTTATTTGATTGAATGTTGTTTCACACCCATTATCCCATTTGAAAACCACATTTTTGTGTAGCAGATGATTGAAAGGATGACTTTTGTCTGCTAGCTGGGAGATAAATCTCCTGACCAATTAGAGCCTTCCCTGTAATGATCTCAATTAACTGATATTCTTAGGAGGTGGCATCTCCATTATTGCCTTGACTTTCGGTGGATCCACCTCAATGCCCTTTTCCGAAATATTGTATCCTAGTAGTTTTGCTAATGTGACCCCAAAGACACATTTCTTGGGGTTTAACCTGACATTGAATTTCTCCATCCGTGTAAAGATTTTGTCTAGGATATGTAGATGTCCTTCCCTTGTACTAGACTTTTCCAAAATTTCATCCACGTAGTCCTCCATGAAGGTGTGCATCATATCATGAAATATCATTGTCATGACTCTTTGATAAGTGGCTCCTGCGTTCTTCAAACCAAACGACATGATGTTCTAGTAGAAGGTTCCCCATGGACATGTAAAAGTTGTCTTTTCTTGATCTTTTGGAGCTATTTTTATCTAATTGTACCTGAAGAAACCATCCATGATTGATAACATGGCATGCCCTGCCGTTAAGTCCACAATGATGTCTATGTTTGGTAGTGGAAAATCATCCTTCGGGCATGCTTTATTGAGGTCCCTGAAATCTGTGCAGATTTTGATGTTGTTGTCTTGCTTTGAAATAGGTACTATGTTGGATATCCACTCGGCATAGTCTATAGACCTTATGAATTTGGCATCCAACAATTTCTTTAACTCTATCTTTACCATCAATGCAATGTGAGGATGCATTTTTCTTAATTTTTGCTTGACAGGCTTGATTCCTGTGGGCAAAGATAAGTGATGTGTAAGCATATTTGGATCTAAGCCTAGCATATCAGAATATGACCAAGCGTAGTTGATGCTTCTTTGTTTAAATAAATTGATGAAGTTTGGTCTTTCCTGATCCATCATGGATTCCGCCAAATGTAGTATTTTTGCCTTCTCTTCAATACCAATGTCCATTGACTGTGTAGGTTCTACCAGAACTGATGATCGCTCATGATAATGTTCTGGGAGAGTGTCAAATCTTCCATCCTTCGGTGCCTCAGAACGGTTTTCACCATTAGATGCGTTCTTTATTTTTACTTTTTCCAGATCTAATGCTGCCATAGAATGGTTTTCACCATTAGATCTATTTTTCCTGTTTTTAATTTTGCAATTGGAAGATTTGACACCCTCCTGCCGAGTCGTGTTGTTATGAGTATTATAGATATAATTTGTATCAAGTTTGGTATGACATAGGAAATGCATGATGGCATCATCATTTGCAAATTGTGGTACAGTCAAAGGTTTGATAGTTTCCCAGTCAATAAGTTCTCGATGGATTAATGACATGATATCATTAGATTGATTTAGGTCAATGGAAGTAAGGGTGAGGATAGAAATATCATCATAATTATCATTTGGGATATCGAGATCCATGATGGTACCCTCTTCAAAATCATCTAGTTCACTCAAATTTTGTTCGTCCCCACTAGAGTCATTGATATTCAATGATCCCGCGACGAATGGTCTAGACCCAGAGCCTTGGCCCTCCTCATGTGTAGGTGTATATCATTGGATGACATCAAGTTGAATATCAGTAAAAGATACTTCGGAACCCACATCCCACTTATATTTGTTTGAATCTATCTCAGAGCTATCTCTAAGTTGAAGGATCCTTTCAACAACTTTCTTTTCCAGTTCTTGTTTTTCATCAATGGTGTATCCTAGTCCTGACTTCTATTTTGAATGTAGAGTGAGGGGTTGAATAGATTCTATGATTCCCTCCTTTCTCAATCCAATGGGTCCTTGTCCTTTGTACCCCATCTTCTCTAAAATATCTTTTCCCTTTCCATATTTGTCAGTGTTAATATTGACATTTTTGATACTGATATCTAATGTAGAGGGTTCTTCATCTTTGTATAGCCAATCCAGGATCACTTTGCTATCTGATTCATCCTCTATTGTGCCTTTTTTGATGAACCTCTCGTCAAGAGCTGTGATTGGCAATGATGTTTGAGATTTGATCATAGATGGTTGACCATATGTCCTAGGAGATGGCATTAACTGTGATAGGTTAAGCGATTGCTCCATAGTATATGTTCCCATTCCCTTGTCCGTCAGTTGAACTTTCTCTTGGAACTTTTGTGATATAGAAGTTTGTTGATCTGTATTATCTGTTGATTGAGTTTCAATAGGACTTGTCTCTTTTTCTTTACCCTTCTTCTCTACCCACTTGGTAGTGATACTTGGACGTTGTTCTTCTTTGGATGATTTTGAACTAGAAGCTTCCTTGTTGTGAGGCACAAAGGTATCTTGAGCATTTCTCAATGTGTCACAATGTTGTGGATGGTTGTAATCAGCAGCTATTGTCACCTCTTGTCCATTTACTGGAAACTTTAGGCATTGATGGTATGTAGAAGTTACGACCTACATTTCATGAATCTAGGGTCATCCTAAGAGTATGTTGTATGTCAACTCTTTTTCCAATACTTGACATGCTATATGCTTCATCATGGGTCCCACTTGAATGGGTAATACAATTAAACCTTTAGATGATATTTCTTCCTCATCATATGCTTTGATGGTCATTTCCCTTTGAGCATCAATAGCGTCGTCGGAATATCCTAGTGCATGGATTAACTTAAGGGTGAAAATGTTCAGACTAGCTCCCCCATCTATTAGAACTCTCTTCACGTGATGATTATGAATTAATACTTTGATATGCAATGCAATATTATGCAGATGGTTTAATGAGACATCATCATGTTCAAAGAATGACAGACAATGTGGGGTAGTCAAATGTCCCACCATAGCTCGGAATTGACAAACATCCAGATTCTTTGGTACCGTGGTGGCAACTAATGCTTGTTCTAGAACTTCCTTATGTGATGGTGACAATTTAAGGAGTTCTAGCATCGATATTTGTGCAGGGATGTTTTGCAATTGATCAACAATATTATAATGAGATGAAGGTGCAACCGCATGTTGAGATCCAACTCCTTTTAACACTACCTTGGATTGCCCCCTAGTCATGATGTTTGCCGGTTGATGTTCTTGATTCTCTTGGGGGATGTTTTGCAATTGATCGATAACATTATAATGAGATGGAGGCGGAACTGCATGTGTGGAGCCAACTCCCTTTAACACTACCTTGGATTGCCCCCTAGTTATTACATTGGTTGGTTGATGTTCTTGATTTTCTCTTATTTTTAAGACATTGATTTAATTTTCAGAGTTTTGCACACTTGGGAGAAAATCCAAAGAGGTAATGTTGTTGGTTTCATTTCCATCAATGTTATGACCAACTGTATGATCATTTTTTACTTCAGATAGACAAAGGATTGTTTTTCATAGACATGATTGACATTCTTTCCTTTGTTTTTTGAAGAGGATGATGCTCCTTTGTCATAATTTGGCAAAGGATCTTTGAAGGCCGAATGATCGTTGTTATTTTGAGGTCCTTCCACATACACTTTGTTGTTGTCAATCAAATCTTGTACCGCATGTTTCAACTCCATACAATCGTTGGTTTTGTGAGCCTTGTTATTATGAAAGTTGCAATAATCAATGTCATTCCAGCATGAAGGTTTGACTTTCGGATCCAAATTTCTAGCTTCCCGTGCATTGAGAAGGCCTCTGGTAACTAATTCTTTCATTGTTGATTCCATCGTTTGGCCCAAAGGTGTGAACCTTCGCCGATTTGATAGTTTTTGATATGACTTCATTTTTGCGATCTCATTGCTTTGTATGATATTCGACTTGACAATTTGTTCATTTTTTTGGTTCTTTGATGTAGATGTGGTCAATTTGAAAACTAGTTTGACATTTTGGGGATCATTTGTGGTGCAGGAGCACCCAATAGGTCACCATAGGAAGGTTGTCTAGAAGGTCATGTTTGGCCAATTTGTCTAGGTCAATTTATCTCCCTATTCTTGTTCCTTCATGTTTGTGCCTTAGCGGCATTTGTGATCGAGTGTTGAGTTGATAAAGGTCATGTTGACCATTGAATAGGTTTGAGGTTTTGACTACAAGTAGGGCTTAAGGCCTTTTAGACCCTTTTTAGGTGTTCCTTTCTAAATTTTTGGAAATAAAGCTTAATGAAAGCTACCAGTAGCCTAGGAGTGACATAGGGAGAGGTAACTATTTTAGAGACCCTATTTAAGGGTGCTCTCAAGATGAGAGAAAGGTTGGAAGCATTTGGATTATTTGAAATTTTGAAATTCAAGTGAGAACCATTGTGTTAATGAGAGAGTTTCTGATTTTTTGCTTAGAAGAAAAGCTTTAATGGATTGAATGTGATATTGTAGATAGTGTAGGATGTAGAGGATTTTTCCTTCAAGCTTTTTGTGGCATTAGGTTGTTAGTTTGTTCAATTTCCAAGCACTATTTGTAGTTAGTTGGTTTTCTTTCAGTTGTTGATCTGACAGACTGTTTGAGAAGAATGGAGGTTCAGATCACATTCCCCCTGTACATATTGTACAACCCTTGGGAATTGTGACTAGACTCCATGATTTTAAATATGGTAGAATTAGGAGTCTTTTGTAGCAACAGAGATACCATGGAAGTCTTCTTCTAGGCGAGCCAAGAAGTGTCCAGCTAGAGAAGACAAGAAGTGCAGAGCACTTGATTTGCAAGGGTGTCCATCTCTTGTCGAATCATGATGTGGAGAGGGTAGGTATGAGCCTTGCTAAAGAATAGAATGGTGGAGGAAGCTCCATCAATCCATCCATTATAAGGAACCTCCAACTGTTGCAGGGAGGTCAGGAAAACCTAAACAAAAGGCCTAATTTGCCAAAATGAAGGTTCAGGCTGTGTACGGACAGTTGAGGGTTAAGACCCCTAAAATATTAGAGTGGTGGGAATAAGGACTAGGAACCCCAAGGAAATATTTTGTGTTCTTTGGGAAACTTTGGAGAACTAACTTGTTTTCTTGGGGAAGGAGGCCTAATTGGGGCTCCTAGGGCTAGTAGCCTTTTTAACCCTAGATGAGGGTTTGGTGGAAGCGATGAGAAGATGGAGCTAGGTGGACCCTCAAGAGCCGTAATGGGATGGATTAAACCTATTAGAAATACCTCCACACCCCTGTAAAGCTAAGTTCTAGTTTTGGAGTATGTTAGCCTTTAGGGTGGATTAAGGGCTAAGGAAGAGTTGTAAACATTGCACCAAGGTTGACTTGGTAGGTAGAGTTGTGATGTTAGTTGGGTTGGCAAGAAGAACCAAGGGAACCCAAACAAGAAATAGATCCTATATGTTAAGGTGGTGGAGTGAGACACCATAGAGGTCTTCCAAGTAAGACCTAGAGTAGGAATCTGTGATCGATTCCTCCAACCTCCCTATCAATTTGTTGTCTCATTGGTAGTCACGTTTTGATTCTTTTGCCAAAATTTTGGCTTATCACTGCTTGAGTATTGATTGGAGGAGTTACTTGTGTTGTTTGTTTTATCGTTGAAATGCTTGATAACTCCTCTTTTGACTAATGCTTCCTCAATTTTAAGACCATTTTCTATGACTTTTTCAAACGTGGGAGGACATTGTAGTTGCAGTCTATAACTCATTTCTTCAGTTAATTTTTCAATGAACAACTCCATCTTTTCTTCCTCGGGAATGGATCTAGGATATCTAGCGAACAAGCATCGCCATCTTTGGAGAAAAGACAAGAATGTCTCTCCTTTGTTTTGCTTTAGATTGTAAAGATCCTTTATTGTAACATCATGCTGGATGTTAAAGGAATACTAGGAGATAAATTTGTTTACAAGTTCTTCAAAAGTCCTAGTACCTAGTTGGAACTTAGAGAACCACTCCATACATGATCCTCCCAAACTCCTTGGGAATAATCTCATTAAATAAGTTTCCTCTTGGGCAAACTCAAGGCTCATTGTTTTAAATTTCCTGATATGATCTATTGGATTTGTTCTTCGAGTGTATTTATCATACTTTGGAAACTCACAATGTCTAGGAAAAGGTATTAGACCAATTTTTGCGTCAAAGGGATAAGGAAAAATGTCCTGTATCACATATCTTTTGGTACTCCCTTTAGTCATATCATGTATCTATTGTTGTAATAGTTGCATTTGAGATGTCAAAGCGGCAACTGGATCTATTGTTTGTGTAGGTTGTAGTATCTCAGTCTCATTTGTTCTAGGTGCTTCCTTCAAATGGTTTACATCGAAATCTTTGGGAAGTTTGGCACCTAATTCAGCCAACATCAAAAGATATTTCTCCATATCTTGTTCTAAGATTTTCTCCATAAATTTATGGAACTTGGGATCTTGTTGAGTTGTTTGGATATCCTCGGGAGTTATTTCATTTTTTATCATTTTGGTTCAGATTGGTCCAAGGATTTTCTTCTGCCATTTCTTGTGATTTTTTAAGTTCTTCTTCTAAGAGTCTCTATTTTTGGTACCTCGTGAAGATTGGCATACAATTTTTTACTCTTTCTTCTAAAATGTTGATCTTATATGCAGGATAGCGATAAAGGATGATAGTATCCTGATGATGAAACTTCAGTGTAGTAATCAATTGTGTATTTGATTTTGACACTTGTGATTCGCAAGACCTTGTTTCAGTTGATAAGTTTGGAAATTTGTATAAACCTTTCTGACTTTGGTTCCTAGACAGTGATTCTGATGAAAATAAAATTTTGCATTCTAGTCAAATAGTTGATAAAAGACAGATAGACTGACTGGTATGATTTTTGAACTCTCTATTTTGGAAGCGCTAAAATAGAGTACAAAAGCGTTATTTCATAGAAGTGCTAGAACAGGGTCCTGAAGTGCTGAAACAGGTGACCGAAGCGCTACTTTGACAGAAGCGCTGAAACAATGCATGAAAGTGCTGCAAAAATTGATGGAAGCGCTATCTTGACAGAAGCACTGAAACAGTGCCTGAAAGCGCTAAAAAATGTGATGAAAACATTGTTTGATAGAAACGCTAAGATATAGACTGGAAGTGCTGACAAAGTGCTTGAAAGCGCTATTTCAAAGAAGTGCTAAAACAGTGACCTGAAGCGCTGAAACAGGTTTTTCAGAGCGTTGAAAACAAGAATTTTATGACTCTCTATTGTAAAATCTGATCTGGCCTTGTGGCATACTGTATCATGGATTGTGGAAGATAAGAATGATGTATGCGCTGACTATGGTTGTGAAATTGAGTGAGAGCTCTTCTTTGGAAGAAGGCTCGTGAATAGAGGGGTTCTACTACATAATCCAAAGTGTGACCCCTAGAAAAATCGTGATATCTATGGATGAATGTCCTATGTTGTAACATGAGTTTTCGATTTTGATATAGAAAACGTTGTCTTCTTAATTTATTCCGATAACTGAGAGATTCCTTAGGTTTTGAGATTTTGATCTTTCTCTTGAAAAATGTGGTGGACTTCCACTTTCGAAGCATGGATTTTTTGATTTTTTTTTATCTGACTTTTTCAGGATGATCTTTAATCTGATTTAAATGAATTTTTGAAAACACAGCAAGCAATTTTGAATAAGTGTTTTAAACTGAATAGATCATGTATGTTCAAAAACCACGAATGGTCTTTATTGATTTTGACGAGTTGTTTTGACAATTGTACACAAATCAAACAAACTCATACTTAAGGACAAGTAGGTCATCATTATACTCACAACCCACATCTTGAAATACGTTGATGCACAAAGCCGTGTCACCCCCTAGAGGGCGCCCATGTTTTTGTCATTGCCAAGTGCGTACTCATAGTGACAAAAGTGGATACCGAATCTCTTGAGCAAACGGTCCTTGGTAATTATATGGTGAGTGTCTTGTGGTCAGATTCTTCCCTCCCCTTGCACCGTGAGTATGACAATGTATGGATACTGACTCAGTGAGTTACTACTCTATGGTTCATAGAAAGGGCTTTCGTGCAGTGCGGAAATTGATAAACTCCCTCAGGAGACCTCCCAATGTTTAGAACAAAGATTTTGGAGATGGTTATCTTGCTCACTATCGCCAAGTTGGACTTTCATCAACAACTTGCATTTTTTTTATAGTGGGTTGGAATCCTTGGCTTTAGGTGTTCCCACTTAGGTCATTCCCGTAGGGTGAGTACTTTTTCCCACTACGGCGGGCCTTCTAAAGGATTTTAAAAAGTGTAAATAGCATGAAGTAAAAAGTGAATTTGGCACTTTGGTCACCCAGTTAAGGGGAGAGCATAAGCTTAATCACCACAAGCACAACAAATAAGTTGTTATGTTTTAAGCCCAAAAAGAAATTTTCTAATCTATGTGAAGGTGTTGCTTCACAAAAATCATGTTGTTCTTTTTAACTTGTACTAAAAAAAATGTGGTGACTATCCTAGGATTGATAAATTTTCTTTTAAGAAAACAGAAATTGGATACCCTAGGATTGATATATTTTAGAAAGCTGGAAGTGACTATCCTAGGATTGATAATTTTTAGTCCAACTGTGAAAAAATTAAAAACTGGCCACGGCCGCGTCGGATCTAGATTGATTTTACAAAAGTGTTGGAATAGTCCACTGAAGCACTATAAATCTTACCTGATGCGCTAAAACACGGAAGCGCCGAAACAGGACACCGAAGCACTGAAGTTTTCCATGGAAGCGCTAAATCACCAATGCGTTGAAATAGTTGATGGAAGCGCTAAAGTTGAAAGCGCTAAATTTTTTGATGAAAATGTTGTAGTAACACGGAACCACTGAAACAAAGCACAGAAGTGCCGAAACAAAGCATGGAAGCATTGTAGTTTTCCATGGAAGCGCTATAGTATTTGACGAAAGCGCTAAAAGAAAACACGTCGTGAACCTGTGTGACACTTTCCAAAAAATTTATAAAATTGGGGTTAAAGCCCAACGGTGGGCGCCAAATTGTAAGTGGTGAATTAGGTGTAAAACACAATAACACACTTCTTAATAAGACATTATATCAAAGACAAAGCTGAATGAATCAAATCAAAGCAATAATCAATTGAAAGTGCCATATTGTTCTCTATCCTCAAAGATTTATTAAACCACTATTGCTCTCAGATCGTGAGGACACTATGATTGTTAAAATGACAATTCAAAGAACGAGATGGATGATAATGCAATGATATGGAGCTAAATGTAATAATACTAGATGATAAACAAATTAAACTAGCATGGATTGACATGAAACAGATAATCAGCTACAGGAGGCAACCATGATTGTGAAAAACTTGATTGTTGATTGCTAATGCTTGAATGTACTTGAATTCCTACAAAGTAAGAGTGCATAAGTTAGATTATCTGGATCCTTTTCTTGGTTCAATGAGACTGTATTTATAGATTTCCTGGCTGTAGAAATGCACAAGGAAGGCATTGAGAGGCTTGGATTCAATCTGGAGGATTGAATGGTGAGAGATGGAGGAGATTGAGAGAAAAATGGTGATTGTCTCTACCCATGAAAACACCAGGCAAGAGAAGAGGAAAGATTGATGAAGGAGGATTGAGAGAAGATTTTGGAATTTGTCTCCAAAAATTCCCGTGAAGTTTCAAAGCATTAATTGTGACATATTTTAGACATAAATTAGACATAGGATATCTAATTCATTTTTGAGAGAATATAGATGGAATATTCCTTATGCTTTAATTCAAATATTTTTTATTTATTTAAATTAGGAAAAGGGAGATAAATAATTTAATAAAATTAACTATAGAAGTTGTTTATTAAATTAAACAGAAGAATACGAAAATTAATAAATAAAGTGTTTTAATCTCTATTTAATTAATTTAAGATTGATGTGATAGATTGAAATAGGGATTTGATAATTAAATCAAACAAATTATTTAATTTTGTTTATTTAATTAAGATGAATTTAAATGTGAACTATATTAAATAAATATTTCTATTTATTTAAACAGTAGAGGAAATTAGGATAATTAATTAAATAATTTGTATTTAATTAATCAGATTCTCCAGACCAATTTTAGGTGTATACAATAATAACAATATTTATATGATTAAAGTAGATTCAAAAAGTTATTTATAGTCTGAATCCAAACATAACATTTCCAACTCTCTTAGTATTGTGTTGATTCCATCTTCCAAAGTAGAACTATTACCTTCCAATGATAATAATATTGATAATGATAGTAAATCACCTACAATTGTACTCTTTGGCTATGATTGGGATTCATTATATTTTACACCTTCTTTCATTGTGGGGTATAAAATCTTTTTATCAAAACCTAAAGAGATGAAGCTTATTTTAGTGGAATCCACACAATCTTGTCATTCTTCTTCTCAAACATCTAATCTCAACACTTCAAATAATGATCTAAATGATGTTTCATCTTTAATTACATGTTTTTATGATGATGGGGTTCATTAGATTTTGCACCCTCCTTTATGGGAGGGTATGAAATCTCACGATCTAAACCTAATGAATCTTTTGTTTCATTTGAGAAATATTCTACTCATTTTACATTAAAAAAAAAACCATAAACATCATCATCCCATTTAAGAAATAGAATCTCTTTGTCTTTCATCCCTTGTGCATTAGCAAAATATTAAAAATATCCTCCTAATCCTAACATTTCAACACCCAAAAAGGACTTACATTCTTGCAAAAGAATCAATTCTTCTCATGACAATATTGATACTCCTCTTTCAATAAATAATCATACTTTTCATTTAGATAAGACTTCTCATCCTCTATCTAAGTTGGAAAACTATTATGGAGTTGGATTTAAAATTCTTTCTAAACTTGGATATAATAAAAACATGGAACTGAGAGTTAAGAGTCTTACAAATCTTAAATTATACCTTGTTAAAACTGGTTTATGTTTACAAACTTCTCCTTCATCTATATCTCATCCCCCATCATCTAATGTATTTGCATCCTATGGTGAGCAAGAAAAATTCTCTTCACGAGAGAAATGATTACCTCCTACTCTTTATCCTCTTTGAGCAAGAGCATATTTTTTATAGGCTTCTCAAATCCCACTTGATTACTCTTCCTCCTCCAACACATAAGAAATTTTATTAACATAAACATACAATTCATTATTTTTGTGCATATCATTGAGTAGATAGTCATTCCACCAATGAATGCCAGGCCTTGAGGAATACAATTAAAAAAATTCTCAATTGGGGTGCTATCAATGTTCCATGACTTGATGTACCTATTCATTTTAAATGATGAACTCTCCCCAATTGTGTTTCTCCTTACTATGTGGCATTCATAGCTCCATGTATTCACTCATTTATATTCAAGGTGGTACAATCTTACATGCTACCATATTTCATATATGGTAGCAACATGATATTCTCTAGCATGGATTTCCTTTCCTATAAACTTGTGGGCAAGGATAACTAATTTTGGAGGTGTGCATCCTTTTTCAGGATCCCCTATTCCCCTTCTTTCCCTTAAAATATCATAGTAAATATGATAACATTACAAGAGGGTTATATCCCCTATCTATTTTATATATATACACATTGGCATCTTATAAGCTTTGAATTATTGGCATGCCCCTTTGTGGTGTTGATTTTTATAATTTCCCCTAAGTTGTGGTTAACGTTAAACATGTATGCACTTCCTAAGGAATAATTATCATTTCAACCATCATGAGTTAACCATGTATGTACTCCTTGAGGTATGATTACCAATTCATCCCAATAAAATTAAAAATTTATGTGCTCCCTGAGGCTATTATCAAACCATGACATTAAACATTTATTTTCTATTCATAGTCATCGAGCATAACACAACTTGCTAGCTTGTGAATTTGTGTATTTAACATGGACGTGCCTAACATAACATAATTTTCTAGCTAGTAGATCTATGTGTATCATGAGTAAACCAGCATAAAACAACTTGTTAGCCTTATGGTACCTATCATTTATCAATTTAATATGGATGCTTAGGACAAAATAGCTTTCTAGCTAGTAGATCTATGTAGCTCATAACTTATTTAGCAAAAAATAAATTTATATTCTTGTGAGGCATTCATCACTTTAGCATTTTAGAAGTGTATTTTTTGTATTCAATGGATGAAATTTCGTATTAAGAAAAAATTCATACTGAGGTCTCCTTACCTTACTGACTCGAATATTTTAGAATACTAACCTTGTTTTTTATTTCATGCATATTGTGTATGAATTAATATTTTATATATGCTTCATGTTTGGATTATGTTTTTTGTATGTTTGCTTTGTGTATTACGCATGTTTGATTCATGTATTTTGTGCGTTTACCTCATGTAATCCACATATTTGTTACGTGAATTCTTTGTATTCTTTGTGTAGACACCTAAAAAATGTCTCGATTGATCACATTGTCTAACTAACACCATTTCGTCCTAAAACCCATCATCTTTTAGCTTAATTGGTTAAACTAGCCTAGCTATTTAATTAGTTATTTCATTTTCATCTATTAATCTAATTAATTTAATTAGGTTAATTCATCCCCTTTCATGCTAATATTTCATCTTATTCAATTAAATACATCAAATTATTTAATTTAAATCCCTATGTCCTCTTATTTAATTAAATAACCCTAAGTTATTTAAATTAAATATCATTTCACTTTCTCCCTTTTCATTAAATCATTTATTTAATGAATATCATGAAATTACCCTAATTGATATAATTAAAAACTTTGTTTTAATTATCAATTACTAATAGATTTAATTTCCCCCACTTGCAAGGGAATATTTCAAGGGAATATTCCTTCTTGATGAAGAACAGGGGTGGATTTAGCTTTAGGGAAATCAACTAAACAAGAAACAATCACACTCTGATCCACAAGACCCATTCAATGGTGACTTTCAATAACCAACCTTCCCTTTCAACTAGGTCTCCAAAATAGTGTAAATAGGCATATCTTTTAGGGAAATTTGTCTCTCATTGAGTTCCATCCCTTTTCAAATACCAATTAATTCATATTCCAACACATCTCCACAAAGACATAGGGTGTTTTGGAACAAAAAGCTCAAAACAGATCTGCTACACCAAGAATTAGGCCTATTAGGTAACTTTTGCTAAGCAGGGATAAGAAATCCTTCTCACCTTCACTCAAACAATTCATCTACACCTTAAACTAGTCACCTAGGCTCAACTTAACTAAGTTTTAGCTTTGGAACACACTAACTATTTGTTGTTCTTCAAATTCACTACTCAACCTAGCCTAACAAATGAGGATGTTAGGCTAGGGCATAGACAAAAACACCTTGAAACTCCATCCCCTATTCCCTAAGCCTACAAAACAACATCTAGAAGCAACATTACATCGATCCTAACTATTTTACAATGGTGGAATGGCTTGGAACTTACATTTTCTCTCAAAACCCTTGAAATGGAGGGTTTCCAAGCAGTAGAGAGAAAAAGACTTCAAACTAACCAAAAAAATGATGAAATGACCTCACACAGAACCCAAAAGAATTTTAAGACTCTGCATAAACCCTTCACATATATTTTAGTTCATGATAGTACTGTACGGGCCATACAAAGCTTGAAAAATAGAAAAATTGCACAAAAAATCAGAAAAACTAGAGCTTCTCCTTCACTTTTCTCCTTTTTAAAGTTACATCCAAACTTCCCTCGAGGTCTAAGAGGCTTGAAACATAACATGCATGATCCTAAACTACAATTACAAAACAATATCCGATAAATGACTGGTTATCATCAAAAACATGCAAAAGTGACAAGTTGCAAAAAGCAACTTTCACCAAACTCTTGAACTAACACCTAAAACTAACCCTATGGGATTCTAATATGCCAAATAGGTCTCATTCGACCTTATTACAATGATATCATGATCAAAACTCAAAAACTTATCTTAAACACCTAATATGCATTCTTAAGGCTAATCTGCCCATGGTGCCCTGCACCATACAACTGAGGTAAAAGGATTTCATTCTCCTCATGAAATGAGCTCTTGAATAGAGACTCCATGCTTTTTAACATCCTCCTTTAACATCCAAGTAGCATCCACATTTGTTAGGTCATGCCACTTAACCAAATATCCATTGTATACTTTGTGTCTAGTCCTCTTGGCCTCTCTTGTATCCAATATGGCTTCAAGCTTCATTGGATGGTTGGGTGGTAGGTCTTTGACCCACTCATCATCACCTTTAGTATATGATTTTTCACCTGCAAGATCATAGTATTATTAAAAGGATCATAAATATTAGCAACATTGAAAATAGGTGAGATAGCCACTCTAGGAGGGAGTTCTATCTCATAAGCATTTTTTCCATACTTTTGGACCACCCTTCAAGGTCCAATATTTTTTCATCATTAGCTTGGTGTATTTTCCCTTGGGTAACCTTTCTTTCCTTATATGTGCAAGCACCAAGTCCCCTACTTTTAATTGAAAATCCTTCTTTCTAAAATTTGCCTTCTCTTTGTACTTCTCCACACTCTTTTTTAGACTTTCCTTAACCTACTCATGTATGTCCTTCATAGCTACAACAAACTCTTGTCCATCTACACTCCTTTTCTCCATTCCTTTCAGATCTCTCAAGTCATATACACCTCTTGGACTCATGCCATATACAATTTAAAAAGGACTTCTCCCTCTTCTCCGATTAATTGATTCATTGTAAGCATACTCTACTTGAGGGAGTATGAGATCCCATGACTGATTATGTTCTTTGCTGAGGCACCTCAACAAGTTCCCTAGTGACCTATTCACTACTTCAGCCTGCCCATCCATTTGTGGATGATAGGTAGAGCTGAAAGTCAAGTTGGTGCCCAATTTTCTCCACAAGGTCCTCCAAAAGTGACCTATGAACTTAGCATTTCTATCAGACACAATGGTTAGAGGTAATCCATGAATCCTTACAATCTCCTTGAAGAATAAACTAGCAATGTGAGATGCATCATTTGTGCTCCTACAAGCAATGAAATGAGTCATCTTGCTAAACCTATCAACAACAACATAAATACTGCCATACCCTCTTTATGTCTTAGGTAGACCCAAAACAAAGTCCATGCTGATTGAATCCCATGGTTGGTTAGGAATTGGCAAAGGCTGGTAAATACCAGCATTAGAACTTATTCTTTTAGCTTTTTGACACACCACACAACTCTCTACAAACCTTTTAACATCCATATGCATTCTAGGCAAATGGTAGAACCTTTTGACCTGCTCCAAGGTCTTGTCATATCCAAAATGTCCACTCAAACTACCACTATGCTTTTCTCTAGTCATATTTTTCCTCATAGAGAATGTAGGCACACATAATTGAGCACCTTTGAACAATAGACCATCTTGCAAGACAAAATCAAAATTTTGACTATGGAAAACACCTTGTGACTGATTACAAACAACAAAAACATCTTTAAAGTCATCATCATCTTGGTACATACCTTTCAATGCATCCACTCCTACACTTTGTAGTTGAATCTCTTGAACCAACATTTCTCTCCTACTTAGAGCATCAACAACCTTTTTTTCTTGACCTTTCTTATGCTTTATTGTAAATGTATAATCCTACAAATATTCCATCCACTTCATGTGCCTATGACTCAACTTGTCTTCACTATTCAAAAAGCTTAAAGTGTGATTGTTTGTAAAGACTATGAATTCATTTGGTAAGAGGTAATGCCACCATTTCTTGAGAGATTGCACCATTGCATAGAGTTCAAGGTCATATTAGGAGTATTTCCTTTTCGCCTCATTGAGTTTCTCATTGAAAAATCCAACTGGTCTCCCTTCTTGACTCAAAACTGCACCTATGGCATACCTATTTGCATCACATTCTATTGTAAACAACTTCTTAAAGTCAGGGAGTGTAAGGATAGGATGTTGAGCTACCCTAGTCTTCAGGTATTCAAATCTCTTATCTTCCTCATCAATCCATTGAAACTTACTCTTCTTTTCACCTTTGATATTTTGAATGATTGGTGCATAAATATGGCTAAAGTTCCTAATGAACTTCCTATAGAAACTAGCTAAGCCATGAAAGCTCCTTACCTTTGTTGTTGCTTTAGGAATTTTCCAACTGAGTATGGCTTCAACCTTTGTGGGATCCATCTTCAAGGCTCCTTCTGCAATCACAAATCCAAGGTAGACAAGTTCCCTCTTCATAAACTCACATTTCTTGAGATTGATCATTAACTTCTCCTCATTCAACTTCCTCATCACCATATCCAAGTGTTACAAATGCTCATCTTTTGTTCTACTATATACAAGGATATCATCCAAGTATACCACCACAAATTCTCCTATGAAATGATTTAGGACCTCATTCATTAGTCTCATGAATGTGCTTGGGGCATTAGATAACCCAAATGGCATCACTAGCCACTCATATAAGTCCTCATTGGTTTTAAAGGCGGTCTTCCACTCATCTCCTTCCCTTATTCTGATCTCATGGTAACCACTTTTTAAATCAATTTTTGAAAAGTAACAAGCTCATAATAAGCTATCCATCAAGTCTTACATCCGAGGTATAGGAGACCTATATCTGATAGTGATCTTATTTATTTCCCTTGAGTCAGTACAAAGTCTCCAATCTCCATCTTTTTTAGGTGCCAAGATAGTAGGCACAACATAAGGGCTCAAGCTCTCCCTTATTAGTCCCTTATCTAATAACTCTTGAATCTGACTTTTGATCTCCTCATTTCGTCCAGGGGTCATCTTGTATGCTTCTTTGTTTGGCAGACTTGCACCCGATATGAGATCAATGTGATGACTTGCATCTCTAATAGGTGGAAAAGAATTTGACAACTCCTTCACCATTATGTCTTCATACTTATCCAATAGGACCTACACCTCATTTGGTACCTATTTTCCATCTGCTGCTACATTTTTGATAGGCTTACCAATAATGGCATAACCAAAGTCCTCTTCCTCTAGGTCTTTCAAAAAATCCTTCTCCTTAGCTATCATCACACTTGGTCCTTCATGAACAACACCATTATCTTATTGCAAATGTGTAAGAGTGTATGACACTCCATCCTTCTCAATCACAAACACATTATTTTTTCCATCATGCTTGGCCTTTCTGTTAAATTGCCAAGGCCTTCCAAGGAGTAGATGGCACACATCCATTGGAACAACATCACAAAGAATTTTTTCTTTTTAAGCTCCTATGTTAAACTCTACCCAAACCTGCTCATTAACAAGCACTTTTTGCCCTTTACTAAGCCATAAAATATTCTAAGGATTTGGGTGAGGATTTCTTTTCATTTTAAGTGTTTCCACCATTTCCAATGACACTATGTTATATGTTGAACCGAAGTCCACTATTACCTTCCATACCTTTCCCTGAGATTTGCATGTTGTCCAAAACAAAGCCTTTCTTTGAGGGGGTTCCTTGCTAGTTGGCACCTTGAGTAATGTCCTCCTAAACATTAAGGACTCTCCTATCTCCAAAGTAGTATGTGTAGACGCATAAAAATGTCCTCATAATCATTTTTATCCATCATCTCCATATTTATAAAACTATTCAAATATTATAAGCATTTATAGGCATTTAATCATAATCATTTATCATTTAGGCATTAATCACTAAAATATCATTTGCATTCACATTAATCATCATCCATTTATATAGTTCATAAAATCATTTAAACATTTATCCATTTCATTTAGATGATCCATTTACATATTTCACTAATCCTTATCATTTCAATAATCATTTATCACTTAAATTCGTTGCATAATCATATCTCCATAAATTCATTTAAATATTGCATATTTCATTTAAATATATTTGCATTAATCATTAAAATCCATTCGCATATTTCATTAAATAATTTAAATTTCATAAATCATTTCCATGAAATTAGCTCAAAATTGCACATTTTGAGCTTCCAAACAAGAATCATGGCATGAATCACTCCATTCATTTCTCATTTCTCATTTTTCACATTATGCATTCATCTATATAAACCCCCTCTTCTCTCCAAAAAAGGGACTTTTCAATCATTCGAATCCATTCATCATAGCCTCTTGCAGCATTTGTGCTTGTGCAAAATCTGAGAGCATCAAAATGCTTGGAAACAAGATCTTGATGATAGGATGACAATGGAGTTTTATTTCTTTTGAATGCTCATTTTGTTTTAGTTTTCATAATTAGTTAAATTTCACATGTTTTTTCATTTAGAGATGCTTCATTGATGTTATGTTGAGAAGTTGATTTGGATTCACAATTCAAATTATTCAGCTTTCAATTTTTCAGCATAAACAGTATGTATGGATGGTGAGTTTACGCTTTCTACATCTTCCTCTTGCACTAGTTGGGTCCTCCTTTCCCCACCATGAGAACTTGCACTTGGTTTATCCAGGCACTTCCATGCAGGATGCCCAAATTGGTTGCAGCTATAGCACCTTCTACAGAAGGTATTAGACCCTCTTCACAATTGAACCTTCCTCTTCCACTTGGTCTTCTTCCTCTAAAACTTCCCCTTGATTCACCAATTTGTTCTTGGTTTCCACTTTTTTCACCTTGGTCTCTTTGTGAGCCTCTTCCACTAAAGCTTCCTCTGCCCCTAAAACTCTTTCCTCTCCCTCTTGACTATTTTTCCTACCTCCTCCTTATCTTTTCCTCTACCTTAGTGGTCATTTGAAAGAACTCTTCTATTGTCCTAGGTGTAGTGAGACTTATCTCATCTTGGATATTGAATCTCAAATCATTCAAGTACCTTTATACTTTCTCCTTTTCATTCTCAGAGTGTCCAGACCTTATGGTCAACTTATGAAACTCCTCAATATATGCTTCCACATCCAATTCTTTTTGTCTTAAGTTTTGTAGCCTCCTAAACAATTTTATCTCATAATATTCTGGAAGGAATTGGATTTTCACCTTAGCCACCATCCTATCCCATGAACCAATATTTTTCTTACCATTCTTTTTCCTCTCCTCTTGGATATAGTTCCACCATGTCAATAATGGTCCCTTCAACTTACTTTTGGCAAGTTTGACCTTCTTATTCTCTTCCACCTGCTTGTATTCAAAATAGTTATTTAAAGAATCTATCCACTCAATTACCTCTTCACCATTCATCTTACCACCATTCATAGGTAGTTCCATCTTCACTTCATGAGCATCTCCCTTTGAAGCCTTGAGCACTTTCAGAAAATTATTCTCTTCAGGATCCAACTCCTCTTGTGGTCCTTGTACGAGGTTCTCACTTTCCCCTTCTTCCTCATCTTCAGGGTCATTCACATATGTAGTAGCCTTTCCTCTCTTTTCTCTGACTTCTAGTCCTTCAATCCTAGCTAGCATAGCTTCTTGAGACTCTCTTAAGGCCTTAATCTCCCTAGCAACAACTAAACCACCTTTTGGAGGCATTTTGAATGCTTTAACTAGAAATTTTTTTGCTTCAACTCAATTCTTTTTCCCAAATGATCTAGAGCCTAAGCTCTGATACCACCTGATGTAGAATATTCAAGGGGGATTTAGCTTTAGGGAAATAAACTAAACAAGAAACAATCACACTCTAATCCACAAGACCCCTTCAATGGTGACTTTCAATAACCAACCTTTTGTTTCAACTATGTCTCCACAATAGTGTAAATAGATATATCTTTTAGATAAATTCATCTCTCACTGAGTTACATCCCTTTTAAAATACTTATTAAGGCATATTCCAACATATCTCCACAAATACATAGGGTTTTTTGGAACAAAAAGCAAAAAACAGGTTTGCTACGTCTGGAATTAGGCCTATTAGCCCACTATTGCTAAGCAAGGATAATAAATCCTTCTCACCTTCACTCAAACACTTCATCTACACCTTAAACCAGTCACCTAGGGTCAACTTAACTAGTTTTTAGCTTTGGAACACACTAACTATTTGTTGTTCTTAAAATTCACTACTCAACCTAGCCTAACACATGAGGATGTCAGGCTAGGGCATAGACAAAAACACCTTGAAATTGCATCCCCTATTCTCTAAGCCTAAAAAACAATAAAAAAAAATATAGAAGCCCCATTCCATCAAGCTTAACTATTTTACAATGGTGGGGTGACTTGGAATTTATATTTTCTCTCAAAACCCTTGAAATGGAGGGTTTCTAAGCGATAGAGAGAAAAAGACTCCAAACTAACCAAAAACATGATGAAATGACCTCACACAGAACCCAAAATAATTTTAAGACTCCACATAAACCCTTCACATATATTTTAGTTCATGACAGTACTGTACGGGCCATACAGAGCTTGAAACACATAAAAATTACACTAAAAATCAGAAAAACCAGAGCTTCTCCTTCACTTTTTGCCTTTTCAAAGTTACATCCAATATTTCCTCGAGGTCTGAGAGGCTCAAAATATTACATTCATGATCCTAAACTACAGTTACAAAACAAGATCCAAGAAATGTCTGGTTATCATCAAAAACATGCAAAAGTGACAAGTTGCAAAAAGTAACCTTTTGCAACTTTCACCAAACTCTTGAACTATTACCTAAAACTGGCCCTATTAGATTCTAATATTCCAAATAGGTCTCGTTTGACCTTATTACAATGATATCATGATAAAAACTCAAAAAATTATCTTAAACACCTAATATGCATTCCTAAGGCTAATTTACCCATGGTGCCCTGCACCACTTCCCCTTTTTGCACATTAAAACTTTATTTTAATTTGCTAAATATCTATTTTCCTCACCCATGAGAATATTCTTTTTCTTCACTCATTTGAAAAGGGGAATATTCCTTTTTGAAACAAACTTACAATACCTCTTATGCAAGTTAACTTGTGACCTCTTGTACAAGTCAAAAGTGTGTTTCATTTAAAGGAATATTAACCCTTGATTAGAATCCATGATCCATGCCTCCAACTTCTTCCATCCTTGACCATTGATTAGCCTTTTCAATATTAGCCCTCCATTTCTCATTTTTCCTCCTATAAATAGGTCACTTTTTGGAGACAAATGGATCCATCTTTTAACATCAAACTTATTCTGTTAAAATCACTTGCATTTGCACTCACATTTAACCTTATTTTAGCATCTTTTTAGTTTAATTTCTTGCATCATATTAGCTTAGTTTCCATTAATGGCTTCTATGATAACATAGATGAATACATTTAGTATATTTTGTAATCAAGGTTTTAATATTTTGAATCTTGCATACATTTAGAGTAGATTTGCATACATCATCTTAGAGTACATCATGTTAAAATAGCTTGCATCATATTCACATATCTTTAAATCATTTTTTATCACACATCTTTCATCTGTTTTGTCGATTCTCTTCAATAGAATTGATTGAAACAAGCTCATTATCTAAGGGATTGGGAAAGGATCACCAATCTACATCAATGCGACACCAATCCCCCAATAGGATAAATTTCAATGTCTTAGATTAGAGTTTTGTCAATCTTCATGATTTAGAATGTTAGTTTTAATGGCTTCTTTGTCTTTGTTTATAGTGAATTATCTTATTGGGATTGATGCTTAGTGGGTTAAATATGCATCGAATTCATATGGATTGGGTGTAGTTAACCTATAATATGTCATTGGTCAAACTTTGTATTTACCTTATGTATGATTTTATGTGTACACCATTGATTCGTATTGTATGCACTATGTATGATCAAATCTTTCCTTACCCTCCATGCAATATATCTACTTTGTGTTTATCTTGACTTTATGGATTGATAGAATCCTAAGTTTCAATGTTTTGGTAAGGAAACATATATTGTCCAATCCTTTAGTTTGAGTATGAACATAAGATCATACACTCACTAAATTTGGGGCTAAATATAGTGTTGTAAATTTTAACCCTTGACAATTTCACACTATATTAACACCCTTGTTTGCCTATAAAATTAATTAAATTGATATTTTTCATTTTGGGGACAATTTGGGAAAATATATTAAATTCCCTTACATCTCAAGAAAGTTAGGCTAAAATCACCTAGGAAAGGGCAAGGGCGACCTAGTCCTAAAGTTGTAGTATTTTGATAATTATCATTTTGTGTATTGTAAAATGACGTCAAGTTGGCCTATATCCAAAAAGATACATATATAAACAATTTTCACCTCTCATTTTAATAACTAGGCACTATCATAATAAATCATGTACTATTATGCTTTCAAATATGGAGGTATATGTGATTTATCCTCTACATGCTATGTATATTCTCTAAAAAAAGTATCAGAGCTAGGTTCTTTCCAAATCCATGGTAATTTGTAAATCTTGAGTAATTTGTGTTCATATTTTGTGACAATGCATATTATAAGGATTAAGATTTGAACAATTGAGTGTAATTTGATGAAGATAGTTGTGGAGCTACAAAAGTAAGATGTGTTGTTAAAGATAGGGAGGTGTGTTGAAGGGAAGTTGTAAGTCGGTAAAACTAGAAGAAAAAATTAGCCTAAATTTTAAGTAAGATCTAAAACTTATTACTATGTAAATTTAACAATCAATGAATGCTAGTAATTATCATGCCATTTCAATTCACAATATTGTAGAAGATAGAGAAGATCTTGTTGATGAAAAAGGAAATTTTAAGTTTCTAGATATTTCTATTTTTGAGTTATATCCTAAAAAGGGAATGAAAGAATGTACATGATGACTTTTGTTAGGAAATATGAGTTAAATATCCAAGTCCAAGGTGTTTGAATATGTCATATTTATCTTCTATTTATCACTCCTAAAGATGTCTAGAGATAGAAAGAGAAGGGATATTTTCATGTCCACTTTTTTATGTTGATATTATTGTCCATCCACACTCTAACTATGACATTGGTGTAGAATACTTTCCTACTCTTATCACTACTAGATGTTGAATTTGGGATCAAGATGTTATATACCAATTTAAGGGTGTTCTTGATAAGTTTCATAGTGATGGAAACATCAAGGTTGAGATAAATTTTAATCTTTCTCTAGATGATAACTATGTTACTTTTTCCTTTTGTTTGTTGCTTGATGTCAAATATATTTACCTTCAACTATGTTCCTTTTATACAATTTAAATGAAATAAAATGTAGGTGAAGGAAAAATGGGTAAATGGAGAATGTATGCACCTACACTTTATCTATTTCATCAGGAAAAAGAGATCCCCAAAGGTAGGATTGACTTTCAACCCTTAGGTGAGTCAACCCTTCTAGAGATCTTGGTTATTTTCCTTATCAAAATCTATGGCATAAATATTCTTGAAATGCACTTTGGGGAGAAAAACTAAAAATACTAAATGAACTCAATTATGCAATGTGAAACTTGAATCATTAATTTAAAGCATAAAACAATCAGAAACATCAAACTTCTGGTAGATATGAGAAAGGTAAGTTGATGTGTACCAGTCACAAAAATTTGTTGTTGAGTGTCCTCCTAGGACAAATTCTCCCTAGGGTGAATGGGTCCTGCTATAGGGATGCAAAATCTGATTTCATAGTCCTCTACTCTTGGATCTACACTTTTGATTCCTCTGAATCTCACTGTCGAAAAGTTATAAATAATTATGGAAGTAAGATTTTGTGTCTTGATAACTTTGATGACAAATTTGAAAACTTTGCAAAATTGCACTTTTGATCAATCTTCAATCCTTCTTCTCCTACAAATTTGAAAACATAAAGAGAGGGAAAAATTGTTTGTTTTTGGTGAATGGGGGTTTTCCTTGGTCAAACCCCATTTTGGTAATTAAACCTTGAAATTAAATAATGATAAAAAGAAGGAATGATGAATCAACACTAGCTTGTTGCAACTCACTGAACCCTTGAATGGAGATCCTTAGAGAAACGAATTCTAACAAATCTTTCCAAATATTTGATCTTGCATGAAATGGCTTGATTGGATGTTGATCTTGATGCTTGAATTTTGACTTGAATTATTGAAACCTACATCACAATGTTAGCTCTAAAAACATGCATGAATTCAAATAACTTTGACATGATGACCTTGATATTTATTGTTGATGTAGAAGATTGATAAATCTACTCTTGAATTCTCTTGGCAATAAAATTTTATTTAGAAATGCTTACATAAGGTGTGCTAGATTTGAATTAGTAAAAAGACCTTTTATTTATAAGTAATTTTCTAATTTCCTAACAATTAATCAAAGGTCGAAAATTGCAATTTGAATTTGAATCATTAAAATACCACAAAAAACATATTAAAATTAGGGTCTTAAACTTAAGGAGAAACCATTTTCCCTTAGGTGAATGGCTCTTAGGCCCTAAACCTAGGACACACATTTTTCAAGATGTGTAATTTTTTTTTTGCAATTGTTTAATAAAGGTTCCATTTTCATAAAATAGGATTAATTAGGCTTTTAAATTCATAATTTGGTCAATTAGAGGCTTAATTAAGTCCAATTAATTAAAGGGAGGAAAACAAAGTGATAAAATGTAAAGGAGTACATTTTTTGTCACTACAACAACAATGGGTGGCCGATGTATTTATAGGTTAATACATTTTTTCCACCTTCAAATAATTCCATAGGGGTAAGTTATCTAGAAGGAAATTCAAATATTTTGGACCTTGGAAAGCATATAGATTATACAAGTTTCCATATAGGTTTCCCTATCATTGAAAGAATAATAAATGAATAGAAACATCCTATATTTAGAGACCTTGATATTCCTTCACCTTCCTTATGGTCCAATATCCATAGATTATAAAGAAGAAGGTTGTCCACCATATGTTTGTTAACTAATCCAAAACATACAATTCTAGAACAAGAACTTGAAGTTGAGCTAGCCTAAAGATCCACTAGAAAATTGTCTAAAATTACTCTTTATCAAGACCATTTCCTAGTACATTAAAAAAACCCTACAATGATTAAAACCCTAAAGAATCTATAGGATCTTCTAGCCACTATCCCTCCAACAGAAAATAATCAATTAATCCTTATCCTTCTAGGTATTCAATGGCTACATTATCTTATTTAAGTAGTAATTTAGAACTTATGGATGCACTAGCTAGATAGGTCAGTTTGAAATTATCTCTAACATCTAAATAAGAAGAATAAAAGGATAGGAAAGGGAAAGGAATTATTACTAAGATGCCTGAAAAAGGTTGTATGTGTTGAACAAACTCGGAGACTAAGAGGGGAGTGTGAATCAATCTTCTCAAAACTTAAACCCTTTAACCCAATGCAAACTCAATCTTCTTAACCAGATTAGAAACCCTCAGCAAAGAAAGATATGGAAATTTAATTCCTTAACAGGATCAACAACCCTCAATAATGAAAGATAAAACAAATCAACCCTTAACTAGATCAGCAATAATGAAAGATGAAATAAGGAACACACATGCATAAGATAACACTAAATTTATGTGGAAAACCAAATGAGGGAGAAACCATGGTGATATTTAACTCACAATAAATGAAGCGTAGTGCTTACAAAAGTTACAATAAGGCTCACTACCAAGGACTTGCAAGCTAAGGTGCACAACCTTAGGAAAACATATAAGGGAATTGCAGTACTGAAGCACACAAATCTAGGGGAAAGATACAAATTACAAGGACCTAATGAGATTCACTATTTCTAATTAGGATACATGAAAATTTAGGAATTACAACATATTTCAACAATACACTTTGTTGACTAAGTTGTTTAAGCTCATTGGATCTATTTTCCACTCTTTTTCACTTCTTCTTGATCTTCAATAAATTCCACTCACACCCTTTGAAACTAATTTGATCTTATATTTATAGCCTCTGCAACATCACACAACATCAATTAGGTTATCCAGAAAGAAGATAAATAATAATTTCAACAAGTCAGCTACAAGAACATAATGTGGTCCTATCCAATAGATAGAGAGGACCAAAAACAACCTTATTCCATCTTCCAATGTGATCCTAAATAATTCACACGTTGGTGCACATCAACTCAATTTGACAACAAGGAAATGTGTAGGTGAAACATGTAGCACAACAACTAGTCGACCCCAAAACACAACTTCAACTGAATTTACCCAATGTAGTTCTCACCAATATAGTTCAAGACCCAAATAAATCTTAACACAACTTCAAACATTGGTGCACATCCCAAATAACATGATGCAACCAAGATAGAAAGCCCTATTAGCCAAAAAACCATAAATTACATAGAAAGCCAACTCAAAACATAATGAAACACCAAAGAGATCAACCACTAATGTGAAGATCACAAATTGATTTTCCTTGAACATCCAACAACACTTATAGATGATTTTTCACATGAGCATGCCACCAACAACCACCATGGACCAAACAAATCATAATACTTTAACCCAAAAGTACATAATGCACAACCATGAAATATAACATTAACAGATAAACTTGTGAACCACTTAAATACATGAAATTTGAACTAAGAAACTACACATAAACTAAGAGCACATTCACCGAGCTGGAAGATTAGAGACATCAATGTGGAGAAATGTGGAGCATTTTTCAGACTAGTCAAGACAACCAACAAAACTATCAACCTTATATAATTAATAGAAACCTCCTCAAAAACACACGTGACTTGAAAATATAGGAGTGCAACATACATAGAACACAAACATAGAATCCAAAACCTCATGATGACATCTTCAACAACAAAGGAACGTAGAGAATTCTCCCAAATAGTCTTCACAACAACTTCCTGAAATATAAAATTTCAACAACTTGTGGAGGTTGAAAGTTTCTTGCAACAACACATACATCCTTAAGAACAATATGCGAGAGAATATATCATACTATACACCAACAAAAAATATCTCCACCATCAACATCACTACTAATCCTCATCTTAATGTATCATCTTGATATCAGCTATGCTAACAATAACCATACTCAGTACTTTTATTAACATCAAAAAAAGGCATGACATCCAACAATGAACATCAAAAAAAATCATCATGGTAGCCCAAACTAAATTTTTTCAACAATGACAACCAGTGCCAAACAACAATCTCACAAACATATGCAACAATCTCACCAAGTGTTGACATCACAATAATCTCCTTATGTGTTGACAACCAATGCCAGCAATGCAACCACTACAACAATCTCACTAAGTGTTGACATCAATGACAACCAATTCCAACAATATGATAAGAGAATCACTTCCCTATGTAAATAGTGAAAGAAAAACTAAATTCTAATTAGAACTAGAAGAAAAAAAATCAAGAAATAACTAGTTATAAACCTGGTAGATGACCAAATCTTGAGTGTTTTATAGTCATTAATGAGGAAAGTAAGTTATCGGGAAGATATGAATCATGGTTACACATTGGAATTGGGAAGAAACAAAAAAAATCAAAAGCACAAATAAATTCAATAGCTATGTGGCAATTTTTTTGCTGAAGAAAATATTGATGGCTTGGTAATAGATGCAAAGAATAATTTGTTTATTAGTAATTCTATAGACATTGAAATAAAAAATATTGAGAAAACATCTTTTGTAGTATTATGTGACACTTCAACTCTCACACATAAATTCAAAATCATCAATACCTCTATCAGTGCCCTATGCAATTGTCAATTAAAAGTTGAATCATATATAAATAAAATATACGATAATCAATACAATTCTGAAAAAAAAAAGGAAAAAAAAACAACCGATACAAAGGTGTTGATTGATCTTGTATCAAGAAATATTGAAAAATTAAGATCATATGCAAAATAGATAAAAATTCAAAAGAATGAAACTTCTCATTTGAATGCAAGTATGATACATATTGAAGAAGAACAAGAAGAAGAAGCAGATTTATTTGTAGAAAAATATTCTTTCAAAAAGAATACTAAACTCTTAAATCCTATAAATAGTCTATTTCTATTTAGTATTCTGATAGTTAGTCCATTTTGTGTCTTGAAGCATTTTATAAGTCAATAATCAATGTCAAATCAAAAGGATATAGTCAAAGTCTTTCTGTCCTTCTAGATACAAGATCTACAATTGGTATTGCTAAAATTTCATGTTTTTCCTTTTGTATATTGGAATCCTTAACAAATCATAATAAGGGTCTTTGGAATTATTAAAATTATGTAGAAAAAGGCCAACATTATTCTAAAAATAGAATATTAGTTCCCTTTGGAACTTTTAGAAAGATGATAGTATAGAAACCAATATCCTTATAGGTTAGGATTTTTTTAGCCAATTTTAGTCTTTTTCATTTCTTCATATTGAAGTAATATTGGGAAATCACAAAAGGGTAAAATTCCTTCATTTTCCTTAAAATATAGAGTATGTTCATGTTATTGGAGAGTTTGATACAAATGGGAATCTTATTCCAAAATATCCTCAAACTTTTACTATATGAAGAATTAAAGAACTTCTTGAAGCATGCCAAATAAAGATTCTCAAAGATTATTTCTTCAATAATCTAGAACCTATATTTTAGAAAAATGAATGGGGAGATATATAGAAAGTTCCAAGCACTAATAAGATTCATGTTTTATCTCCAATAATTACAAAAGGACAATTAATTGTCTTAAAGCATCTGGTCAGATAGTATAAAGAGGCCCATATTATTTTTAGTTGTCAAAATATAACAAGTCATTTCTCATATGGATCCCACCAATTACAAGATCTTACCAACATCTTTAATCCATCATACAAAATCCTTCTATCCCAATTTACTCATTTCAAGGCCTATACTGAAGAAAACACTCTTCTTCTCATATTAAACATTGTAGTCCATTTCCCTCATAGCCAACTTGAATGAATCATATGGCATGATGATACAAGACTTCTTGGGGAATGGTACCTTCCAGGAACATGCTAGTTAGCAGCGAAGAAGATAAAGCATTATTACCCATACCACTACTTGTTCAATTTTGAAGATACTTATAATATACTTAACATCCATCTCATACCAGACCTTGGAAGATGAAATATTCTCTATGAATGGGATAATGGTAAATTATTCAACATGAAGATTCTAGTGTTATAAATAATTAACCTTATATATAATTATGTAAATAAAGAAAAGGACTAACATTGCATACCTTTTGATATGATATTCCACCTTTTACTCAATAAATAAAATATTGGGTACATAATTGGACCCTCTACCTTGCATAGCATATTTAGTAAGCACATGTGCTTTTCAATGTCATTATGTCAACCACATTAAGATATGACAATAGGATACAAACCTGTCTAAAAATCAAGACCCTTGTAGGCACTTACGGGTGTTAAGTGGACTATTTTCACTATATAGTTTCATAAAAAGTGATAGTAAGTGTTATAATATTAATATTTTAGTAAACTATTTCATATTTATTAATATTTATAGATAAATATTTTTCCACTAGTATTAATATTTACTAAATAAAAAAAAGTCACTACATTCCAAATTCCTAGTACCGAAGTACCACCACTTACACCAACTAGCTACTATCTTCCAAACTCCACTCACTTACATACTTCACCTACCACTCCACTGTCCACTAATTTCCAAATTCCACTTTCCAAAGTACTTCATCTACCACTTTCATCTACCATACTCACCTACCATATGTGCATCCACCACTTTCATCTACCACATATTTCCAACTACCACTTGGCCTCCATTTTCTATAAATAAGGCCTTATGAGCTCATTTGAGGCATTAAAAGTTTGGGATTTGAAGTTAGGCCTTCAAGATTTTGGCATATGGAACATAGGAAGTCAAGTGTGCTTCGAGTCCAACTTGTAATTCTAGAATTTTGGAAAATCAAATTGATGTATGCTATTAGCTTGTGCTTTGTGTGATCTAGCTAATCATAAATATATTTGTGATAAAAAAATAAAATTATTGTAAGAATTTATGTATATTAATAAGAGAATATTCTTATTATCTTCTGTATTTTCTATCAATATCATCCATTTTGTTGTGTTGATTCTATCTTCACTTCAATTATGGCATAACAAATTTTGTGTGCAATGCATTCTCCCTAAAAATTCTTATATCCAAAAAGATCAATTGGGATGCATATATTAAAAAAATTTCCCTCATTTTAATAAGTAAGCACTATCATAAACAATAGTGCACTATTATGATTTTAAATATGGAGGTATATGTGATTTATCATCTACATGATAGTTAAAACAATTTATTATGTTATGTGGAATAACCTCTTGTAGGTATCCAAATAAATTCAATCATCCACCATCAAATATTTATGGCAACTTATGGTGTGACATCACTTTGACGTGGGTTTCATACCTAAGGTAACATTATCAATTATCATTTATTTATTATAGTTATTTATTGTTTACTTTGCCTCTTCTCGACCTAGGACACATGATTTATACCATCACCATTTGTTTTTTGTGGAGGTGGAAACATAAAAATTTGGGTTTGATTGAGGCAAACTCGTATACAACACAACCTTTCCCCCTCTTATCATGTGTGTAGGTTAGATCCAAAAAATTTCACCATCAACAAGTTGCAGACAAGTACAAAGTAGACCTATAGCTTCCATATCCTACTTCAAGTGTTTAGAAACCCTTATTTTTGGACAAGGGTTCCCTCACCCTTGTCCCTCCAATGCAAACCCAAATTTTATACACAGGTGCCCCTATGTTTACATTTCTCAAGTCTGTAGTTATTTCCTCAAATTTTCATTTTTGTTTATGTGATAAATTGCATTTTAAAATCTAGGATTTATGTCCAATAGGTCAACTAAAGAACACATCAAATTTTCCCTCTTTGTAAAAAAGGAACCAACCCTAGGAAATTGGCTCTCCCTTGAGGTTGTTGACCAATCATCAAACCCTAGTTGGTTTTTGTTCTAATGCTAAGTCCAAAAAAATGAAAAACCCACTTCCAACCCCCTTCGCCCAATGTTTGGTCCATCATAAGACCAACAACCAAACCATGTAAGCTCCTAGATCTCTTGCAAAAGTTAAATTGGGAATTTTTTAAAAAATGGCTAAACTTGGACATACAAAATTTCATTTTTTTTGAAAAATATTATATCATTAAAAATTTAGTTATGACCTCTATCTATTGATGTTGGTAATTTTTCTGTATTTTGTTGTTGGTGAAAGTTATTACTTGTTGAATTCAGATCTACCTATTTTTTCTTTCATGCTCATAACTTTTGACTCAAATCTCCTTTTTCATGATTCTTACTATGTTGGAAAGTTGGTTCAATACTATACATAGATATCAAACCTATTTTTATAGAATATTTTTTATATACCTATTATTTTCATTAGAAGGTACATTTTCCTTTTTGCTTATTTTCTTTAAAAATGTGCAAACAAGGTCAGTTTTTTTAACAAAGGGATAGTTTTCTTGAGTTGTAAGGGTTATATTGATATTCTCTTTCAAATTTATATATTTTAAAAAAAAAATACATCCAAACCACATTAATCTACTCACTCCATATAATTATTATGGATGGAAAAAATAGAAATCAATCTCAAGAAACAAGGGTTGTATAGAGTGACCATAAGAAAGTAACGTGAACCAAAAATAATTGTAGAGAATATAAAATGGTATATTAGATTTAATAAATCTTTTGGGACATTATGCATGTATGTGTCTCTTGATCTACTCTTTCATGTTGACTCTTTCACTACACCTAATCAAATCTAGACTCATTTGGAGTCCTTAATTTCAAAGAAGGATACATTGAGAGGTTTTCAATTGGAGAACAAACTTATTGGTTTGAATCCTAAAATTTTTGATAGCATCCAAGACTTCTTCACAAAAAATCAATTCTCTTATATTGTAGTTAACATGATTTGGTATTGAGAAACATGGCTCTCAACTAATTCTTTCCATCATTGCCAAGCTTGGTCCAAATTATTTAGTGTTTATTTAAACCATCTATGAACTTATTTAGAGTTTGGTGAAAATACTATATTCATAAGAAATAAAAAATAAATATAATAATAAAATTAAATATATTCAAAATTATACTTTTTTGAAAGACTATAATAAGGGATACATACTTATGTAAAATAGATCTCCTAAATAACTTCATTTTCTCCCCCAAAAGTTGAAGTAAAAGTGGTGTTTTCTCATTTTGATAGGTACAAATGATACTCCATTGAGGGTTTGATTTAATTCCAAGGTACTTCTATCTAAGGGGCCTTGATCTAACACTCTTCAATTAAAACCATTTAGAGGAAACCCCTCAAGGATTTAATCATTAAATTTTCTAAAAAATATATGATTTTAGGTAAAAACTGGGATAAAACAAAAGTAAGACACACTATTATGGAAATACCCTACTAGAGGTGCACTTGGTACTAGATCTAATATGTCTTCAATTGATTATTTTTCTACATCACTCACTAGGGTACAAGAAGAGTCGATATAGATGGGCATAATAAAGTCTTCCAAAACTATAGGATCTTGTTGCAACATAAAGCATAAAATACTAGAAGGCTTCAAATAGTAAAGGCTACAAATAGAAACAAAAAAAATTCTAAGACTAATGAGAAAAAAAGAAAACAAATTCAAAATATTCATCTGATTCATCTTCCTCTTCTAAGGGAGAATCATCTAAGGAGAGATCAAAATGTGTATATTGCAAAAATTAAGGACATGATGAGCATTAGTGTTAATATGTAAAATAGATTAGTGAATTGAAACACCTCTATAAGAATCATATTTTGTTTCCTTCATCTATGTCATGTAGTGCATCCTATTCTTCTACATCATCATTGCACAATCAAGGTTAGTAGGCATGGATAGTAGATAAAATAAGATGAAAGGTGAAGAACTCTTTGCATCCACCAATATTCATCTAGGATGATGGCTTTTTATTCAAGAACATCACATCACATGGCTTCATTACAATATATTGATGGGGAAAAACACTTCTATGAGTGTATTTTGGAAAAGATCTATTAATATTGATGACAGAAAATTCCATGATGTACTTTGTATTCTTTCACTATCCCTAAATCTCATTTCCATCTATTAGATTACACACTATGGGGTGGGGAAGACTTTTGAGTTCACACCTAATTAAGTGATTATTAGAGACTTGAAGATTAGAGATCTTATTGCAATTGGGATGGTTGATTATGCATCTTGATTCTTTCTCACATTTTTCTATAGATGATCTTATAGTATCATTGACTGATTTACACTCTAATGCATCTAGAGTGGATCATATATTTGAGGAGAAGTTTAGTCACTTGAACCTATGTGTATTTATATCCACCTTGGTTCATGAGACTTGTATTGAACTTCCACTTCTTGCACTTTCAAAGATTATTTTAGTTCAATAGAATGTTACTTTCTTTTCAATTTTAGCTTTGTGGGATGATCTTTTTCTAGACATTGTAGAGTTATTTGTTGAGTCACGCATTGAAATTATTAGGGAGATGATGAAGGATATTCACTTCCTCTTTGATGACAACTACAACACACCTATTATCACATTATCTTTTCCTTTGGAGGTTTCTCTACATGAATCTTCATAGTTTTTTGGATTTTCTTTATTTGATATGACATCTTTTGATTTAGATATGTTATAACTTGAGAAAATTTATAAGGAACATATCCTGAGACCTTTAATCCCATATCTCTTGATGGATTTTCATCTACATTTTCTATTGGATTTTCTTCTTCTTAAGGGGAGGAACATTATTTTCTGATTTTGGATTATCTTCAGCATTTTACTTCATGCATTCAACTTTAGCATAGGAATTACTTCCTTGTGAGAGGATTCATTGTCTCTTCTTTTATCTCATATGGGGGATCTTGATTGTACTTAAGTGATTGAATAAATACTTGGGGGGACATGTTAAGTCCTACATTCTTTCATCACATTCTTGAACACCCAAAATACTAAAAGGGGGGTGAATTAGTATTCTCTTAAACCACTTTAACATTTAAACATTCATTCCACATATCATATTCAATTTGCAGTAATACAAGAGAGAATGAAAACATTCATCAAAACCACATAACACATGAACACTATATTTTTATGTGGAAAACCCAAAAAGGGAAAAACCACGGCGAGGATTAGCTCACAATATATTATAACTGGTTATAAGATATTAAAGAATTTCTCATTGTAGGTGGACTCACTACCCATAAATATATATATAGAGAGAGAGAGAGAGAGAAGAGAGAGGTGGCACATAGCTAGAATGAATTGTTGAAAATGCATCTACAACATACTAGAATGTAGTTCCACTGAAGCTCAATATACAAATTCAACACACTTCATATCGCTTTTCTCTAATACTCTGCTTTGATCTACACTCGCATCACTTTCACACAATTTTCATCAAAAATATTTGTACACTCGCTATCCACTATATCCAACACCAAAATGATCGTATACTTATATCCATTTCATCCCAACATCAATTAGCTCGGCCTCATTGGATGTATCATGCAAAATATAATTGTCGGCTCAACATACACACCTCGCGCCTTAATTCAAACTTGTAACACATAAGATAGGTCAAGGTGGACCTATAATAGCACTCTCATAACATATCAATACTTACTTAACCTCCACAATACCCCATATATATTAGGTTGGCATCATTGGTGATATAACATCAAAATTCACCAACTGATCAACCACAAACAAACACCCAAACCTCCAAACTGCATGCCACTTGGATCACATACTCTACTGACACCTGTAAACACTCCCAAAAATTCTTAAGAAAAGATATCATTCTATGGTGAAGTTCGATCTCACCAAAATATACACCCTGTACTGGTAACCATTATCACTAGTAGAATAGATATTTTGTCATTCATAACTTCTTCACTGCAAAACAAAATAATGTGAAAATATAGATTTAAAATCCTCTAACATCCAGCAAATTACATTAAGACTGTAGAGAAAGATTATTCAAGGTGGACCAATGCGGACCAAAATACAAGATGTCTTGTACAGTGAAAGCATTGCTCTAACATTTAGCCAATTTTCCACCAACTGTCTGCACCAGATCAAACCTTCTTGCAACTATACACTAGATTGTCATCTATATAACCACTCAGTTTGAATATCAATCTCCATACCAAATCACAATGTTGCCATCAATGACAACACTACATCTGCATATTGTACACCCATGCTCATGTTTCCAATAAACATATCAATGACAAACTCCTTAAACCACCAAAAATATCCCCCTTTGTCATTGATGGCAACATGCATTAAATCCTCCAAAACATCTCTAAAACTACTCTTCCCCTTTGACATCAAGGGAAAAGGGTGGAAAACATATAGGCATATTTTTTTCTTTCCTTCTCCATCTTTCGAACTATTTATCAGACTACATAGTTACTCCCCCTAACAGTTATATCCATCAAACTGAATCAAAAATTGTATTGGAAATCCATCTCTACCTTTTGCATATATACAATGAAATCTGACTAAGAAACTTAAATGCGTGACAAGAAAGAAATATACACTGTTTAACATCATTAATTAGAAGAATTATTTCACACATGCAACTTCTCAAGGTGTGCTTGTCAGTCTTTCTTTCCTTCTTCCCAACCTTTCTTGGCTAGGCCAAGCATCCAGATCTATGTCTCAAACTCAATGAAGAGCTCTTCTCCATCATCCAAAGTGTTGGGTACCGGATTTAACTTCATTTCCCTCTCTAGACTCATCAAGACACTAGAAATAAGTGTGAATTTTATGCTTACCTGATCTGATTTAACGGATCTATGACAGATTCTTTGAATGCTTACGCTAACAATTACAATCCAAAAATTCTTAATTAAAACACTCAACGAAATTAAATTAATGAAATTACAAAGAGAGTAATGAAAGAATAGAATGAGAGGGAAAGAGAGTGCAAAGGAAACTGATAATAGAGTTCATCATTTAAAACGACTACGTCTCTGGGCCCTTCTCCAATGAGTGGACTGATCCAATTATTCCTCCAGAAATTTGGTTACATTCGTCATCAGAACCTCCTCTTGGTTTACAAAGAAATTCTCAAATGCACTTCCAAAGTGCATGGAAATACAATAATTTCTCCAAGGAAAAAAACTCTCACACTTGCAAATTTCTTCCAAAATCACTTACTTCACACCCCCCATTCTACCCCTTTTTATATTACATTTTATGCCAAAATTGGTGTAAAACCAATTAACTACCCAATCTCCCTTACATAGAAAAAAAATTCAATAATATCCTCTTTTAATAATTTTTGGAAGGATAATATCCCCTCAAAATAATTCCCTTTCCATTTGAATGGTTACAAATGGATTTATTCTCTATTATTTGGGGATATTTTTATGTAAGGTTTATTTGACCCCTTTATTTAGGAATAATATTCCTAATATTTCCCATATAAAGAGAATACATTAGGCTCCTTAACCCATGGGATATATTAGGCCACTAAAAATAAGGATATAGCCTTATCCTGAGGCTTTGAAAAAATCAAATCAAATCCCCTTTAGAGAAGATTAGGGGTGGTGGTCCCACCACCCTCTCCTTTTTAAATGCTTAAAAAAAAGATAAGGGAGATCTCCTAGTTAGGTGCGTCGCCCCCCTACTCCATGGGTGGTGCCCCACTTTATGTGGGTCACTCCCCATAGCATGGGTGGCACCTCACTTAATGTGGGTCACCCCCCATACCATGGGTGGTGCCCACTTAATGTGGGCCACCCCCCTTGGATGGGTGGGACCCACTAAAATGATTTTTTTCTTATATATATATATATATATTTTTTTTATTTTTTTTATTTTTATTTTTATTTTTCCTTTTATATTATTCCAATAATAATATCGGCATGGGATGCCATGTGTCAGAGGCTGATTGGTTATTGAGCTGACAGAGCGTTGATGTCATTGGGGCAATTTGACCCTATCTTTGACCTTTCGTAACTTCACCATACAAACTCTATTTTCCATGAAACAAACTCTGTCAAAATCGTGATGATGAGCACTACAAAATGGTCTTGACTTTGACCGGTTTTCATTTTGATTTTTGCCCTTTTTTTCGGCCTGGGTCTGGGAGTTGACTAGAATTTTGACCATAAATATCTTGCGCTTCGAGACTCCAATTGACTCCGTTCAAGTTACGTTGGAGTCAAGATCCCGAGCACTTTTTAATGCTACCAAAATTGGAGAAAAATGGAGAATTTCAAAATTTGACGAAAAATCCTCCAGATCAGTCCTCCCCACTAGAGAGCTTTTGGACCTCTGAAAGTTGGTTACTCAAAAATTAAGTGAGGGTAAATTTCCCTCACTTTAGGAATCTCCATCCACTTTTCCTTAGTTGGATGCATCCTCTTTAGCCCAATTCAGAGGTATCCAACTGCTCCTCTTCATGAAGTCCTGGTGTTCCTATTGAGGATGATGTCTTCAAGCAACTCTGACATGTACTCTGGTGAAAGGTCATCAATGGATAGAACTTGCACTTCAACCTCCTCGTCTAGTATCATCGGCGGTTCGTACAACTTCAAGTTCTCAATGTTGACTACCGAATAAATTTGCATGTATGGAAGAAGATTAAGGTGGAAGGCATTGGTGCCAATCTTTTCCAGAATCTCGAATGGACCATATCTGATTGGATTGAGCTTCCTTCCTTCACCTTGCATTCTTTCCTTGCTTATATGTAACCAAACGTAGTCACTGACTTGGAAATGGTGGTTGATGCAATTTTTATCATGTCGAGCCTTGTATTTGGCTTGGCTCTTTTCCAACTGTGCTTCTATTTCCTGATGAATTGCTTGGACTTTCTAGATGAGCTTCAAATCCTTCTCTAAATCAAGGCATCCATCTTCAACATCGTCCTTGCCAAAATAAAAATCCATCAATGTCTTGGGCACGTAATTGAAACAAGTCTCAAAAGGAGACCTCTTTGTAGAAGAATGAGTTGCATGGTTGTAAGCATGTTGCACATAATGAATACTTTCATCCCACAACTTAGGATTTTTGTTGCAATATCCTCTGAGCAGATGCACAACTGTCCTGTTGACTACCTTTGTCTACCCATCGGTCTATGGATGGAAGATTGTCCTCTTTTTCAGTTTAGTATCCATAAGTCCCCATAAGACTAACCAAAACTCCGCAAGGAATCAAGAATATCGATCTGATACAATGGAAGTGGGTAACCCAAAGTGAACCCATACAAACTAAAAATACATATGATTTGTTAGTTCAGTAGTGACTTGATTTTTACATGGCATAAGAATACACATCTTGCTGAACCGATCAACTACTACATACAAATAGTCATGCCCTTTCCTAGACATAGGTAACCCCCCAACAAAATTCATAGAAACACTTTCCCATGGATGGGACGGTACGGGTAAAGGTGTGTACAAGCCCAATTTCCTATTACTTGGTTTTCTAGTTGCACACATCACACATCCATTAATATATTTTGTTACAATTTCCTGCATTCGAGGCAAGTAGCAATATTTTTGTAGTTGTGCCAAAGTTTTACTAACCCCAAAATGTCCTGCAATTAGCGATGTGTGTGCCTCTCTAGTTACATGTGCTTGTTCATTCTTTGGAATTCATAATTTCCCTAAGTGATACAAGATTTTATCATGCACATAGTAATCCTTTTCTTCTAATTGTTTTCCTTGGATTAGAGCTGCATAGATATCCTTAAAATTTCCATCGGTAGCATATTGTTCTTCAAAACTTGCATGCATCATAGAACTATTTTTAAGCATTATCAAAGCATTGGAAACTAGAGGTCTAGAGAGCATGTCTACTACTTTATTATGGGCACCTTTCTTGTACTTAATTACTAAGTGAAATTGTTGAAGAAAACCCATCCACCTAAAGTGCCTACTTTACTGCAGCTTAGTTTGTGAATGTAAATATTGAAATGGTTGGTGATCAGTATGGATTATTGTTTCCTTCCCCATTAAGTAGTGTATCCATTTTTTAACACTCTAAACTAATGCATAAATTTTCTTATCATAAGTAGTATAGTTAATGACTACACCTGAAAAGGTTTCAGAGTGATAGCAGATTGGCTTACCTCCTTTCATTAGCACTACTCACATGGAAAATCCACTTGCATCTATTTCGATTTCAAATGGTTGGTGTAAATCTGGTAAAGCCAGAACTGGTGTTGTCCTCAACTTCTCCTTCAAAGTGTTGAAGGCCTTCTATTGTGGACCTCCCCACTGAAAATTTGTCTTCATACTGGTCAATGGGTGCAATGGTGATACAATGTAAGAGAAGTTTGCAATGAACTTTCTCCAGTACTGGACTACACCTAAGAAACTTCTAACTTTAGTAACTGAACTTGGCTTAGGCCATTTTACAATAACTTCGACCTTCACAAGGTTTACCTTCAATTGACAACCACCTACGACATAGCCTAAGTACACTAGAGATGTCTTTATGAATTTGCATTTAGACATCTTTACAAAGAGTTTTTTTTTTCTCAATACATCAAAAAATTTCTTTACATGACTTACATGATCTTCCCAAGTTCAACTGAATACAAGAATATCATCTAAATACACTATAACAAAATCATCAATAAAAGGACAAAATACATCATTCATGACTCTCATAAATGTAGTTGGTGCATTGAAAAACCTGAAGGACATGACCAATCACTCAAATAGTCCTTGTTTTGTCTTAGATGATGCAGTTTTCCAAATGTCATCTTTTGCAATTCTTATCTAATGATATTTGCTATGCAAGTCTAACTTAGAGAAATAAATTGCATGTTTTAACTGATCAAGTAAATCATCAATATGGAGGAGAGGATGTTTGTTCTTTACTGTTATCTTGTTCAGGGCTCAATAGTCGATGCACATTATCCAAGACCCATCCTTCTTTAGAACCAACACAATTGGAGAGCCACAAGGAGATGTACTAGGATTTATGACTCCCTTTTCCACCAACTCCTGAACTTTCTTTTTGATTTCCTCATTCTACAAAACTGACAAACAATACATGTCAATATTTGGAAGAGGCACATCCTGCTATAAATGGATTTCATGTTATATCTCTCTCCTAGGTGGCAACCCCTTTGGTTCCTAAAATAAGTCTTCATAAGTAGAAACTATTTTGACCATCTCAGTTTTACACTTTGGATCACACCCCTTAAATTCTTTAGATTTTTCATCCTCTTGAGATTTTACGAGCATTAATACAAAGTTCTTAATAGAAGTGATCAACCTTTTCATTTCACCAACTTTGACTAGTGCAAGATTAGTCTTAACTTTGTGTGCACGTACAATGTATTCTATCCCATCCTTAAAAATATGATACGTATTCTCCCCCCTGTAGAAGAATTTTTTTTTGTCATATAGATAAGGACTCGCTAACACAATCCCACAAATATCCAAAGGGACAACATCTACTTCTACCTCATCCACAAAGTTTGCAATGATAGAAAATTTCAATTTACATTGTTTTGTTACTTGTAGTTGAGCATCATTGCAAACCCATCCAAGAGGATATAGCTTTGGATGAGTTTTTGTAGTTAAATGGAGTTTCTTTACCACCTCTTCAGATATTAAGTTGACTTGAGAACCTGTATCAAATAGTGTGTCAATCTTAGTGTGCTTAGATACAACTCGAATATGAAAAAATTCATTCTGTTGTTTATTAGCTTTAGGAGGAGTGGATTCTTTACTTGTACTTGCACTATGTGAACTTGCATTAGAAATACTTGTATTAGAAGAGAGTTATACTTTTATCTTTACCTTGGATCCCAGTAGCAGCAATCTTTATCTCATCTCTAGAGTCTGATCCAAGATCTTGCTGAATCATTGCAATAGTCTTTTGCTTGCCTTTATTTCCTCTATATCTTTTCGGCCTTAGTTCTGGGTGTAGCTTCCAACACTTTGAATCATCATTCCCCTCTTTCTTACAATGGGAGCATGTTGGCTTATCACCCTCCTTCTCAACTATAGCTATATTTTTCCCTTTGCCTTTATCTTTGTCTTTACCTTTACCCTTAAACTTCCCCTCAGACTTAGATGGTTTATTTGAGAAATTATCGCTGAAAGTGCTCTTACCCCTTGACTCTAAATGATTGGATTGGACTGATACTTCATCCAAATTATTAGGACTCGACATTAGAATGGTATGTCTTAGGTAAGAATGCAAACCACCTATGTACTTAAGTAATGTATCCTGAGTATACAAAAGAACACTTAAAACAATAGCTCATTTTCTAAACTCATGGGTGTAATCTTGGATAGACTGACCCTTACCTTGCCTAAAGGTTTTCCAATTCATTGTTAATTTTTGCATATAAGCTAAAGGATAAAAAAAAATTTTAAGGGCAACAAAAAATTCCATCCAGGTCATATTAACCTTACCATGGTGAGCAATTTCCTCCTGAGTTCTATCTCCCACCAAGTGAGATTTGTACCTCCCAACCGGAGAGTGGCTAATTGAATCATAGAAGCATCTTTTGTTAGGCCTTGAATCCTATAATACACTTCTACCTATTGGATCCAATCATCTAACATTTTGGCATTTAACTCACCACCATACTTAGACAATTCAAATTTTACACCCAGTATAATAATAGGCTTCAAATTTCTCTTAAATGGATTATTAGTGGGAGAAGAAGAAGAGGGAGAAGAAGAGGAGGAGGAAGAGGAAGAAGGAGAAGGTAGGGTAGATGGAGGATAAATTGGAATTTGTTCACCATCTTTAGACTGCTTCTTCTTTTCTTCACAATCTTTAGAATCTTCCTTCTTCGAAGAATCTCCTTTCTTTTTCTCACGCTTCTTCTTATCTGCATAAAGCTCTCCAACCATTTCCCTCATCTCAAGGAAGGCTTTCTGAAAAGACTTATCATCAAGCTCAAGCTCATTACTTTTCCCAGCTTCGGTTCCTTCCATCTTTGGCAAGGTTCTTCTTTTTCTAATCTCAAGATTATATTCTTCAAGCTCTCCTTTGCCTTTCTGAAGCTTGGAGCATGTTAGCATTCAAACCTATAATCTTAGCCAAACACAACTTTGATACCAAATTTTATCTAATTTAATGGATCTATGATATATTCTTTGAATGCTTACATTAACAATTACAATCCAAAAATGCTTAATTAAAACACTCAACGATATTAAATTAACAAAATTACAAAGAGAGTAATGAAAGAATAGAATGAGAGAGAAAGAGAGTGAAAATGAAATTGATATGAGAGTTCATCATTTAATACAACTACGTCTCTGGCCCCTCTCCAATGAGTGGACCAATCCAATTATTCCTCCAGAAATTCGGTTACATTCATCGACAGAACCTCCTCTTGGTTTACAAAGAAATTCTCAAATGTACTTCCAAAGTGCATGGAAACAAGCTTCTCCAAAAGCATGGAAATACAATAATTTCTCCAAGGAAAACAACTCTCACACTTGCAAAGTTCTTTCAAAATCACTTACTTCACACCCCCCATTCTATCCCTTTTTATATTACATTTTATGCCAAAATTGGTGTAAAACCAATTAACTACCCAATCTCCCTTACATAGAAAAAATTCAATAATATCCTCCTTTAATAATTTTTGGAAGGATAATATCCCCTCAAAATAATTTCCTTTCCATTTGAATGGTTATGAATGGATTTATTCTCTATTATTTAGGGAATATTTTTATTTAAGGTTTTATTTGTCCCCTTTATTTAGGAATCATATTCCTAATATTTCTCATATAAAGAGAATACATTAAGCTCCTTAACACATGGGATATATTAGGCCACTAAAAATAAGGATATAGCCTTATCCTAAGGCTTTGAAAAAATCAAATCAAATCCCCTTTAGAGAAGATGGTGGGTGGTGGTCCCACCATCCTCTCCTTTTTAAATGCTTAAAAAAAGATAAGGGCGATCTCCTTGTTAGGTGGGCCGCCCCGCTACTCCATAGGTGGCACCCCACTTTATGTGGGCCACCCCCCATAGCATGGGTGGTGCCACACTTAATGTGGATCACCCCCCATAGCATGGGTGGTACCCACTTAATGTGGGCCACCCCCCTTGGATGGGTGGGACCCACTAAAATGATTTTTTTCATATATATATATATATATATATTTTTATATATTTTTTCTCCTTCTTTTTTCCTTTTATATTATTCAAACAATATTATTGTCATGGGATGCCATGTGTTAGGGGATGATTGGTTGTTGAGCTGACTAGGCGCTGACGTCATTGGGGCAATTTTGACCCTATCTTTGACCTTTTGTAACTTCACCATATAGACTCCATTTTATGTGAAACGAACTCTGCCAGAATCGTGATGATGAGCACTACAAAATGGTGTTGACTTTGACTAGTTTTGATGACTTTGATTTTTGCCCCTTTTTCTGGCCTGGGTCTGGGAGTTGACCAGAAGTTTGACAATAAATATCTTGAGCTCCAGGACTCCAATTGATTCCATTCAAGTTGCATTGGAGTAGAGATCCCGAGCACTTTTCAATGATACCAAAACTAGAGAATAATGGAAATTTTCAAAATTTGATGAAAAGTCCTCTGGATCATTACTAGATCCCTGAGTTGTCCAAACTATGCAATAATTTTCTATTTTTGTGCTTGTAGTTGGAAGAAATTCTTATGTAGATTCTCAATTATTATCCTTGTGCTCCATTCAATTTCTTATGGTAGATCATAGGCACCAAATGCCTTGTCAATTTGGGAATCAATGGAGTCCATCTCATCCTTAATGCTTTTGGTGGAGCTGGGCCACTTCATGCAAAATTGGAACAACATCTTGGATTCCACCACACAATCATGTGCATCTTTAAGATTATCCTAAAATTTATTTTTGGTGACACATTTCTCTGATATATCCATTAATCTCTTATCATTCACCTTCTTATCTATCTCCTTCTCCATCTTATCCTTCAAACCACTAGAATACTCTCTAAATGAATCAAGAAAAACCTTCAAATTTTATATACCAGACAAATAATTATCTATGCTTGCACCTGGTATGCTTTCTTGTAGCACTTTCACTACTTTATCAATAAGCTTTGCACTCTTTTGATGAGTTTGTGAAATTTCCTTCTTGGCAGAGGCATGGAACACATCACCTAGCTAAAGCTTGTGCAATGGAGAAATATTATCCATATCTAGCTACCCATGTTACATTGGAAGTTGTAGTAACTAGGTAAACACAAATGGATAGAACTAGAGTTGCATACTTAACAAGTTCTTCAATGAATCTCAGGAGGTATAAAATGATTCACCAACCATCTTCACTTTATCTTCTGCATCCTTCAATTCCAAATCCTTTTCCTTGTCACCAATGTTGTTGTATACTTTCTCATCATTCTTCTCAGCAGTGATAGGCTCTTCCTCATCCTTCTTTTCTTCAATATTTTTCTCATCATCAACAGATTTATCAGTGCTACCTGAAGGAATATTCATCTTTTGGTTGTCTTGAACAACCTTTGTATTCTTCTCAGCTTCTGGAGGATGGGAGTTGTGTCTTGTGTGAGTATCCTCTTTCTGTGTCTCTCCAACATTCTCTTTTGCAGTAATATTTTCTCCTACCAGAGGAGTGTTATTAGTAGCTCCTTCTGCAATGTTCTCTTCCACATTCATAAGAGTATCATCTTGTACATTTTCCTCATCTATTGCATGCTCATGTTGAGAATCATATTGTTGTGCTTCCTTTGTAATATTAACTTCCAGAGATGGCATATCATCATGCATTTCTTCTTCATTGTCCATAGTTAGTCCTAATCTTTGTGCAAAATCTGCAATCTTCTACATAATTTTTTTATGAAGCCTCTCATGATTATTTTTATCTCTACTCATAAAGGTGGTTACCCTTTTCTTAGATCAGAACTCCTTATTGTACACATAACCCAATGTGGCTTTATGTTCATCTGAGAGAGCTGCACTAACCTTCTCCAAAGTAGAAGATCTTAACTTTGCTTCTTCATTGATGGCTTCCTATCTTCTAGCATATAATATATTTCTCAACTCCAAAAGTAATTGATTTTCAGTATCCTTCATATTCACTTCAAAAGTAACAATGTAATTTACAATTGCTTCTTCTATAGTAGCCTTATCAACATCATCTAGTGCAATATACAAAGAATAAATTTTCTCTAACATCGCATACTCTACAATACCTTTAAATAAAGCATCCAATTTCATGGGGCTATGTTGCCTTACTGAAGGGTAAAACTTACCCTTCTTCCTTTTCTTTTCTTTTCTTTCGGTGACTTCTTACCAGATTCTGATTTCTTCCCCCTCATTTGTATCTAATAGACTTCCTTCTCCTTTTCAACTTCAGCCTCTCTATCAATATCCACAATGTCAATCTTAAGTTTCTTTCCACATGATTCTCCTTGAGATGCTTCAAATTTCCTTTTCCAAACCAACTATGACTCCTCCTTCTTCTTCCTCATTGTCAATATTCACTCCCAAGTATGTCTCTCTTGTTGCTTTTATTTTTATTCTTCTCCTAATAGGACTTGTTTTTTGTTTTGTCTAAGTGGCCACTTTGTAATTCTTAGTCAGAGGTGTTTTATCCTTTACTAAAGAACTTGTAGACTCTTTTATTTTCTCTCCTATGATAGGCATAGTACCAGAGGACTTGGGGGAAACTATAGAGGTGGTATAGCTATTCTACTAAACCTTATTCTACTAGTTTTTTCTTTTGGTGTTAAATCAAACAAAGTATTTAATTTTGTTAATTTAATTAAGATGAGATAAAACTTAGAAGAATGAATGTGAACTATATAAATAAATATTTCTATTTATTCAATAATAGAGGAAATTAGGATAATTAATTAAATAATTTGTATTTAATTAATCGGATTCTCTAGACCATTTTTAGGTGTATACACTACTAGTTGTTTCTTTCAGTGATCCAGACATGGCTTTAGCCTTCTCTACGTGTTCCTTTGTTAGTCCCATTACCTGAAAAACCTATGTAGTCATCCTCTCAACAGTCTTCTTTATTTGTTTTTTTCCTTTGATCCATATGCGCTTGCATGGACTTCTCTTCGTAGGTGCCATATCTCTCCTAAGAAGTGTCTCTAGGTTTTCTCAACATAAGGTTAGCCAAGACAATTATTAACTTTTCTTCAACTTCATCTCCTATTTTTAGGATCCACATATTTTTAGGCTCATTAGCCTCCATTATGCAACAATCCTTTCTTACCTTGAAAATAATGTCATTCTTGTATTTTTTCACCACATTTTTTGGTATCCTTTCTCTGGCCTGCATATTCTTCTGAAAGGTTTTGAAAAATCCCCATAATGCAGCTTCATGTGCATCTATATCACCTAACCTCCTTAGGTGATCTCTAATTCGATGTGCCATAGGTCTGTCCTTCAACCAAACTATATTCTTTATTCTAGGAACCTTATTAAAGAAGCAAAATAGTAAAAAGATGATCAAAGTACCAAATTTAAAAGTGTACTTTATGTCCTTGGTCTTTTGTAGGTTTTCAATCAATTGTGCCATCAACAACTTACATAAACCATAATATGCACCCTTCATAACCATCTCATATGCTATATTAATTACAGTTATTGATACTAAATTTTCCCTATTAGTGAAGTATAATTTATAGCCAGTCTCCATTGAGGCATACTTAACTATCAAGTTTCTAATATATTTAATTGTCAAGGCTTTCCTATCATACTTTGCACCATTTAACTCCATCACCACTTCATTCTTCATTAACTTCAGCGCATGAGCTAGTCTAGTTGAGCATAAAACCATAACAACCCTAATCACATCTTTGTTCATCAAGTGAGGTATATCAATCTAGATAAATCTATCATGGATTTTTCTTAGGGTAAACCCTACCCAGGCATCAATGTGGAAAAAGTTATAAAAATAGTTCCACACTTCAAGATTCTTCTTCGCCAAGCTCTCAAATTCTATTTTCAGCTCAAACTCATCATAGGTGAGTTTATTAACCCATACATCACCCAATTTAGAGTGATCATATTCTTCCAACTTTGCATGTATGTATGACCTTACATCTCCTATGTGCAAAACACCATATGGGATGTGTGAAAATGCACCGTCTAAATCATCCACCAGGGATTTTTTGAGATGTCATTTGAATTTAAATTAAGGATGATCTACAACTTCTACAACTTGTGGTGTATACATTGTGCAACAAATTCAAACCACTTTTGAAACATAGGGTGAATATAAACTGTAAATACCTCTTAATTACCTTCCAATTAGGGTTTCATGCATAAAGATTTGTATTGAATGCACATTTTAAAAAGATGGTAAAAAACCCTAACTATGTGCACAGTCAACTTCAAATGCTCCACAAACTTCCACAACTCAATATTTTCCACCAAAATTTTCTCTAGTATTTTAAGTATGTCAACCTACACCACATATCCACATGTTGAGACATCAACACCATTCCTCTTGGTAGGGGATAAAATATATTTTGTTAATGCTCCCCTAAGACAAAGCTTTCTACTTAGTTTCTAGAGGAAACATCTGGACCAAATGCTAGTATAGACTCAAGCTTAGTCTCACTCTCTTCTTTCTCCAAATTTTTTCCATCTCTTTCTTCATCTCTACTAGATCAACCTCTTTCACTGGATCATTCTTCTTTACTGAATTGTTCTTCTTCACATTCTTGCTTCTACAAAATTTGGAAATGTGTGTTGATCTTTTACAATTGTAACAAGTGACAACATTTTGAACAAGCTTGCTTCCACCCATTCTGGATTTGTATTGATTAGCTTTATTCCCAAGTCCATTGCATGCATGACAATACTCATTGAAATATTGAGACCTCGTACCATTGTTATAGCTATTCATCATTTTAATTTTGCATTCTCTAGCCTTATGACCAAATATTTTTCATGTAAAGCATTGACCAAGAAAATATTAAACATTCTGATTCATTTTTCTTCTACATTCCATAGCCTTATGTCCAAAATTACTACAAGAATAACAAAAACCATTAAAATATAAGTACCTTTGTTAATTTTTTTGTCTAATAGGTGGCCTTTTGAAGTCTTTTCTTTGATTCCTAACTTGCTTTCCATTACTCTTCTTGTCCATAATATTCTTTTGTTCATTGTTATTCTCTTTAGCACTTGGTGTTTGATCTTCCTTTGAACATTCTCATGTTTCAAACCCTAATCCGGCTTTCTCTTTAAAATTCTTTTGATTTTCAATAATTTCATCAAGCATTGTAGATCTCATCTTGAATTTTTCTTCTTGATTATTTTCATTTTCTAGATCTAATCTCAAGGTCACAACTTCTTCTTCAATTTTTTAACATTCTTCAACTATTTTTCCTTCTTAAACTTGCCCCTTCAAACTGGTAATTATTTCATTTGCTTGCTTCAACTGCTCATTAACCTCCTTATGTCTTTCTTTGAACTTCTTGATTTGTTCCCTCGAATTTTTTAAGCATTTAGTTGGTTCCTTGGCATTTTCCTTCAGATCTTTGTTCTCACTTTTAGTCCTTTCCAGATTTTCAAGAGTTATTTTGAGTTCTCCATTCATGTCAACCATGCAACCTTCTACAATGAATCTAACAACATGAATTTCTCTTGGAGGAGTAGGATATCTTCTAAAAACCACGTGTTTAATCTCCAAGACCTTCCTCAAGTGGTTAATCTTCTTCCAAGGAACCAAGCTCTGATACCAATTGTTGAACACAAAATACTGAGTGGGGGGTGAATCATTATTCTTTGAAACCACTTTAGCATTTAAACATTCATTCTACATAGCATATTCAACTTGTAGTAAGAAAGGAGAGGAAAACCCAAAAAGGGAAAAACCACAGTGAGGATTAGCTCACAATATATTATAATCAGTTATAAGATATTACAAAAGTGCTCACTATAGGTCGAATCACTGTCATAGTGGACTCACTACTCATAGAGAGAATAAAAGATAGAAGAGAGAGGTGGAACACAACCATAATGAACTTTTAAAAATGCATCTACAACATGCTAGAATATAGTTCCATTGAAGATCAATATATAGAGTCAACACACTTCATATCACTCTGCTCTAACACTCTACTTTGATTTGTACTCAAATCACTTTCACACAATTCACATCAACAATACGTGTACACTCGCTATCCACCATATCCAATACCAAAATAATCTTATACTTATATCCATTTCATCCCAACATCAATTAGGTCAACCTAATTGGATGTATCATGCAAAATATAATTTGTCAGCTCAACATACACACCTCACGCCTTAATTCAAACTTGTAATTCATAAGAAGGGTCGGGGTGGACCTATTATAGCACCCTCATAACATATCAATACTTACTTAACCTCTGCAATACCCCATGTATACACCTAAAATTGGTCTAGAGAATTAATTAATTAATTAAATACAAGTTATTTAATTAATAAAACCTTTTAATTTGTCTACTTATAAATAAATTTTAAATTTATTTATATATTTCACTTTCTTTAATTCTTCTATCTTAAATCAAATTCTTCTAATCTTAATTAAATAAACAAATTTGAATAGTTTTTTTAATTTAATTATCTTTCCTCATTAAATTTAAATGCTAAATTTGAATTTAGTCACATGTCTACATTTTTTTTCCTCTAGCCACCTCATCATGTGTCTCATGAGTTTAAATATCCTTAATATTTAAATGGGTTTTTTCCTCAACAAATTCTAAAACAACCTTGGGACACTTGGTTCTCTTCTTCCATTTATTCTCCTCTACACTTGGCAGATTGTTCTACTAAAGGGAACACTCTCCTTGATTCTCTCCAACTTCTTCACTTTCAACCGTCGATATTTCCAAATTAAATCTAGACCATTTGTTGCCACATCAATTTACACCTTGGAAAATCTATAAATATAGCCTTATTCTACAACATTTCATATCCCAATCTGGAGCAAGTATACTCTGAGGAATTTTCATTAGAGCATTTGAGCATTTAGCAATTATGAGCATTTAGTTTAGAATCATGGCTTTCCCATTAGCTGCATTTTAGTTATCATAGTAGTTTTCATATAGTAGTTGCATCACAACATTTAGCATCATATCCTTATCACAACATCACTATCATGTAGTTTATCAATCATGTAGGAATAGATTTCTTGTATTTTCCAGAATCTCATTCTTCGTATTGCCACTCTAAAATTTCATAGTGCACAAACAATCTGAGAGCCATTATGATTTATCAAATCCTTGGAGATAGAGAACAATGGGATTGATTTAGAGGATTTTTTCTATTTAAATTCAGTTAAATTTGTCATTTGAATTCTCTAATATAATGTTTCATTGATGTGTTTTTTTAGCTTTAACTTGCTTATTCACATTTTAAACTCACACATTACATTTGGCACCCACCGTGGGTCCTAGCCCCATTTTATTAACATTTTATGGAAAGTTTGTTTACAGATTTGGGCGTGAATCTCTATGTACCATACCCGTGGTTTCTATCAGTGCATCCACGCCCTGTTATAGCGCATACGGAGAAACTTTCAGTGCATCTAGCTCATATTTTAATGCATTTAGGGGTTCTTTTAGTGCATTTAGTATTTATTTTAGCACATTCAGTAGTTTTTGTAGCGCATTCAATAGTTCTTTTAGCGCATTTGAGTGATCTTTTAGCGTATATGGTATTTGTTTTAGAGCATCTAGTTTTTGTTACAAAAACTTAAAATTTTGGATATTGATTGATGTCTCTCTATTTTGCAGGTAATCTTAAACGTTGTCAAAGACAATTACCTAAAACTACTAATGGTGTTTGCAGGGGCTGGAGTTATTTTTATTTTCTTTTGATTAAAATAGGCATCTAGTTTAATTAAAAGGTTAATGAACACCCTGTCTACTATGCTTGTAAAGTGATAGGCCTATGCTCTCCCCTTCATTAGGTGACCAGGATTCCAAACTCATTCTTTCTTTTAAATGCATTAACACCTTTAAAAGTCATGTCGTAGTGGGAAAAATTACTCACCCTACGGGAATGACCTAAGTGGGAAAAACTAAAGCCAAGTTTTCCAACCCACTATAATCAAACGTGATTGTGAGGAAACACTTAGTCAATGGTAGTGTGCATTGATAACCATCCCCAAAGCCTTTGTTCTAAATGTTGGGAGGTCTCTTGAGGGAGTTTATCATTTTTTTTGCACTAAACGAAAACCCTTACTAGAAAATTTAAGTGTAGAAGCCATCTGAGTTAGTCTCTGAACATTTTTAATATTCACATTGCAAGGGGAGGGAAGAATCTACCCCCAAGATACTCACCATATAAATGTCAAGGATTACTGGCCAAAAGTGGAGGATTCGACTTTGGTTAAGACCCGAGAGAGGAAAAAACACAGGCACCCTCTAGGGGGTGACACAGCTGTGTGAGCTAACATAGTTCTAAGATGTGGGTTGTGATATTATTAATGACCCTTGACATTAGGATTGTCTAATCTGTTTGCTCTTTTTCGATACCTATGGAAATCAAAGGAATCAAACTAGATTTTTGAACATACACTTAATGTTTAGTTCCTAGGCTTGAAACAATTGTTTTACAACTTGCTGTATGTGAAATCATTATTCAAGAAATTATCCATTTAAGAGAACTTAATTCACATGATTCAAAAGAAAAAGACTAGACAAAAAAATCATTTTTTTGAAGATTATCCCCTAAAAACATTCAAATTCAATGATTCAAAGTAGAATTAACTAGATAGTTTTTCTAAAATAGTGAAAATTTATAGTTTAGCGCATCCATTCCCTGTTTTAGTTCTTATAGCCCGTATTTTGGCACATGTGAGTCCTTTTCTAGCACATTTGGTTCATCTTTTAGCACATTTAGGGAATTTTTTGGCGCATTTGTCTTATCTTCCAATGCATTTGCAAATTTGTTTAGCGCATTTACCTATAGAGTACCAAGTTGAATCACATTTAGCGGTTGTCTATTGCATCACTAGTTTTTTTTAGGGCATTTGATCCATTGTCCAGTGCATTTAGTTCATTCTTTGGTGCATATAACCCATCTTTTAGCGCATTTAGTATATTCTTTAGCACATTTGATCCATTTTCCAGTGCATTGAGTCCATTTTTTGGTGCATCTAGGGGATAGTCTAGTGCATCTGAGCTTTTTTTTAGCACATATATTCCATATTTTAGTGCATATGTACCCTTTTTAGTGCATCTGGTTAATTCACAAAAAAAGAGCTATTTTTACCAATTGTTCGACAATTTGAACCACTTTCATAGATCCTTTTCAGAGTGGAACCATTCCTCATTCACAATAGTATTTTAAACTTGAAGAAACTGGTCTTTCACAAGTGAAATCCTTTAACTAAACTAATATCTACCACCTTAAAGTGCCTAAGTCATCAAACACACCTCTGATTGTTAAGCCAAATTTCATCATCAAGATCTATCATCCTCCGTCTTGAAATAACGCGGTATAACTAGATCTCACCTTAGTCTCATGAATATGATTTTTCATTCTATTTTACTTGGGTGTATCCTTGGCACTTCTCAAACGAAGATCAAAGTCTAGTGAAACTTTAACACTTGTATGCCCATTTTAACAAGGTCTCAAAAGAAAAAACTCCAAGAAAAGGAAATTGAAACTCAAACTACCATGGCTGAAGGTGAAGAAAATCCCTTTCATAAATTCCACCAACTTTATAATGATGAAATCATTGAGGAAGACCTTCAAATAGCTCAACAAGATCCCAAATTCCACAAATTCATGGAAAAGATTTTTGAAAAAGAGGGAGAAAAATATTTTCTTATGCTAGCTAACCAAGGTGTCAAACTTCCTAATAACTTTGATGTTAATCAACTGAAAGGAGCTCCCAAAAGAATAAAAACTGATCCACCAAACACAGATCAAGTAGCTACTTAACTCATCAAATGCAAAATCTCCAACAACAGATCCAAGACATGCAAGGAGGAACCACAAAAAGATATTTGTTGCAAGACATTTTCCCATATCCTTTTGACATAACAATGAATATGATTCCTTTTCCCAAACATTGTGAATTTCCAAAATATGATAAATATAATGGAAAAAATGATCCTATAGATCATATAAGAGAATTTCACACCATGAATCTTGAGTTTGCACATGAAGAAACTTATTTGATGAGATTGTTTCCATGAAGTTTAGGTGGCCAATGCATGCAATGGTTTTCACAAATCCCAATAGGCATTAGGTCCTTTGAAGAGCTGGTCAATAAATTCATCACACAATATTCCGACAACATCCAACACAAAATAACCATAAAGGATCTTTGCAATGCAAAACATAAAAAGGGTGAGTCATTTCTCATATTTTTACAAAGATGGAGAAGACTATTTTCTAGATATCCTCGTCCTATACTTGAAAAGGAAAAGATAGAAATCTTCATTCACAATTTAAATGATTATATGAGCTATAGACTCGAATTGCAATGCCCACCCACCTTTGAGAAAATGATTGAAAATGGACTCAAACTTGAAGAATCTTTGGTTAAAAGGGGGGTAATAAAAATTTACAATGAAGGAAACAACTCAACAAACTCCTCCAATCATTATAACAACAATGAGAAACCCAAATTTTGGCAAAGAAATAAGAATGATAGTAATGATGGTGCAACTAAAACATAAAATGCAAAACAAGTCTTTAAATTGACAGCTGGTGCCTCTAAAAACAATCCAAACAACAACCAAAACACCAATCAAAATTTCAATCAAAATAGCAATCAAAGCAATACCAAATCCAAACCACCACCATACCGAACACCATCAAAACAAAGAACATTCACACCTTTGGGATAGTCATTAGAATCAACATTAAAAGAGCTCCTTGCAGCCAAGCTTATCACATTACCAAATGCATGAGATTGGGAACCAAGAGTTAAACCATCTTGGTGGAATGATGCATATTACTGTGATTTTCATCAAAATAAAAGATAAAATAAATGATTGCATGCAGTTGAAACACTTGGTACAAGATTTGATTGATAGAAAATAAATATTGGTAGAAGGACCTCAAATAAATAATGATCATGGAGCATTCAAGAATCCTTTACCAAATTATGAGAAAGGAGAATCTTCTTCTATGAACAACAAAGGTAAAAATTTGAACTATGTTTATGACACCACTATCCTTCACATTTCGGCAGTTGAGGATCAAACTATTGACATGGAAATTAATGAAAAACAAGACATTGTTGCAGTTGATAATCAAAATGAAGACATCGTTGCAAATGGTAATCAGAATAATGACTTTGTTACAGCTGAAAATCAACTCAATGACATCAACATCAACACCAAATCAAATCAAATCAATGACATCATACCAATAAATCTAATCCCAAACTTTGTTGCAATTGATAATTAGATTAATATCATTAAAATAAGAGAAAAACGAGATTACCAACCAATCAATGCAACCACAAGAGGGGATGAAAAACTAATATTAAAAGGAGCTACATTTAAAACACATGTTGCCCCTTCAAATCAATACAACATTGTTGATCAATTGCAAAAAATATCAGCTCAGATATCAGTATTAGAACTTAAAATTTCCCTAGCTCACAAGGAGATTTTGGAACAAGCTCTACTAGCCACCACAGTACCAAATAATTTGGAATTTTGTCAATTCCAGTCCATGGTGGGACATTTGACCACACCTCATTGCCTATCATTTTCTGAACATTATGACGTATCACTTACCCATCCACACAATGTTGCACTCGATATTGAGGTTCTAATTCATAAACAACGGGTCAAATGTGTTCTAATAGATGGAGGAGTTGGTTTAAATATCTGCACTTTAAAACTTATCCATGCACTAGGATATTCAGAAAATGCCATTGATGCTAGAAGAAAGAACACTATAAAATCCTATGATGATTAAGAGAAATCCTCCCACAGATTGATTATGCTACCAATTCAAGTGGGGCCAATTGTAAAGGATATAATATGCCAAGTGTTAGAAAAATATTTGACATACAACATACTCTTGGGACGTCCTTGGATTCATGAAATGCAAGCAATGCCATCAACGTGTCATCAATGCTTGAAATTTCCTTTCAATGGACAGGAAATAACTATTTCAGTTGATTCCAACAATCCTCAATACTGCAACACGCTCAAAATAGTCCAAGATACTTGTATGCCACATAACAGAGAAGCTCACACTCTTAGTTCATCAAAAATGAAAGACAATTAAATTATTTGTCCAAATGGGTTGAGAAAAAGGTTCAGTCAAAGGATAAAGGTATCAATGATTCTGCTCCATCAAATCATGAAATTCAACTAGCTTCTTTGCCAAATCAGCTTGAGGAAAAATCTCAATCAAAATACAAAGGAATTGGTGATTCTACTCCATCAAATCCTGAAAGTCAACTCAATTCATTATCAAAGAAATTTAAAAAAAAGATCCAGTTGAAGGACAAAGGTGTGGGTGAATATTCAATTGAACAGTCCTTGTGTCTTTCACAATTACTACCTTCACCAAGATCATATGGACAACCATCAATATCAAGACAACCATCTTCACAACCAATCACACTCTTTGATGGTAGATTTGTAAAAGCAGGCACTCAAGAGGATGAATCTGAGGATAAAGAAACTTTAAATTGGATTTACAAAGATGATGAAGAATCCCAAGCATCAACTTCTAATTTCCAAACAAAACAATAGGGTAAATGGAAAAAAATATTAGAGAAGATGGAGTATGAAGAAAAAGGACCTATCGGCAAAATAAAAGAGGGCATTGTAGAGCCAATTCAGCCTATTATAACCAATCCAAAAGATAAGACAGGACTGGGGTATAAAGAAGAAACAAAAGAAGTCAAATAGAAGGTTGTTGAGATAATCCTACAATTACAAGCTAGTTCTAAAATAGATTCCAATGAATATGAATGGGATTCACTATCCAAAGAGTATTTTCATGACAAAGAAGTTGATGTGATAAAAAGGTATTCACCCACGCATACAGAGGGACAAAGCTCGAGGTCTAGACCTCTTGAATTTGGATCACAACATATCGATGACTCAAGTGAGGATGAGGAGATATCAAGCGAGATAGGTGATTCGTAAGATAGTAACATAATAGACCTTGACATGGCTACTGAACACCTTGATATCTCCATCATGACCCTCACTGTCATTCACCCTTACCAATTTGATGATCCTTTACCTCTAATACATCCCAAACTTATTGACTAGGAGAAAACCGAGCCTCTTAATGTCCCTATCTTTGCAAACGATGATGCCATTGTTAACTTCCTTTGTTCTGAAAACCGAGAAATGAGTTCCACTCATGAATCTCATAACAAAGCGTCAAACCAAGAGGGTTCCAAATCTCTCAGCTGCAAAATAAAAATATGAAAAATTAATCTAATGGTGAAAACCATTTAATGGTGGTATTAGATCAAGAAAAAGTAAAAATAAAGAGTGTATCCAATGATGAAAACCTCTCTGAGGCACTGAAGGATGGGAGATTTGACACTCTTCCTGAACAATATCATAAAATATCATCAGTATTGATTGAGTAGACTCAACCCATCAACATTGGCACTTCAGAGAAAGTAAAGACCCTACATCTAGTAGCCTCCATGACAAAACAAGAAAAACCTTATTTCACCGAGTTCTTTGAGGAAAGACAAATCAACTTTGCACGGTCCTATGCTGACATGCCAGGTATAGATCCAGATCTGATAATGCATCACTTTTCCCTACCATCTGGGGTGAAGCTAGTCAAACAAAAACTAAGGAAAATACATCCAAACATTTCCTTGTTGGTGAAAGCAGAATTGAAGAAATTATTAGATACATGATTCATCTGATCGATTGACTTTGTTGAGTGGATTTCTAACATTGTACCAATTTCTAATCCAAATGGCATTATCAAAATGTGTATTGATTTTAGAGACCTTAATAAGGCATGTCCAAAGCATGATTTTCCTTTGCCTAACATTGACATCATTGTGGATTTGATAGCGAGACACACTATGTTATCACTTATGGATGGCTTTTCAAGCTACAATCAAATCAAAATAGCACCAGAAGATCAATTTCACATGTCCATGGGGTAAATTTTCCTAGAATGTCATGTCTTTTGGGTTGAAAAATGTATGAGTCACCTATCAGTGAGCAATGACCACCATCTTTCATGACATGATGCATACATTTATGGAGGATTATGTGCATGATCTGTTAGCAAAATCTTTCACCAGGGAGGGACATGTGGAAATCCTAGATAAAATATTCACTCGATTGGAAAAGCTCAACGTGAGATTAAACCCAAAGAAGTGTGTGTTTGGCGTGACATCAACAAAACTCCTAAGGTACATAGTTTCAGAAAAAGGCATCAAAGTGGATCCCGCCAAAGTCAAATCTATCATGGAAATGTTGCATCCCAAGAATATTAGTCAGCTAAGATCTCTATAGGGATGATTCCAATCTATCAAGAGATTCATTGCACAACTAGAAGATAAAACTCATCCATTCAATCATTTGCTACATTAGAATGTTTCCTTCAAGTTGGATGAAAAATGTGAAGCTTCTTTTAATCAATAGAAAAAATATATGATTTCTCCACCCATATTGGTGCCACTAACAGAAGGAAAATCACTATTACTTTACATAGAAACAACTAAGGTATCTTTGGGTGCTCTGTTAGGTTAGGAAGACTCTACGAGAAAAGAAAGGTATATTTATTACATCAGTAGAATATTGAATGGCTATGAAATCAATTACACCTTCATTGAAAAATCTTGTTTGGCAGTAGTGTTTTCTACTCAACAACTATGACATTACATGTTAACCCATATTGTCAAAATCATAGACAAGATTGATCGACTAAAGTATCTACTCAACAAAGCTGCCCTAACAGGAAGACTAGCCAAGTGGGTAATGATATTGAGAAAATTTGGCATTCAGTATGTGGATCGAAGAGAAATCAAGGTTCAAGTGATAGTAGACCAGTTAGCCAAAGCACCACTACAAGATGACCATCCCATGCATATTGAGTTTCTAGATGCAGATGTTATCACCATGACAACACAATAGTGGATGTTATACTTTGATGGGTCCTACATGCAACATGAGTCAGGTGCTAGAATCTTGTTTGTCACACCTCAAGGAGATACTATCCCAAAATATTATAGACTCATGTTCCCTTACACAAATAACATGGCTGAGAATGAGGCATTCATCATTGGTATTAAAGTAGCAGTCAAATGGAAGATCACAAAGTTGCAAGTCTATGGAGATTCCTAATTGGTCATTAATTAGGTGAATGATGATTATCAGACAAAAGATGACAATTTGATGTCATACAAAAGAATGGTGGATGATATCAAAAAGTAATTTGTTGAGATAAAATTTGAATAGATTCCAAGGGTGGATAACAAAGTTGTTGATGCCATGGCAACAATTGCTTCTCTTCTATAGATACCTGAAAAATGAAGTCGTTATGAGTTCATGGTGGAACAAGTGTTTAACCCTACCTATGACAACCCTAAATCTCAAGTCATATGCCATATAGTTGGTGCTAAGTCCTCAATTTATGGGAAGATCTATACTTATTTGAGAGACAGTACCCTTCCACCCAATCTATCCTGAAATAAAAAATGTAACTTTATTCGCCAAGATGCCTAACACACCTTGATAGTGGATATACTCTATCAACGAAGTCTTGATGGTACTCTCCTTCATTGTCTTAAACGTAACAAATCTAAAACATCCCTACATGAAGTTCATGAAGGTATATGTGGAACTCATTCAAGTGGACTAACTTTAGCCAAGAAACTCCTACATTTGGGGTATTACTCTGAATATGGCGGAGTCTTTTCAATTTTTAAAGAAATATCAAAAGTGTCAAGTCCACATCAATCTGATACACACACCAACAGAGGAGCTGCAACGATTTGCATCAACATGGCCTTTCTGTCAATGGGGACTAGACCTCGTAGGTAAAATTTATCTATCATCCTCTAATGGACACAAATTCATCATCACAACCACAAATTATTTTACAAAGTGGATTGAAGTTGTTCCTTTAACCACAATCACTAGAAAAAAATTACTTCTTTCATCCTAAATTACATTATCTGTCAGTATGGCATTCCTCAATCAATTGTCACAAACAATGGTAGACCTTTCAAGAATTAGGACATCCAAGAACTTTGTGAAATGTTTCATATCCAGCATCAATTTTCCACACCGTACTACCCTCAAGGAAATGGCTAGGAAGAGGCCTCAAACAAAACCATTTTGAAATTTTTGAAGAAAACTATCAATGATGTTGGACATGACTGGCATGTTCAATTAAACCCTTCTTTGTGGGCATACCAAACTAGCATACACACCCCAACAAGAGCCACACCATATGCCCTTGTATATGGATCAAAATCTATTTTACCTATCGAGGTTGAGCTACCATCACTCTATGTGTCATTGAAGGGGATCATTTCAAAGGAAGATTATAGAGTGTCTAGGCTTCAAGAGCTAGAATTGTTGGATGAATGTTGTCAGCATGTTGTGGATCACTTAAAAGCCTATGAATAGAGGATTTCAAGGAGTTATAATCACAAAGTAAAACCAAGAAAATTTCAAGTTGGTGACTTGGTCTTGAAAGAGAATCCTCGAAATCAACAGGATCGAGAAAAGAAGGGGAAGTTTGAACCAAACTAGTTAGATCCTTTTTTTGTTGTATTAGTCTATATTGGATATGGAGCTTATCAGTTGTCTACATCGGAAGGTGGTCTATTCAAGGAACCTATCAACATTATCCATCTCAAAAATTTCTATACCTAGCTCATCTAGTGCATGGTAAAAATTCCTAAAAAAATGACCATCCTAATGAAAACTTGGAAAATAGGCATCTTGGTGACAGCAAAAATAAAACAAAAAAGGGAAAAAATACAAAAAAAAGAGTGAAAAATAAAAAAATATAAAAAATATAAAAATCTGAAAAAGTGCAATAAAAACAAATGGTGAAAACTTGGCAATAGGCTATTTGTGATAGATCAACTTCTCCATTTATTATCACATGTGTCAATTTTCCACTTTTTTCGTCATTATGTCTATCATCGAAAAAGAACCTTATGTGCATATCCTGGCATCATGGTCATGTTTCAACTTGGTCTGGAGGAAAAATCCTGAACTCACTGGGGGCAATAAACTTTGAGCTTAAACCAACAGACAAACAACAGTACAACAACATGACAAACACAACGATCACAACAACACTCAACATCAAACATCAGTTATCACAATCATTAGCAACTCAACCATCCAAACCAACAAACAAAAAAATCAATCAATCAAGACAAATCTAAATTGATGATGTTCTTTTGAAGCATGGTTTTATTACTTTAGCATTAATGTTCAACTATTGTTTATTGATTTTTGTTATCATTTCTTCGGAGCAACTTGAGGATGTCATGAACTAGAGAAGCTAGGAAGGAGTATGATTTTTCTTTGTCTGCTATATGTGAGTTGATCATTACTACCATGCAAATTGTCGTGGGATATGCTCTACAAAGTATCATTGATGACATTCTGAATTTGCATAGGAAAAAGATTAACTCTTGTTTGTTTTACATAAGAAATTATCAAGTCATCTCAGTTTAATTATGCTTAGATTCTTGTGTTAATTTGCAATATCAAAAATCATGGAAGTAGTACTCAGGTCATCATGGTCTAATTATACCATCAATTTTTGTACTCACTTTCAACAATTCAAAGGCTCAATGATGATAAAATCATGATAAATTGGCTGATATGATGACAACATTTCATATTTTAGATTTGCATGGTTAAATTAGATTGTATCCGTATTAGTTTTGCATCTATATTCATATATTTTCCAAGGCTGGAAATTTTTTCAAAATGACGTTATCTCTCTCATTAATGGATGGAGTACATTTGATATTAACAAAAATATATCATTCTCATGTAGCTACATAATAATTTGCATATCATACATACATTAAAAAGCATTATCATATCATTCATCCATTTGTGCATTAGATCATATATTTGCATTAGAAAAATACAAAAAAATAACAAACTGCATTACATATCATTTGCATAATCAAACCCATCTCATATCATAAGAACATCATCCATAAAACATATAGAATCATCATCCATACATCATAATATCATCATTGCATCCATACATAGTCATAACATAAGGATATTAGACATCACATAACATATAGAATAGAAACTAAATGTATCCATCATAGGCATCCATCATAAAATCATATAAACACATGTAGATCAAAAGAGTATTTGTTGCATATCATATCATATAAAAATCATAATGTCAAGTATACAATGATATCCAAACATATAAAGAGATATAATATCAATGTGGCAGTAAATCACAATGCCTTAGTTGAATCAGAGTATACAAATGTCTCGAATACATCAAAGGTCATCACAATGGATATGTGGTGCTCCCCCTAGACATCATCGGCCTCTTTGATCCTCCCATTATACCCCCTAATGGACATACACCTGGATCCCTACTAGGTCCATCTCTGTGAGGTGGCCCAGTCACACCTCTACTAGTCATCCATGAGTAGCTGTGACCTGATCTGGTATTGGCAGACTGTGCATAACTGACCCATTGCTCTATAGGCATTGCCTCATGGTACCACCCCCTTTAATAGTATGCCTCTCGAGTGACACATGTGACCTCTCGAAGCATGTCCCCTATGGTGGTACCCTCATCCACTCTCTACATCCTATCAACCAGACCGTCTTCCTACTCACATCTTTTCCTAGCTTGATCTCTCTCTGCTATCAAAGAGGTGATCAGTGCTTGTGCCTTAGCCTGTGCATGTGCATATGCCTGTATCTATGCTTGGGCCTATGTCAGCTGACCCTGTAAAGTCTGCACGTATGCCTATAAAATAGCTATTTAATCCTATTGCTAGTGGGAGGGCAAACAAATTTGAATATGCTAATGTCCTGCAGCCACCAAGGATCTCCTCCTTCGAGGCACTCTAAGATCTAATTCCAGTCCACCTCTACCATCTCCATCTCCACCACCACCATCGCCTCCGCCATCACCCTCATCTCCATCTCCTCTGCCATCATCTTCATCATCACTGCTCTCTCTCCTCCACCTCATCACCTCATTTTCCCCTCCTATGTCTCAGTGCCTGATCATCATCCAACGTCGGTATAGGCTCATCCAGACTAGATATCCTCGAGAAGGGATGTGCAAAGAAATAATGGAAATACTCATCTGACAATGCAACCTCTATGATCTCTGGATGGTACTCCCATATCACTACCTATAATCTAAGGTACTCCTCACATGCTACATCATATGATAAAATAGGCCCCCATTCTGGAATATCTTGTGATCGATGTGAATAAAAAGAAACTCCCTAGGGCATATCCTGTACTCACCCATGTTGTTGAAGCACTCTCCTAAGAAGGAATCTCTCTATAACAAATGGCATCCTCTCAATCAAATATCTAGTAGTGCACACATATGGAATCTCTATATTGTCCTCCAACCACTGCTCACAGTCTAAATAAGGCCTCCATGTCACATAATCCAAATCATCCAAAACCCTCCTCCAATACTCTAATTTTCCCATCTTATGCTGGACAACGGGACATGTATATCCATGAAGGTATGGTCACCTTTTTGGATGTTGTCTATCTACAATAGGCGGTGTGATAGTTATGTGCTCCTACGCCCAAATCTACAACAATGTAACCTTAGCTGAAAAGCTAGCCCCTTTGAGATATACTACCTAGTGAAGATCATGATACAAGTGAGCTAGCATACACGAACCCTAGGCATATTGAATCCCTTGCGTAATCATTCTCTCCAAAATCCGGCCCCATCCAACTGATAGTCCTTTTGACTTGCATTTAGGACATAACAATCATCTAATAAATCTAGCAAGAACACATGGTAGTGTCGCATATGCATCAACCATATCCCACCATGGAATCTCATATCCACAAATTTGGTCATCCTCAAAGACTCTCCTCAATGCATTTGTACCTCCCTACTCCATGGAATCATAGACAACCAACTTGCCAACAACAGGAATCCTCAATAAAAGGTAAACATCCTCTGGTGTCACTATCATCTCACTAATGGCTAAGTGAAAGGTGTTGTGGTCACTGTGCCATCTCTTTGTCAAAGCAGTCAGAAGTTCCCTGTTAATCCTATGCTGGGGCATGTCTATCAAAGAAGTCAAATCATATCATCCAATCACATCCAAATCAGCCTGCACCAGATGTGGAATCAAATCCCAGGTCTTTGGGAATTGCTTTGAGACTGAAGGACTCTCGAAGGCTCCTATCACCATAACATATCACAAATCAAAAATCTTATCAATCAAAATAAATCAACCTATCAATCTAATCGACTCTAATGAGATTTCAATCAAATCTCCTGAGCATCTATCATTGATCTTCACCTATCATGAGGTCACTTATCATCATCTTATCATTGATTCTCACCTATCATGAGATCAATCATCATCTAATCTATCATCATCAAACATCATCAAATCAACAACTGACACAATCAATAATCATCAAAATTAAGGAGTCTATTCTAAAATTCATCATTCTTGTGTCAATATGCTAGAATAGTGCTTCTATGTGCTAAGAAACTCGATGCGCCATCAAATTTCATCATTGCACCATAACAATGCATCAATGTGTGAAATCTATAGATGTGCCATCAAATTCCATCAATGCGCTATTTTACTACATCAATGCGCTAAATCTTGACCTATATGTGCTAATTTACTATATGCACTAAATCATGGCCTAAATGCACTAAATTTTTTAATCTATGTGCTAATCTATTGAATGCGCTAAAACAACAACTCAATGCGCTATATCGGCTACCCTATGTGCTAAAATAGTAAAATCCAAATTTTAAACTTGAAAAATGTGGGAAAAATGAAATTCAAAATTCATAAAGAGGTTTCTCGGGGTACGTACTGGAGGTCCATATGTGGTTGGGCAGTTGTGACATCGAACGCACTTGAATCGGTGGTTGTGGTAGGGGATCACCATGTTGCTCAATTTTTCTCAAATTTGCTCTAATCACTCTAACCTTCAAAATGCAAATGACACAAATGAGCTTCTTTTCACATATTTTTACCTTTTAAGGGGTAATTAAGTAGGATTTAAGTGGGATTGATTTTATTTTTCAAAAAAGGACGTTAATTAATCAATTCATCAAAGTGGCAAGTTCAATATTATTTTTTCGGGAGATAAATTGTCTCTACATCATAAAATTTGGACATCATCAGAAAATCATAAAAATTCAAAAATTTACGAAAATCTTAAAAATTCAACAATTTCCTCATTTATCTCCCTAGGGGGCATATATCCATCATCACTCGAAATTCAACGTCTGGGGCATATCAAAAAAAAATTGTCGACACCATCAACAAATTTTTTTTGAAGCAATGTGTAAATACATCACCTCAAAGAGGGGAAAAATGTATACACCTAAAATTGGTCTGGAGGATTAATTAATTAAATACAAGTTATTTAATTAATAAAACCTTTTAATTCGTCTACTTATAAATAAATTTTAAATTTATTTATATAGTTCACTTTCTTTAATTCTTCTATCTTAAATCACATTCTTCTAATCTTAATTAAATAAACAAATTTGAATAGTTTGTTTTATTTAATTATCTTTCCTCTCATTAAATTTAAATGCTAAATTTGAATTTAGTCACATGTCTACAACTTTTTTCCTATTGCCACCTTATCACATGTCTCATGAATTTAAATATCCTTAATATTTAAATGGGATTTTTCCTCAACAATTTTTGAAACAACATTGGGACACTTGGCTCTCTTCTTCCAGTTATTCTCCTCTACACTTGCCAGATTGTTCTACTAAAGGGAACGCTCTCCTTGGTTCTCTCTAACTTCTTCACTTCGACCATCGATCTTTCCAAAATTAAATCCAGACCATTGGTTGCTGCCACATCAGTTTATGCCTTGGAAAATATATAAATACAACCTTATTCTATAGCATTTCATATCCCAATCTAGAGAAAGTATACTCTGTAGAATTTTCATTAGAGCATTTGAGCATTTAGCATTTGTGAGCATTTAGTTTAGAATCATGGCTTTTCCATTAGCTGCATTTTAGTTATCATAGTAGTTTTCATATAGTAGTTGCATTAGAGAATTTAGCATCATATCCTTATCACAACATCATTATCATGGCATCACTATCATGTAGTTTATCAATCATGTAGGAATAGATTTCTTGCATTTTCTAGCATCTCATTCTTTAGGTTGTCATTCTAAAAAGTCATAGTGTACAGAAAATTTGAGAGCCATTATGATTTAACAAATCCTCGGAGATAAAGAACAATGGGATGACTTTAGAGGATTTTGTCTATTTCAATTCAGTTAGACTTGTCATTTGAATTCTCTAATGTAATGTTTCATTGATGTGTTTTTTTAGCTTTAACTTTCTTATTCAAATTTTAAACTCACACATTACACCCCAAATATATTAGGTCAGCACTATTAGTGACCTAACATCAAAATTCACCAACTGATCAACCACAAACAGACACACAGACCTCCAAACTTCACGCCACTTAGAGCACAAACTCTACTAACACCTATGAACACTCCCACAAATTTGCAAGAGAATATATCATTTTGTGGTGAAGTGCAGACTCACCAAAACATACACCCTGTATTGGTAACCACTATCACTGGCAAACCAGATATTTTATCATTCATAACTTCTTCACTAAATAACAAAACAATATGAAAATATGGATTTAGACTCCTCTAACATCCAAAAAAATTATATTAAAACTGTATAGCAATATTTTGATGAATTTCACGAGACAACTAAGAGGGGGGTGAATCAATTGTATCTAATCACATTCACCATAGATATTAAACAATTCCACATTCACTTTAATCTATTATTAAGTGTAAACATGAAAAGTATATAACAAAAATCAAAAACCAAAGACACCAGATTTATGTGGAAAACCCTATAAGGAAAAACCCACGGTGATGATTAACTCACAATATAAGAGTAATTGCAAACCGGGTACAAAGAGGCTCACTGCCCAAGATAGGACTAGATAGGACTCACTGTCTAGATAGGAGTCTCACTCCCTACAAATACAAAAACATATAAAGAAGAATTTTACACAAAGAACATTATCTCAATGCAATAGAAGATCCACCACATCAACTTCCACACATTCGCAACCTTGATCAGAGAATTGCAGACACCATCATCTCACTGCTTTCAGGAGTCTAACACATTGAATTTCTTATTGCCTCACACAATCTTTTGCATTTATCTAGATTCTCACACTTATGTCTTGTAAACCTTAACATCTTTCCTTGTATTTATGCCAACTTCAACCTTAGAAAATTTCTCCAAGGTCGGCTACACATTCTTTATTTTACAAATTCAAATTAGGTCAACAACTCAACATTCCCATGGTGGATAAGAATGAGATTCGACCAAATCAATACTTAACCAGGACCGAAAACATCTTGGATCAATCACATGCTTCCTTAATTGATACTTATCCTTCACATAACATGTAAACACCAGGTTGGCCAAACCTAATGAAAACACCAAAGAACTTTGAAGCATACACATTGGCAACTAGAACATAACATGTGAACCACATAACACACTTCACCAAACACTAGAACACAACTTAGATACCTTCTTCCAAATCCACAAGACCTGAAACAAACTAGTGGAGATACATTTCTCCTAGTTCACAAACAAGCAACTCTTCCAAACCATTTCACAAACTGGTGAACACGGCTTTCACTCTTCATCAAACCAAAAGCTATAATCGAGGATATATCACCCAAGGATGCCCATAAGAAACACTACAGGTCCACACAAACATATGATCACCACAAAAGAAATGTAGAGAACATTACTGGAGCATATTTTGAACACACACACAACTTTGTCTTCATTATTTATTAATTTTCTCAGAAGCACTTGGTAACTCATCATATCAGCACACCTACAACACCATAAAGATAGCTCCATGTAATCACAACATCTCTACAGTATCTCAACTATACATGCACCACCAACAATCACTTGATTCCTTCCACTACAACAACCTGAACTATGTTGACATCAATGATAACAGTAACGACAACACCACCATACTCATTCATACTTGCAACAATCTCCACCTTTTTCATTGATGACAACACATGATTCGAAAAACCATTTCACAAACTGGTGAACACAGCTTTCACTCTTCATCAAACCAAAAGCTATAGTCGAGGATATATCATCCAAGGATGCCCATAAGAAACACTACAGGTCCACACAAACATATGATCACCACAGAAGAAATGTAGAGAACATTACCGGAGCATATTTTGAACACACACACAACTTTGTCTTCACTATTTATTAATTTTCTCAGAAGCACTTGGTAACTCATCATATCAGCACACCTACAACACCATAAAGATAGCTCCATGTAATCACAACATCTCTACAGTATCTCAACTATACATGCACCACCAACAATCACTTGATTCCTTCCACTGCAACAACCTGAACTATGTTGACATCAATGATAACAGTAATGACAACACCACCATACTCATTCATACTTGCAACAATCTCCACCTTTGTCATTGATGACAACACATGATTTGAAAAACCATTTCACAAACTAGTGAACATAGCTTTCACTCTTCATCAAACCAAAAGCTATAATCGAGGATATATCACCCAAGGATTCCCATAAGAAACACTACAGGTCCACAGAAACATATGATCACCATAGAAGAAATATAGAGAACATTACCGAAGCATATTTTGAACACACACACAACTTTGTCTTCACTATTTATTAATTTTCTCAAAAGCACTTGGTAACTCATCATATCAGCACACCTACAACACCATAAAGATAGCTCCATGTAATCACAATATCTCAACTATACATGCACCACCAACAATCACTTGATTCCTTCCACTGCAACAACCTGAACTATGTTGACATCAATGATAACAGTAACGACAACACCACCATACTCATTCATACTTGCAACAATCTCCACCTTTGTCATTGATGACAACACATGATTTGAAAAACCATTAAAGACGAAAAACTCTTCCCTTTTTTTGAGATTAGAAAACCTACACAACATTCTTGCACTCTCTTCTCCTTACAAGATTCTTTCTCCCTTTCAACTTTTTCAGATATAGATAGAATTTTTCACATGACTCTCTCTTCTCCTTTGACATCAATGACAAATAATTTTTTGTACATGATTATTCATCCATATAAAATTCTAATCACTCCCCCTTAGGATTGCACCCATGACAACACACATATCATACAACAACAATGATACTCTCTACTCCCCCTGAGGAGTAGACCCTAATCATCAGTCCAGACAGATGATGAATCTATAGATCCACTGGAATGATGCACCTCTATGGGCACCTAGTTCAAAGGAGGGGCAATAACCCCCAAGTTCTCCCATAGATACTCAAAATTATCCTTAGGAAGAGCTTTACTAAATATATCTGCAATCTAATCCTTTGTAAGCACATATTCAAGTCTAACTTCATTCTCCAATATTTTCTTTCTTAAGAAATGATATTTGATAGATATATGGTTTTTCCTTGAATGCATTACCGGATTCTTTGAAATATTTATTGCACTTTTATTATCACAAAAGATAGGGATAGGCTCATCACACATCACACCTATATCCTTCAATGTTTGCTTCATCCATAGTACCTGTGTACAACAAGATGTCGTTGCAATATACTCAGCCTTTACAGTGGATAAAGAAACTAAATCATGTTTCTTTCTTAGCCATGAAACCAACCTGCATCCAAGAAAGAATATAACACCAGTTGTACTCTTTCGATCATCTACACAACCAGCCCAATCTACATCAGTGTAAGCATTTAAAGTAAAATCAGTATCCTTAGGATACCACAAACCATAATCCAAAGTCCCTTTTAGATATTTGAATATCCTTTTCACAAATATAACATGTGTTTCTTTGGGTTCTTCTTGAAATTTGGCAACCAAACATACTACATGCATGATATCCAGTCTAGTAGCAGTAAGATATAGGAGTCCACCAATCATAGATCTATACTTTCTCTTATCAACTTTATGAGATTCATCATCCTTACTTAGTTTGCATCCAATCACCATAGGGGTACAAACCAGTTTGGAGTCATCCATTCCAAAGTTTTTCAATAATTCTTTAACATACTTTTATTGTGAAATGATTATGCCCTTATCAGTTTGATTCACTTGAAGTACAAGGAAGAAATTCAACTCACCAATCATGGACATTTCAAACTCTTTTTGCATCTCATCTGCAAATTTCTTGTGCATACCCTCATTTCCTGCAAAAATAATATCATAAACATACATTAATAATATCAAGATTTTGTTCCCTTCAATAGTAAAATAAAGATTACTATCTGTGAAGCTTTTGCAGAACCTTTTCTAAGTCAAATAATTGTCCAAAATTGCATACCATGCTCTGGGAGCTTGTTTAGGTCCATATAGTGTCTTTTTGAACTTACAAACCATATCCAGTTGATCTGATAACTGAAATCCCTTTGGTGGTTCCATGTAGACCTCTTCTTCCAATTCTCCATTCAAGAATGCAGACTTAACATCCATCTGGTATACCTTGAAATCTTTGAGAGCAGAAAATGCCAAAAACATTTGAATGACTTCTATTCACTATAACAAATCCCTATGATTAGCTCCCTTTTTTGCTCCATTTTTTGCTTCCACCCACTATTTTAATGTATTTTTCTCCAATTTTTTGAAAAAGTCAGTGCTATTTATCGGGTTGGTGCCATTTTTGGCATTTTTTGTGTCGATCACGACAAGTAGGCACTAAATCAAGTGCTAATTAGCACAAAATTTAGTGTCGGATTTGGCACCAGATTTAGTGTTGGATTTAGCATCGGATTTAGCACCATATTTAGCACCGGATTTAGCACTAGATTTAGCATCAGTTTTAGAGCCAAGTTAGCAATGTCCTCCACTATTCAGCACACACCTCAGCTATCAACCAAGTCCGCATGTACCCCACACTACCGCTTGACAAGTTGAAGACTCCCATAGTATGGCGGTAAGCACACTACTACTCGGCTACTAGAAGTCTTCTGCGGGATGGCGGTATACTGCACTACAGCCAGACAGTCAGAAGCCTCTCGCGGTATGGCGGTATACAACGCACTACCACCAAGTAGTAAGAAATCTCCTGCGGTATGGTGGTATGGATTTAGCACCAGATTTGTTTAGCACTGGGTTTAGTGCCAGGTTTAGTGTCGGGTTTAGAGCCAAGTCAGCAACATCCTCCACTATTCGGTGTACACCTCAACTTTCAACCAAGTCCATGTATACCCCACACTATTACTTGACAAGTTGAAGACTCTCATGGTATGTTAGTAACTGCATTACCGCTTGGCTACTAGAAGGCTTTGCAGGGTGGCGATATATCGGACTACCACCAGATAGTCATAAGCCTCTCCCAGTATGGTGGTATACACCACACTACTACCAAGCAGTAAGAAATCTCCCATGGTATGGTGGTATACCATGCTACCACACCTCTCTCACAATCATCCAATGATACAGAGGTAAAAGTATGAACTTAACACATTATTTATTTATATGTTGAATATTAATCATTATATAGAATTTATTTTTCACAATAATATATGAATGGTTTGGAAGAAATGAAAGAGGCAGATCTATTTTAATTAAAAAAAGTCTTACGGTGCAAGGAATCTAATGTAATATCACAATCACAATCACAATCACACAATTTTTTTAAATTATAATAATTAAAATCATAATTTAATGATTAAATTATATATTTAATTCATATTTATTTTAGTTTTATTTAAATAAATATTTTTTATATATTTTTTAAAATTAAAATTAATAATTGTTAATGATATTTTTCATATTTTTATTTTATATAAAACAACATCAATAGTTTTTAATTATTAATTGATCATTCAAATTAATAAATTTAGTAGATAATAGTAATTTTTTATTATAAAATATATGTATTTTGTTTTCTAAATTTTTTTGAATATTTGATTAAACATATTTGAGTTTTTTCACATCAATATTTTTTCCACCATGATGAGTTAGAACAAAATACCCAAGCCCTAATTTTCAACTCTCATTTTCACTTGGTTTTTTCGAGCTCCCTTGCCCTACACATGCCACCATCATTAGAGTTTGAAACCTCGAGCTTTCTGAAGGAGTCTCTGTCAATTTTCTCACTACTTTTGAGAGATTTCTTCTCAAAAATTTCTATTAAGGCTGAATCAGGTAAAGCTTTCATGGTTCATCATTTATTTCCACTTATCTGAATGTGCTTTCAAAGACATTCCTTCTCGGATTCTCATGCATTTTTCTCTTGATTTACTCTGTCGACACCTTGCTTGTCTTGAGGCTGACATCAAAGCACTTCTGGAGCTCACATTTCTTCGAACAAAAAGAATTTGAGTAATTCTCTATGCACTATTTCTCTATATCTTACCTCTATTTTCTGTCAAAACAAGCTTGATCTACTCAATAGATATGAATGAATGGGTCTTTTGTTTCAACCATGCATCCTTATTTTGAAACCCTTCTATCTTGGCTCAGCTTCTCTAGACTTAGCTCACTAGCAAAAGAAATGAAACAAAGCATACTCTCCATATTTGGTTTTGTTCAAACGATGAAATATTTTTTTATTTATGTATTTTTTCTCTTCCTGGTGATAGCTTGGTCACGACCTCTCTAGAATATTTTTTCTATTTCCAAAAAGAATAGAGTGTAAGCTTTTCTTTATTATATTTTTGAGCCTCCTTCATGGCTCCATGTTTATGGTTGCGGGCTCTATTCAATGGCATTTTGGGTTTATCTTTGATCTAGGGTTTGAGAATTATCCATGCTTTTTTCAGTTGATTCTCCATGCTTGGGGTCGAAATCCTCCTGTAGCTAGATGGTAAGTTGCTTCTTGAGTATTTTGTAGCATTTTCACTCCATTTTTGAAGGGTTTTGAGGCTTCTTGGTTGCGGCCTCTCTAATTTTTCTGATGCATTCTTCTCTTCATTTCTTCTATGGAAGCTTTACTTTCTCTTTTCCACCATGATTGAGTTTTCTGAAGCTTCCCATGGTGAAAAATAACTTGCATATTCAATGAAAACAAACAAACTCAAGCTCAGGTAAGCTCTATGCCGATGTATATCTTGATTTTCTCTTTTTTTTTATGTGAATCATAGCTCATTTCAAGCTCTCTCCATTCAGCACAATGGCAAAAATGCTCTATTTTTCTATGTTTTCATGCTTCATTCTTGTATGCTCAGTCTGTGGTCTTTCTATAAGAAAAATGAAAAACCCTCTATGGAACTTGTATTTTCTTCAGAAGAAAGTATTTTATGTACAACAATGGAAGAAATACCTTTTATCGTGGTTGTGGCCATGCTTGCATTTAGTTTTCATTTCCATAAGCATTTTCTTGAAAGGAAATATGACAGCGCTCCTTCATTTCTAGGTATTTTTCTATTTTTGAGGGTTTGTTTCACATAGGCTGAGGCTCTATATTTGCTTTCTTGGAGAAAATGAATACTTAAATCTTCATCTTCTTTGTCATCTGTTGATTTAAATCATAGCATCATTATGCATTACTAATATAGGCTTTCATGAACCTTTTGAGTTACATACACTTTATGCATACTTTAATCTTATGTAGCCTTTAAAAGTGGAAATGGCACTATATTACCTTATATTGATGATAGCTTGTCTTTGAATCAACAAAGTTCTTGCCATGTCCATAATCTCTTTCCAACATCATTACTGTCAACTTTTGCATCACTTTATGCTTCATGTAGTTCTATCACTTTGCAATACTTCACATGTATCTTTTCACACTATTACTAGCATGATGCATTTCATTACCAAGTCTTCCCTTGGCATGATTACCAAGAAATCCTTCTCAAAGGCTGCCCTTCATGACTATCCTACATTCATTTGTAGAATCATTGGTATCTCCTCAAACCATCATGCATTGGTTGTTTATCAGAGTGTGCACTGTAGTTGTTTTTGAATACTCATTGTATCTGTATCAAGATAATTACCAATTTGTGTTAGTTACTCATCTGTATCAATGTGCTTTCCTTCTCATGCATTGCTCTTCGGGACAACATACTGACATGATGGCTTTGGCCTTGCATTCAATTGTTCACATTGTGCTGCTCCATGTAACTCATGATAGATCTTGATATCTCTTGATAACTTGTAAGACCTCATTGAGTAACTTGACCATAATAATTATCCATAATTGAACATAATGCATTTGTGCTTCAATGTTCATATTATCACAAAAATCATTTGTTTCTTGGGAAGAGACAAACTGTTTCATTTTTGAATGATTATTGTCCTTGTTCTTGTTCCCTTCTTTACTAGCTCCTTGAAAATGTTGACAATGAAATACAACTCATATCATTATTAAAATGGACTTTGGATCCAACTTAAGAAGATTGAAAGACATATCTAGCAAAGTAAAATTTCCAAGCAGCCTATTGTTTGATTCATTGTGAAATATGTAGAGTAACTTTCATGATAATTCACACCATTTTGTTGCATCTTTTGAATTTGATAATGAAAGTTGATCACTTGGTATGATTCCATATTGATTTAATGCATCAAGAATAGGCTTATCATTGATTTGATCAAGTTTCTCAATTTCCTATCCCTCCTAAAACACAAGGGCAACATGTTGGGCTCAACCCTCGTGGGAGCCACATTTTACTCCACATGTTGTAATCAGCTAAAACAAAATAGTAACAAAGTTCTTTCCTATATCTACACAAAGAGAAAACATGTTAGATAAACAAAGCATATGATAGATGTGTTTGATAACTCTTTTATTTTCTTGGACATCTATGATATGCTAGCTATTTGAATGTTTATAAGGATCAGATTATATGTTTGCAGATGTTTTCCTGTGTACTGATTGGCGATCCTTCATTGCTCTAACCAACTTCTTCTCACAAATGTATGGAAACTCAGAGTAGCAAGGGCAAGTGACAATTGGAGGCTGGATGGGCAGGAGGACTAAAGCTGATGCAAGGCAACTCAACCAAGATTTGTGATTCAGAATGACGGGTCCCCCTTCTTTACATATGTATTTCCTTTTATTTGTAAATGTATAGTTTTTTTTTTATATGCATAAAAATAGTCAGTCCCTCGGCTTGTGAGGGATACTATACACTTATGATTATCAATAAAGACTACCTATGCAATAAATGTTGACTCTCTTTTCTATTGTATGCAATTCCCTTAATAAAATAATGCAGGTTTTTGATACTCTCTAAAATGCACATGGATGAAACTTAGCAAAAAATGATATGTACCTTTTATTGTTTAAATGCAAACACAATCATAAGTCTACTTGATTTAGTTGGAAGCAAAATCAGGTAACAATAATTATCTTGTTATTTAATCATATGAGTTAAATAATTAAATTACTTACTCTATAATCATATGAGTTATTTAAGAGGCATGATATATTTAACTAATTAAATTGAAATAAAACATATTAAATTAATAAATGGAAGCAAAAAAAGAAGCATTTTTAGAAGAAAAAAAGGAAGCAACAATGGAAGCCAAACTAGAAGCAAACTAGAAGCAATCCTGGAAGCAAAACTTGGCATTATATAGGAAGCAAAAACAAAAGAAATTAATTGGAAGCAAAAGTGGAAGCAAAATTGGAAGCAAAATCGGAAGAAAACCTCAAAGCAAAACCAGAAGCAAAATCGGAAGCCAAACTAGAAGCAACAAAATCCGGCGCTAAATCCGGTGCTAAATTTGGTTCTAAATCTGGCACTAAAGTGAGCATTCTATTTTGCACTGATGTTTTCACCGATAGAAGTGTCCAATTCATGAACTCAAACACACTAAAATCTGGTGCTATTTTAGGCGCTAATTGCCTATTCTATTGTAGTGATTCTTGCCACCAAGGCAAATGTCTCCTCAAAGTCTATTCCTTCAACCTGTGAATAACCTTTTCACACAAGCCTTGATTTGTTTCTTACTACTTCACCATCTTCATTCAACTTATTCCTGAATACCCATTTTGTACCAATTACATTCTTGTTTACCGGTCTAGGAACCAATTCCCATGTTTGATTTTTCTCTATCTAATGTAATTCCTCTTTCATGGCTCAAACCCAATTTTTATCTTTATATGCTTCACAAATTTTTTTAGGTTCTATCTTGGAAAGTAGACACAAATTTACCTCAACTACTACCACTTTGCTTCTTATTGTTACACCTTTTCCTTTGTCTCCAATTATCTATTCTTCCAGATGATTTTTCTGTACATATTTTGGAGTCTTAGGAGCAGGTTCTAGAGTCTCTTCTTCTTCTTCTTCCTTATCCTTCTCTTTCTCCTATCTACAAACAAGTTCATTTGGTTCATTTTCACTTATTTCAACTAGACTGTGCATATTTTCATCAATTTCACATTTGCACTTTCAACAATCTTTCTCAATCTCTTATTGAAGCATCTATATGCTTTGCTTTTGGTTGCATATCTAAGAAAAATACCTCCATCACATCTTGCATCAAACTTTCCTAGATTCTCATCATCTCTTCTGATATAACATTTTCTTCCAAACACCTTAAAGTACTTAACAATAGGAATTTTACCATACCACGATTCATAAGGAGTCTTTGTGTTGTTCCCTTTGATCTAAACTCTATTAAGAATATAGACAATAGTGTGAATTTATTCTCTCCAGCATGCCTCGAGAAAAAATTCCTCACTCATCATAGTCCTTGCAGCTTCTTGAACTATTTGGTTCTTCCTCTCAACAACTTCATTCTGGTGAGGAGTTATAGGAGCAGAAAGATGCCTCTTTATACCATGCTCTGCACAAAAAATATTAAACTCATTAGAGGTGAATTATCCACCTCTGTCAAACCTTAAACATTTGATTTTCAGATTCACTTTTTTTTCTACCATAGCCTTGAACACTTTGAATCTATCTAGATCTTGAGCTTTCTCACTAAGAAAAATAACCCATGTCATTCTAGATTAATCATCAATGAAAAGAATAAAATACATGTCACCATTAAGACTTCTTGTCCTTGTAAGACCAAAAAGGTTTGTATGAATCAATTCCAGAATTTCGGTAGATGATTGTTCTTTTCCTTTAAAGTTGAAACTTGTTTGTTTTCCCAACTGACAACTTCTGCAAATAACATAGGTAGGTTTTTTTATTTTTGGCAGATCCCTAACAACTTCTCTTGAACTAATCCTGATCAGGTTTTCAAAGTTTACATGTCCCATCCTCTAGTGCCATAGCCAACTTTCATTAACTTGAGACACAAAACACCGACCATCAACACCCTTAAGCTGATAAATGTTTCCATATATTCTTCTTTCTACAAATACCATAGCTCCAGACTCTTTTTTGATCTCACAAGTTTTATCCTGAAACACAAGCTTAAATCCATTGTTACACATTTTTCCAACACTCAAGAGGTTATGCCTTAAGCCCTTAACATAATAGACATCATCAGTATTGTGTTTTCCATCAAATCTAATTGTTCCTTTTCCAACAATCTTTGCACCAGAATCATCTCCAAACATGACTATTCCTCCATCATACTTTTCAAGTTTAGTGAACTTACTTTTGTCTCTAGTCATATGATTTGACCAGCCACTATCAATTACCCAATAGTCTTTGTCTTGTCTAGCATGAAAGGCAGAAAATAGAGTGCTTTCCATCTCTTCCTTCCCATTTTTTGGACCACATTCCCTTGCACATATTTCATGGTTAGTAGAAATTTATTTGTTCTCTAAGGCTAGGATCATGCATTCATCTTTATCACCCTCAATATCAGATTCATCATCAAAAATTCCAGCATCTTCTCTAACATAATACAATTTCTTGAAATTTTGTCTTTATTGTCTTTCCATTTCTTGTGTATGGATCTATTTGGACATCTTGAAGCATAGTGACCAATATTTACACAACTGAAATATTTAAAAGGTAACATACCTTTGTACTTATCGGTACCTTTCTTCAACTTCTTGTAAAATTTGCTTCCAACTCCTCTGAACCTTCACTATCTAGATCATATTTTGTCTGTGTTGCTTTGAAGGTTGTTTCAGTTTTCTCCTTTTCATTTCCAAACTATCTCATTTCAAATGTATTCAATGTGCCAAATAGCTATTCTTTAGTGAATTTATTTGGATCATACACTTCCTCAATGGCTGAGACCTTGTCACTATAACTCTATGGTGTAGTCATCAGAATCTTCTCCATTACATCTTCATCTGTCAAAGTACAACCTTGATTTTTGACTTCAATTACTATAATATCAACCCTCTGAAAGTAGCTTACAATTTCCTCACCTTCTTCCATTTTCAAGTTCTCATATTTGCGCTTAGTTGTTAATTTATTTGATAGTTTGGCTCTATAATTTCCTTCATATATATCTTTCAAATTTTATCACACTTCATAAGCAGTACCTAATGAAATAACTTTTGTCAACTCAATCTTAGATAAAGCACTACAAATTGCATACTTTTCTCTTTCATTTTCTACATAGGTAGAAATCTCATCTGTAGAAGAAGGACCACTTGTTGGCTCGACATATTTTGTCTCAAAAACCTTCCAAGTCTTGTAACCAAGAGAAATCAGGTAACCTCTCATCTGCACTTTCCAGAAAATGTAGTCAGATCCATCAAACACAGGGATTGTAAATTTATGTGTCATCTGATCTACCTCAAGCGATTAATCTCTTCTTTGAGGAACCAAAGCTCTGATACCAATTGTTGAATTTCACAAGACAACTAAGAAGGGGGGTGAATCAATTGTATCTAATCGCATTCACCATAGATCTTAAATAATTCCAATTTCAATTTAATCTATTATTAAGTGTAAACATGAAAAGCAGATAAAAAAAATAAAAAATGAAAGACACCAGATTTACATGGAAAACCCTATAAGAGAAAAACCATGGTGAGGATTAACTCACAATATAAGAGTAATTGTAAAACTGGATACAAAGAGGCTTACTACTAGAGGACTCACTGCCTAGATAGGACTCCTTATCTAAATAGCAGGCTCACTTCTTATAGATACTATACACATCTAAAAATGGTCACGGTCGATCGAACCTGTTAATTAATTAAATATGAATTATTTAATTAATGTTTCTTAAGTCTTCTACATATTAATAAATTTAATTATTTATTTATATTGTTCATTTTTCTAATTCCTCTAAATTAATTAAATAAACGAACTTTATTTAATTAATGCTATATTCCTCTTAATTAATTAAATCAATTTTACAATTTATTTACATTAATTATCAAAGTTTAAATTCTAAATTTAAATGATTTTCTTCCCTCCACATGTAATTAAATACTTTTTGATATTTAATAAAATCATTTTCCAAATTCCCACTTCTCTCACAAAAAATAAATATTCTTAATATTTAATTAAAAGGCTTTTTCCTTTTCTCATAAATATTTACAATATTTAATTAAAGCCTTTTCACATTTCTCTCACACATAATTAAATATTTATTTATTTAATTATGGGAGACACCTTTCAATTTGTCTCTTCATTTTCTGTCTCTCAGAATTCCATCCTCTTTTTCGAATTCTTGATCTCTCACCGTTCATTTCAATAGGTTTGAACTCGACCGTTGATCTTGGCCAATCGAATTCCTACCTTCAAAAATCTATAAATACAGCCCTTTCATGAGTTGAGAAGAACCTCGAATCTCATACTTTCATGCGTAGTTATTATAGTCGCAATCTTAGCAATTCATAGCATTTTTTAATTCAATAGTTCAATCTTGTAGATGCATATGCATTCATAATAATCTCATTCTCTCAAGTGTCATTCTATAAGTTGTGTTTGCACAACTGAGAGCAAACATATTGAAGTGAATCCTTGGAGATAGAGGACAATGGAATGAATTTGAAGAAGCTGTTGTCAAGAGTTTGCATTTGCTTTATTTATTTAGTTTTCTTCAATCTAATGTTTCATTGGTGTATTAGATTAGATTCAATTTTATTGACACATTCTAACGTACACATTTATGGCGCCCACTGTGGGGCATCCCCCTGTATTAATCTTTTTCTTGCAGAAAATGTTATGTTTTTACAAGTGACGGGCTGAAAAATTTGCTTTGGCGCATACGATCCTCGGTTTAGCGCATCCACAGACTGTTTCGGCGCATCCAGAAACTGTTTTCGCGCATCTAGAAACTGTTTTCACGCATCCAAGCTCTGTTTTAGCGCATACGAGCCTTCTTTTAACGCATTTGGCATCTGTTTTAGTGCATACGAGCCTTCTTTTAGCATATCTGGGTTCTGTTTAGCGCATACGAGCTCTGTTTTAGCGCATAGACTTCAGTTTTGCACTTTTACAGTCAGTTTTTAAAATAGCAATATCTTGGTCATATGGAGGTCTTTTTTGACGATTTGTTTTTTGAAATGGGGTAGAATTTAATAAGCTATCCAATGGTGTAGGTGTTTATCAGTTTTATTTGGGTTAAAATTATAAATTTTAAATCTTAACATCAAATCACACTATAACTTGGTCTAATTTTTAGGATTTTTATGCTGAATGATTCATGTAACCCTTATACCTTCTTGTTTCTTGGTTTAATCTAACATTTGGAGAATTTTTGCAGGTTAGAGAATCAAAAAGGGAAGAGGAAACAAAGGAAAAGCTTCTTATGAAATCATCTTTCTATTGTATCAAGTGTTTTTAAACACTTTGGGAGCAATTATAATCTCATTTTTAAATTTTTTTTTGTCTGGATCCGACGCGACCGTGGCCAGAGGTTTTATTGATGTATGGGGAATAAAATGAAGCAACCTAGGATAGACATTTAAATCTGAATTAACCAATCCTAGGATAGTCACCAAACATAATTTTTTTCTTTTGGTTAAAATAAACCCCATGTTTTTAGTGAAGCAACATCTTCACTTAGAATAGAAAATTTTTCAATTTGGGATTTAAAATTGAACCGTTATTTGCATACTGTGATTGTGGGTAATAGGTCTATGCTCTCCCCTTAATTAGGTGATCAAAATACCAGACTTACCTTTTATTTTTTTGCACTTTAATGCTTTATTACATCCTTTAGAAGACCTGCCATAGTGGGAAAAAGTACTCACCCTACGAGAACGACCTAAGTGGGAACACCTAAAGCCAAGGTTTCCAACCCACTATAATCAAAAGCAAGTTGATGAAAATCCAACTTGACAGTAGTAGACAGGATAACCATCCCCAAAGCCTTTGTTCTAAAGGTTGGGAGGTCTCTCGAGGGAGTATATCTATTGTCACACTGAATGGAAAGACTTACTAAAAACCATAGTGTAGTGGCTAGCCGTGCCAGTAACCAAACATTATTTTAATCACGGTGCAAGGGGAGGGAAGAATCTTCCCCCAAGAAACTCACCATATAATCACCACGGATTGTTTGCTCAAGGGATTCGGTATCCACTTCCGTCACTTTGAGTACGCACCTGGAAAAGACAAAAAAACGGGTGCCCTCTAAGGGGTGACATGGCTGTGTGAGTCGATGCGATATTAAGTTGTGGGTTGTGATTACTATGATGACCTATTTGACAAATTAAGAGTGAGTTTGACTGATATGCTTATCTTGTTCAAAACCTATGGAAATCTCAAGAACATACACTCTTTGTTTAGATTCTAGGATTAACAAAACAACTGTCTACTTCTCTATGCTGTGTTTTTTACATTTAAATCAGATTAAGATCATCCAAAAACTTTAAAACATGGGTGATAGGGAAAAAAATCTTGTTCATAGGCTTTATGGAAATTGTTCAAATCAAGAGATAACAGAAGAAATGCTTTTAGAAGCTGAACAAGATCCACAGTTTCTCTTCACTATGGAAAAGTTCTTAGAGAAAAATAAAAATGGATACTTTCTTTTATTGGCAAAACAAGGTGCCAAATTGCCCTCTGACTACAATATGGAGAAAATTAAACAAAATCCTAAAAAGAAGGAAATTCCCTTAAACGATCTTAGTACTCTTACCCAACAATTAAGAGAACTCCAAAGGCAAGTCAAGGAAATAAAAGGGGGCACAACTAAAAAGTCCTTTGATGGAAATATGAACGTGACCTTTTCTCCTCCAAAAACAACATCAACCAAATTCAATGTTTCTGAATTTTTGCAAAGATTAAAGGGGAAACCCAAATCTAAGCCATCAAATAACATTGACCAATCCTGTCATGCCATGCATTTATCTCATCCCCCATAATTCAAAATGAACCTCATGGTTCTTCCACCCAATTCAATGATCCCATTCAATTGCCTTCTTCTATCATATCCTCTACATCCAATGATTCATTTCAATCTACACATCTTGATCAAAAAATTCTCTCCACTTCATCCCATGATACCAAAATTCTACAAACCCTTCCAATATTTGATCAAGATCCCATATCTCAAGAATCATATGATGATCCCCTCCTTTCATTATTCACCCATGATAATCCTCTTCCATCTCAAGAACAAAATATTCTTCCAAGTCCTCCATACACCCCATCTTATGAATCCCTACCCTCTCATGACTCAATCACATCCTAGGAGCATGACAATTCTTCCATCCTATCCAAAGCTTCCCTTCCATCTAATGATCAAGCTACTCCATCTCCTTCATCTAATGATTCTTTTCCAAGTCAAGATCAAAGTATCCCATCATCCTCATGTCAAGGGCTCATCACACCTCTTCAAGAAATGTCAACATCATTTGATCATATGGTTGAAAACATTGACAATTTCTCCACCATAACTGTTGAAGACAATGATCAAAATCAATCCATCAATGAGCACTATGAAGATATGTCTACCCCATCTAGTGATCAAATCAACATTCATCAAGAGCCATTTTTTAGTTATGATCAAGACCCCTCCTGCAAAGATCTATTTCAAGGAGTGTTGACGATATTGGATCCTATTGACATAATCCAAAATCCTTCCACCAATGATCATGTTGACAATGTCTCTACATTAGCTAATGAGTTAGAGGACATATCTCAAGAATTTATTCCAAAGCATGATCAATATCTTTCACCAATGTCTAGCAATGATCCTTTCCAAAATATATGGACATCCTTTGAGCTCATGACATTTGAGAAACTTCCTATGCCTAATAAAGATATCCAAGAAAGCAATCATTCTTTGAAATTGACCCATGTCAAGAACTTGATCCAAATCATGTCGAAAGCAATTCTGAAATCATTCGAGATCAATAATTTGTATCTCCAAACTACTACAATGATATAATGGACACTCTTCTATCCATAAAAGATGACCATGTTCATATAGAACATACTCATCCATCTACCCATGAGATGCTTTCTTTGGATGGACATATAGATGATCTTCATTCAAAACAAGAGTCTCATACTCTTACTGAGGAACAAGAGTCCCCTACTCTTAAATTTTGTACACATGATCAAGAAATAGAAAATTCCAAAGACATGTCAGAAATGGGTCATGAAGAATTCTACAAAAGTGGTGAATCAGAAACATCATGTGAAAGCATATCAAGAATCAATCATGAGGAAGAATTTTATGTGGACAATGAATCATCAACACTTCTTAAAGAAATAGTACAATCTGATATTTCACAAGATCAAGTCAAGGATATCAATTAGGCATTTATCCCACAGATAAAGGATCCTATCACTTATAAATTTGGATCACTCACCTTTGTAAGGGAAAATCATCTTATCAATAAAGGAGCTATCACCTTTGAAGATCCACCACAGAGTAGAGAAGGATTAGCACCTTGTTTCCAAGGGAAATCATATCCTTTTACAAATAAAATGTTTCAACAGATGAATTATCAAGGCAAAGGATTAGGCCTACATGAATAGGGTATCTTGGAACTAGTACAGATTATTGAAAATCCTAAAAATCAAGGCCTTGGTTACTCGAAAAATCAAGGGATATGAACATATCAGTAATACTTCCACAAAACTAGGGGCAACTTTGTCTCAAGCAAATGCCAACATAGGCAGCATGAAGAATCCTTATGATGAAACCGATGTCAATACTACAACCCACCATGTCATGAATCTTCATCCACCCATCACCCCATCCACGAATTGGGACCAACGTCAAAAGAAAGACTTGAATCAAAGAATGAAGAATGTTATCAAGGAAAAAGAAGCTAAAGAGCATATAGGACAAATCAAATACATATGGATACCAAAGAATACAAAGAAAAATTATCCCTATCAAACTCCATTAGTCAAAGAAACTATGGGGAAAAATCAAAAGGAAAAGTATCCATCAAAGATGTCCACAAAGGAAAAAACAAGCTTCTCAAGCAACGTACAAAGTGTATCAAGCAGTTGGTCCAAATTCCATGCACACTTCCATATCCACCCATTATTGCTCATCTTCCCATGTTTGGAGAGTCAAAGGTTCTAAACTATCGACCAATCCATCTTTTACTCCTAAACACACTCCATCCACGCCTCCACGCATGATATCCAATTCTCACATTGACCATGTATCGGCAATGACCCTTCAACATAAGGATTCAGAAGGCACTCTATCGCGATGTGCGCAAAAAGATGAGGTTAACTCCGGTATCAGCAAAGCAAATCAGAGATCTCAAAAGTTGCATTCAAGTGCATGTATCTTGGAAAAACAACTTCAAGCAGGATACCGATGGCACATTATGACAGAACCATCAAGATCAGCACCACCAGGTGGTTTAGCATCAGCTTAAAATCTCTCAGAAAATACAAAAAAATCAGAAAAATGTCCTAAAAAAATGGTTACCTTGATGAAAACCTAGCAAACAGGCGTCTTGGTGACAACAAAAAAAAAAATCAAAAATACAAAAAATCCAAAAAAATTAGAAAAAGGATTGAAAAATAGTAAAGAAAAAAATCGTCCTCTAGCGAAAACCATTTCGATGGCGCTTTGGACAAGTACCATGATGAAAACCTGGCAAACAGGTGTCATGTGTAGAATCGAGCATCTATGTGGGCCATTTCAAGAGAAGGCATCTCATCCATAATAAAGCCAACATTCCATCCATATCATTCATTCATCCATGAACCATTTATCTAGCCCATTACCATCTATTTACATTATCTTGATCTCAAAAAAATTTGGTAAACACTTTACACTTGTTTATGGTAAACATCTTGACATGGGTCATTTTCATTGATCCTATCCAATCCAAACGTTATCTGAGCCTTGAAGCATTATCCAAATGAGCATCCTTTGTTCAAACAACTTATCTTTTCACAAGATAATCCTTGGCATCCTTTGCATGCTTACAGTATCTATCCATACACCTATTCAAGAATCCACCCATGGCCATTCCAAACATTGCTAGACATTGGGGGCAAATGTTTACATCTTGTTTCAGGAATGAATCTTGATATATATCCTCCAACTTATGTGGTGATATGAACATTGGAAGATGTAAAATCAAATTGGTCAAGCATTTGCAAGTCAAAAGATCCAAATCACTAGCCCATGGCATATTTTGACAGGAAGACGCTCCTTATCAAGCTTTATCTTTCATCGAACATCAATCTAAACAATTCATATCACTCACATCTAACTTGCGTGTTAGTGTCACATCAAATCATCAAAATAATTTTGTTCCAAATCAAGCTTCATCAATCTTGATCAATCGAATCTAATCAATTATCACCTTGTTTGACTTAAGACACTTAGTCAAACTACCATCTTGTGAACAAGTTTACTCTAGGATAACACAACTTCCTTGGGTTTACAAGTTCATTATCACCTTGTTTGACTTAACACACTTATTCAAACTATCATCTTGTGAACGAGTCTACTCTAGGATAACACAACTTCCTTGGGTTTACAAATTCATTATCATCTTTGTTTGGCTTAACACACTTAGCCAAATTAACAAATCCATTATCACTTCGTTTGACTTAACACACTTAGTCAAACTATCAATCCATCAATCTGATCAATCAACCTTAGCTTGGTTTTCAACAAAATCTCAAGACAAAGCACTGAAATCGTCATGCAGTTCGCCTTTGGGAGCTTTTCTATCAGGTATTTGGGAGTGTGTGTCTAGCATTAGGGTATCGGAAACAATAGTCTTGTCCAATTAAACTGAGCTTACATGAATCTTTTGGCAGATACCTGAAACAAACTGGATGATCTTAATCTGAATTCAATGAATGAAAAACTTAAAGCAATAAGTTGCAATTGTTGTTTTGATATTTGATGACATCATATCTTTGGAGTGGTTCAATGATGTACTGAACTAGAATCCCAAGGAAGAAGTATGATTTTTCTTTGATTGTTGTCTGTAAGTTAATCATTAGTATTGTACAAATTAGTCACGGGACATGCTCTACAATGTATCATTGATGACATTTCAGAATTTGCATAGGAAAATGGTTAACTTTTGTTTGTTTATGCAAGCATTACTCAGGTCATCTTGGTTCAATTATACCTCGATGCTTGTATTAACTTGCTACATTAAACATTATGGAAGCAGTACTCAAGTCATCATTGGTGCTAACATACCCTTTGATGCTTGTACTAACTTTCAACATATCAAAAAGGCTCAATGATGATAACTAAACACAGCAAGAAATGGCAACAAGGAGAATGATTCATTATTTCATTTAGGGTTGCATAATTCATTTAGGACTGCATAATTCATTTGCATTTTGAGGTTCCTTTTAAATAGATTTTTGAGGGTGGATCACATTCTTAAAATATCTTTTTCGACAATGGTTGAGTAAGACTGGACATTTGTCACATCTCATCTAGATCATCTCAATCATTTCATCCAATCATTTCTTCCAATCTCATCTTATCAATCAATTCAATCTAGCACAAATCATTTAATCATACCTTTAGTCTTGTTCTTAGCCTTACTGCAAGCCTCGATCATCATCATCATCATCATCGGGATGTATCCTTCCCTAATCAACAACACTATCAATATCATCAAGCAATCATGCAAATCAATCAGCAATGGATATCATCAATCAATCAGTACATCAAGCAAGTTCAAATCAATTTCTATTTGTTTTTCATATCGCATGGAAACAAATTTAACAGTCATCATGACTCAATCTATTTGACTTTCAATCAGGAAAGCAAATCTATCAATTTCTATTTGTTTTTCATATCACATGGAAACAAATTTAACAGTCATCGTGACTCAATCTATTTGAATTTCAATCAGGAAGGCAAATCTATCAATACTATTTATTTTTCATATCGCATGGAAACAAATTTAGCAGTCATCACGACTCAATCAATTTGACTTTCAATCAGGAAAGCAAATCAATTTCTATTTGTTTTTCATATCGCATGGAAACAAATTTAACAGTCATCATGACTCAATTTGACTTTCAATCAAGAAAGCAAATCAAATCTTCTATTTGTTTTTCATATCGCATGGAAACAAATTTAACAGTCATCATGACTCAATTTTCCTTTCAATTAGGAAAGCAAATCTATCAAGCCTTTCAATCAGGAAAGCATATCTATGTTACTATTTGTTTTTCATATCGCATGAAAACAAATTTAACAGTCATCATGACTCAATTTGACTTTCAATCAGGGAAGCAAATTTATCAATCATTTCTATTTATTTTTCATATCGCATGGAAGCAAATTTATCAATCAAAAAGCATCATTAATTGAGGCAAAATCAAAGTATCAATCTTTCAATAGGGGTTTTCATCAAATCATCTTTATCGGTCAATGAATCAGATAGAAAATCAGTAAAAATTTCCAAAAATCATCTTTATCTGATTCATCACCCAAGGGGGCATAGAGCATCATCAACATTTTTTCAAAGTCAGGGGCAGTATTTCTTTGAGGCAATGCGTAAAACACATCACTTCAAAGAGGGGCAAAATGTACACATCTAAAAATGGTCACGGTCGATCGAACCTGTTAATTAATTAAATATGAATTATTTAATTAATGTTTCTTAAGTCTTCTACATATTAATAAATTTAATTATTTATTTATATTGTTCATTTTTCTAATTCCTCTAAATTAATTAAATAAACGAACTTTATTTAATTAATGCTATATTCCTCTTAATTAATTAAATAAATTTTACAATTTATTTACATTAATTATCAAAGTTTATTATCAAAGTTTAAATTCTAAATTTAAATATTTTCTTCCCTCCACATGTAATTAAATACTTTTTGATATTTAATTAAATCATTTTCCAAATTCCCACTTCTCTCACAAAAATTAAATATTCTTAATATTTAATTAAAAGGCTTTTTCCTTTTCTCATAATTAAATATTTACAATATTTAATTAAAGCCTTTTCACGTTTCTCTCACACATAATTAAATATTTATTTATTTAATTATGGGAGACACCTTTCAATTTGTCTCTTCATTTTCTGTCTCTCAGAATTCCATCCTCTTTTTTGAATTCTTGATCTCTCACCATTCATTTCAATAGGTTTGAACTTGATCGTTGATCTTGGCCAATCGAATTCCTACCTTCAAAAATCTATAAATATAGCCCTTTCATGAGTTGAGAAGAACCTTGAATCTCATACTTTCATGCGTAGTTATTATAGTCGCAATCTTAGCAATTCATAGCATTTTTTAATTCAATAGTTCAATCTTGTAGATGCATATGCATTCATAATAATCTCATTCTCTCAAGTGCCATTCTATAAGTTGTGTTTGCACAACTGAGAGCAAACATATTTAAGTGAATCCTTGGAGATAGAGGACAATGGAATGAATTTGAAGAAGCTGTTGTCAAGATTTTGCATTTGCTTTATTTATTTAGTTTTCTTCAATCTAATGTTTCATTGGTGTATTAGATTAGATTCAATTTAATTGACACATTCTAACGTACACAGATACAAAAACATATAAAGAAGAGCGTTACATAGAGAACATTATCTCAATGAAATAGAAGATCCACCACAACAACATCCACACATTCGCAGCCTTGACTAGAGAATTGCAGACACCATCAGCTCACTGCTTTCAGGAGTCTAACACATTAAAGTTCTCACTACCTCACACAATATTTCGCATCTATCTCGCTTCTCACACTTTTGGCTTGTAAACCTTAACACCTTTCCTTGTATTTATACCAACTTCAACCTTAGAAACTTTCTCCAAGGTCGGCTACACATTCTTTATTTTACAAATTCAAATTAGGTCGGTGACTCAACATTCCCACAGTGGATGAGAATAAGAGTGGACCAACTCAATACTTAACCAGGACCCAAAACACCATCTTGGATCAATCACATGATTCCTTAATTGATACTTATCCTTCACATAACGTGTAAACACCAGGTCAGCCAAACCTAATGAAAACACCAATGAACTTTGAAGCATACGCATCAACAACTAGAAGATAACATGTGAACCACATAACACGCTTCACCAAACACTAGAACACAACTTAGATACCTTCTTTCAAATCCACAAGACTTGAAATAAACTAGAAGAGCATATACATTTCTCCAAGCTCATAGACAAGAAACTCTGCCAGACCAGTTCATAAACCGATGAACACAACTTTCACTCTTCATCAAACCAAAAGCTATAATATAGGATATATCACTGAAGGATGCCCATAAGAAACACTACAGATCTACACAAGCATAGGATCAACATAGAAGAAATGCATAGCACATTACCAGAGCACATTCTGAACACACACACAACTCTGTCTTCACTATTTATAATTTTTCTCAGAAGCACTTGGTAACTCATTATATCAGCACACCTTCAACAAGATACAAATATCTTCATGTACTCACAACATCTCTACAATATATCAACTATACATGAACCACTTGCAATCACTTGATTCCTTTCACTGCAACAACTTGAACTGTGTTGATATCAATGACAACAGTAATGACAACTCCACCATACTCATTCATATTTGCAACATATTCTTCAAGGTAGACCAATGTGGACAAAAAGACCAAATGTCTTGTACACTAAAAACACTGTTCTGACAACCAATTTTTCACTTCAACTTTTTGCACTACATCAAACCTTCTTGTAACTATACATTTGATTATCATCTATATAACCACTTAGTCTGCATATCAATCTCCATACCAAATCACAATGTTGACATCAATGACAACATTGCATCTGCATACTATACACCCATGCTCATGTTGGTGAGAAGCATATCAATGACAAAATCCTTAAACCTCCAACAATGTACACATTTATTTCATTTCTCTCTCTTTTGGAGAGGATTTTTCCCTTGAGGTTTTCTTATTTTCTCTCGTTGTCAAAGATTTATTTATTTATACATGAGTACCTCATTAGGTCTTATAGTAGGACATATTCATGCATTCATTCTTGCATTCATCATTATATCTGTAAGTTCTTCCTAAGATGTACTTAAGGGAGGGTGTTAGAGTAAAATAGGAAAATCACCTAACTAATTAATTAATTAATTAGGTCCCATTTTTACTTTAGTACACTTAATCTAAACTTAGGAAGTATTTTTTTATTATTAGTTCATGTGCTTTTTTGTCTCATAACATACTATGAGGACACTTGTCATGATATAATTCAATCCTCACCGAATGTTTCAGCTAATATATTTTTTTCTTTTTCTTTTTCATAATATTATGCATTGTAATCTTTCAAGAGCTTGTTGCATCGACACAATTCTCAAGGCTACATAGAAAAATATTTATTTTATTCTCTCTATTGTGATAGGTGTTTTGGTTGCAAGCAATTTCTAGGAGTTGTGGGGTTCAAGAATCAACTCCAACATAAAGGTTACATCATAAACATGGTTAATTGGAGAGTTTTCAATTATTTATAGATTCCTTCACCCCTATTGTATTCCTACATATAATAGAAAACCTTACATACATTTCTTTTCCTTAAACAAACTTGAGAGAACTCAAAAAGAGCAACTACTTAGCTATCTCACTTCCTACATTGTATCCTTCATCTTTCATGTCTACCATGGGAAATGAATGGTCAATATGTATAGAAATGGTTATCACAAATGTAAAAGTAAACGCTTTGTATGAATTAAATCACCACTACCACTTGATCTTATGGTTGGAATAAAACTCCTACGACCCTACTTATATCCCAAAATCAAGCAACTCTAATATTACTTGTTCTATAAATAATAGGTTTAAACCATTGTCTACATCAAACATGGATTTTATAGGCTAGCTATTAATATATCTCATACCTAATCACCATTCCCTACTTCAAATTGTTTGAAAATAGTACTCTAAATGTTATGAAAGGAAAAAGAACTAAAAGAACTAGGGAATAGACAGTAACATGAACATAAGATGCCAATTACTACTATAGAAAACCCTTCAAATATGTGAAAAATATAAAAAATTATGCTACTTGCATCTCATCACTATTTCTAGCATCAATACATAGAGAAAATATCACCAACATTGTTAATTAGACTCATTTCAATAGCTTGTGAACTCCTTAAACCCTACTATGTTCTTACACCTAATAGAAAACAATGCACACACTCCTTTGTTTCCTCAAACAAGAATGTGAGTAATATTAGAGTAATAGGTTAATTAATTAATTAATTTAATCATGTTGATTAATTAATTAAGTCACCTTTACTTTATTTTTCACTTAAGCTAAACTTAGGCCCATTAATAATTAATTAATTAATAATTATTAATTACTCACTTTTAGGGTTTTGATCTCCTTTCATAAGGATTGATCTTATTGTAATTATCAATTCTTATTTTATGCATTTTTAGCTTCACAGCTTGTAGAGCACCATTGTTGTGTTTCATTATCTCCTCGACATGACATGTTATTTGCTTGCAGGTGTTCACTGGGTTCTATGAGGTTGTATTTCTCAACTTCAATATGGTATTAGAGCACATATCTACTACTTCATGTTTGTTATTTCGAGGGATCTTGCTTGAAATTGAATTTTTAGTGCATCTTGAGTCAATTTGGTCCTCACCATTGCGTCCAGAAGGTTTGAAATAGTCAAGATTGACCTTTGTTTCATAAATTTTGATTATATGGAGCCCGATCTGCAAGGGTTTGAAGTTTTTTGAGGGGTTCTTGATCTAGAGCATACCTACAATTTTGGAGAATTTTGAGCCCAAAAGGACCTCACCATCGTGTTCAAAGTGCCCAAAAACCCAAAAATTAACTATCAAATCATTGAAATCGGACACAATGACTTCAGAAGGCAATTTTTTTTCATTTATGGGTCATACGGCCTGGTACAACATGCAATCCGAGAAAAAAATAATTAAAAATAGTGGTAATGGCAGCCACCATCACTAGTGGCTAGTGGTTAATGCTAGCAGTTAATGCTAGCAGCTAGCCAAACTGGCAGGCTTAACCCCCAAACCCTTTTAGAGCAATTTTAGTATTTTGGCCATAACTTTTGCATACGAACTCGGATTTTCGAAAACGAAATATTGTCGGAAACTTGTTTCCGAGCCTGATCTAGTGGTATAGAAATTTTTTCCTGATTTTTCTGATTTGGCTGATTTTTGTGCCATTGAAGTTAGATCTTCAGTTTTAGCTTCAAGAAGCATAACTTTTGGCTCAAGTATCGCTTTTTTGCGATTCTTGCAACATCGGAAAGCTGGTTCAATGCTCTACACAATGATCAAACTTATTTTCCCATATTTTTCCCCAGATATATTTTATTCATATTTTTGTGTTTTCATAGTTTACTTAATTACTTGGACATTTTAGCACTTGGGAACCTCTTGTTTGCATCATTTGGATCTATTTTATTTGATATACATGCAGTAAGATTAGTTTTCTCAGATTGTTTAATTTTAAGAGTTATCGTGGGTTTTTCTACTCACCCTTCAATTGTAATCTTGGAACGGAGGAATTATGAGTCATGTGTAAAGGGCATACTTACACATTTTAGGTGGCTTAATATTTTGTCTTATTTGTATGATCTCATACCTGAACCAACCACTCTAGGGGGAAAATTAGCTTGGGATATCACTAGAGATCACATAGTAGGACTTATATTATCTAGTGTAGATAATGACATTGTGTGGGTTGTATCAGACATTGATTGTCCCCACCCACTTTGGACACGTCTTTGAGAGATCTATGGGGACCCCAATCTCTCTCCATTCCTAGAGGATCCTGCTTTAGATTGTCTCTTACCCATTGCTTGGAGAGAGAATATACCATTTGATCATGATACTTTAGAGGAGCTTGAGTATTTAGACATTCTTGCATGTTCTGATGGATCAGAGGCTTGTCTCATAGTTCCTACTCTTCAATATGAGATTACACATGTATCATCCATTGTTCCTGATGACATTAGTATTGCCACATTGGCCCCTATTGATTTAGTTCAGCATCATGACCATCTTGGTCATTCATTGTCTGCTACATCATGGGATTCTTATATTGCAAACACATTCTTGTTTGTTGAGTCTCACACTGCAAATCATGAGGATTATTTTGAGGACATACATCTCCTCTACCTTGACAGTCAGGTTATCACTGTACACCCACCATTATCTGTGCATTCAAAGGTTGCATTCCGGGATTCTCCACATCAATTTGGATTTGGCATCATATGTTTTAGTTCAGATAAAGAGATTCTTCAACATCCTATCATGACACACATCTTGAGATAGATTGGTTCATCACTCTTCACAGGGTTTCTTCAACATTGTCCATTGGATCCGTTTCTTCCCAAGAGGAGGAATGTTATTTTTTTGTTTCGGTATCTCTTTTTGGATTCTACATCAAGCATCTACCATTGCGACAAGAGTTTCTTCATTGTGGGGGGGCCTTCTTGTCTCTTTTTATCTCTCCTATGGCGACCATTGTATATGTACTTATATGATATAAGCTATCTATGAGGGGTATCATGTAATCCACCTCCTATTGTTCTTTCATTAGTGCATTGCATTCTTTTATTTTATCTCTTTTAGAGAGGAGTTTTTCCCACAAGGTTTTCTCATTTTCTCCTATTGTAAGATATCTTTTATATTTGTACATGGGTGCCTCATCAGGCCTTGTTGGCGGGCCACATCTTTGCTTTCATGCATTTTGTCCTTAGTTTTTTAGCTTCTCCCTAGGTTCATATTAATTATTAATTACTCTCTTTTAGGGTTTTGATCTCCTTTCATAAGGATTGATCTTATTGTAATTATTCAATTCTTGTTTTATGCATTTTTAGCTTCACGACTTGCAGAACACCATTGTTGTTTTGTTATCTCTTCTACGTGACATGTTATTTGCTTGTAGGTGTTCACTGGGTTTTGTGAGGTTGTATTTCTCAACTTCAACAAGTACTCACAAAGAGGCAATATTTAAGTGTTTCATTTTTCATCTCATATCATTCCCCATTTATACCTACCATTGTAAATGAATGATCACTAGGAATATGAGAGGTCACTAGTATTAGAAAAACTAATTCTTTCTATGGAATTAAATCACCAATACCACTTGACTTCTTGGTTGGCATAATACTCTCAAAACCTTGCATAGATACTAAAAAAAAGTAGCTATGATATCACAATCCATTTAATAATTGATTTATAACCCTAGTGTACATTAAACATGGATTGTCTATGCTAGCTCTTGACAACTCTCTCCTAATAATTTTCATCTACTTTAAATGTTTAGAAAGTATTATTATATATGTTAAAAATGATAAAAGAATTAAAAGAAATAGGGTATACAACATAAAAAGAATACCAAATACCAAATACTACTAGTGAAAACCATTCAAATGAATGAAAAACTCCAAGAAGAGTATGCTACTCACATCTCATCAACATTTTGAGTGTTAGTATGCAAAGGTTACATCACCAATATGGTTAATTAGACTTGTCTCAATGGTTTGTAGACTCCTTTTCTCTTACACTATTCTTGTAGCTAATAGAAAGATTGCATACATTCATTTGTTTCCTTAAACAAGGATGAGAGTAGCCAAATATCCTATTTTCCCTATTATGTGGACTGACTCATTTTTGCTTACCATAGGAAAGGAACAATCACCATGAATGAATAACTATTTACATTGGAAAAACTAACCCTTCGATTGTTTCCCAAACAAAGTTCATTTCCTAGTTTGTTCTATCTATTTTTGTAGTGTACAAAAAATTATCCTTCAATTAATGTAGACTTAGACAAATTGGCTCCAAATGTAATGATATTGATCTGGACCATCCCTAAAATATACTCAAAAGATTGACTCCCCAAGTGACAAAAATAATGTCAAACCTTTTGGTGCTCAATTATGTTTCCTAGTCATTCAACCAGCTTGTAACATTGTTCCAAAAAATAGGGTTGCCCCCAACAAAGTGATTATAGTGAAAGAAAGGTCCTCTAATGATCCATAACATCATAAATAGCGTTACAAAAGATCATCTATCATTTGGAATGTAAAATGAAATGCTTGTAACATTACTTTGGGTGAACTTACAATATTAATACAAATAAACTTGCATTTTTGCTAGAGGTGATCTTTCATGGTTCACAATGACATGTCTTTGAAATTCCAAACAACTACACCAAGATTTAGATCATAATTGTGTACAATTAAATTATTTAACCTACAAACCTAGCTAATCTCCTCATATCTTGAAACCTTTCCCATACACTAGAAGCCATCATATATGATTAGGAACACCAAATGCCATGATTGTTCATTTCTTCCGCATGTTATTTGTGTTGCAATGAAACCATTACATTCCCTCTTCTTATAGCTAGATACTTTCTAGGGTAGTTACAAAATTATCATGATGTTTCCTCACCATCTCAGCATAACATAAAAACTAAGAAGTTAAAAATTGAGAGCAAGGTCGTCACTGAAAAGATTCAAGTGAATAATTACGCTAAATTATATTTATATGCAAATTCTAAAGTAAGAACAATTGGAAAACGTCAACAGCAGGGTTCGAACCTGCGCGGGCGTAGCCCAACAGATTTCAAGTCTGTCTCCTTAACCACTCGGACATATTGACTGCCGATGCCAATACAGGAGTTTCAATGTAAATTTATAATAAAAATATGGGCCATTTTTATTGCCTTCGCTATCGGTTCGAATTGTACAAACAAGATCAAAACGGGTAGAAATTTGCAAAATATCGAAGTGGGGAGCTCTCCATTTGAAACTACACGGTGAGGTGAATTATATTTAAAGTTTTTCCTTTGATAAATAATTAAGCTGTTTGTGTATTAAGTATGTTGTTTTGTTTTGTTATGCGGAGCAATTTAATTATATTGATAATAAGGGTCTTTAATTAATAGTATGAATATGTTTATAAAAAAATAAATTGAATTTATGTTATTTCAAGTTTTAGGGATGAGGATGATAAGGTATAGTGGGACATGTTTTTGAAATAAGTATTTGGGATGTCATTTTCTAGTAGATAGTAAGGGATGATTATTTAAAAGAAATATTTTAAAATATAAATCAATTTTAATATTCATATTATAAGATTGATAAGTGTTAACAAGAAACTACAAATTAAAGATCTATGTTATTTCTACGTTAGTGTTGTGTTTTACCTTAGTGTGACGGATAAGGAAAATAATCAACATGTGCAATAGATTATAAAATAATACAAAGAAAAATAGACATATACTCATACACCATTCATACACATATAATCTTCATATAGCTATCATATATTCATCGTATCATCATACAGTACATTGTTATACATCCTTTACTTACCGTTCAATACAAGATTTTTCTTTCATATATTTCCCCCTTTACCTTCTATGACTATTATACATATCACAGTTCTCTTGTTTAATACAAGGGCATATCCCTATCCACATTCATTCATAGTTGTGCCTCTTTAGAGTTGTCATAATTTGTCTATATATCTTTTTGTCACTATTATATTGATTTGTGGTAACACTAACTAATTATGTACTACTTACATATATATTCTTAGTTGTCAGCATTTGGGGGCCTTGTGGGTTTTGAACATTGGCCTCCACTAGGCCACCCTTTGGTTTTTTAACTTAATAGGAGTTTCTCAAATCTATACTACCACTATCATCCCTCAAATTGAGACATGTCTTTTGCTGAAGACATGTTGGCTCTATTTTTCATGCTCAAAAATAATTCTAAGGTTGTTTCTTTTCAAAATTTATCCCAAATTCATACCACTATAAAAATTCTACCCTAAACTTGTATCAAAATCCTTCTTATAGTAGTTTAATCTTATAATTGTTATGCAAATGGTCACAAGTATTTGTCTACTAAAAATAGCTTATTATAAGTAGTGGACTTTCCCATTAATACTAATCAACAAGACCTCCATATCACTATTAGAAGTAATCTAAAGGTAATCTCTTAGTTGACACACATCTATCACAAGGATTATCATCAAAGCTAAACATAGGCTCACCAGTTCCATTAACTATTTCATTTGTGATATAATGTTGTTTATTTTCTTTTAAAAATTCAGAATTAGTATCTTTAGGGCTCCATCCAAGTCTATCATGTTATCATATGAGTTAAAATCTTGTGATATTTTTGTCTCCAAGTTATCAATCTAAAATTTTAAATCTTTTTGGGAGGTATACAAACTCAAATAGTAAATTGATATAGTTTATTGATAAATTATCACATGCCTACTCCATGTTACCAATTGTGTATTCAACTCTCTATGCATTGTGGTACATTTAACTTTGATTTCATCTAATTGATTTTTTCATATTCTTTAAAAATCTCCTCCTTAAGCTTAACCTTCTATATATCCTATCTATAAAGTTATACAAGTAACCCAATTATCATCATTCATAATTACTAATTCAAAGGTAATGATGAATCTACATTGACTTGAGGTAGCTATGATTATATTTTTGTCATTATTTTTGTTAATGTTTAAGTAATAGTCATATAATATGTCAAAAAAAATTCCCTAGCACTACTTTATAGGATATCTCCCATTTCAAACTATTGAATTGGGGAGATTTGTGTTAAATCCACTTGACAACCCATGATGTGGAGGTGGGAAAAGTGTGTGGCAAGGTAACCATCAACTAGATTTAATTTTATCCGGTAATGAATTATTGTATCTTCTCCATGGGATCATGTATTGGAAGTGAGAGTGAATCAACTAATACGTGTTTCTTGGGTGTCCCTACTCTATATTTTTTATCATAATAGTTTTCCATTGTCATCATTTGGTTTCTCTTTTTGATCTCGGTCAAATCTATTATCTAGAGTGTCATCTTATGGTGTCACCTATTTTTCTTTCCTTATAGTTTCTTTTTCTCTTGGTGATCCTAGGGTTTCTTCTTGTATTATTTCCTCTTCCTTTTCTTTATTGATGGATCACAATTTTTTAGTTTGGGCCACATATATGTCTTTCTACTCTCTATCTCTCTCTTCTTGTGTGGCACTATCATGTATATCTTTCACTAGTTCTTCTATAACTATTCCTTATATCCTATAGTCTATTTGATTTGATTTTCTTAATTAATCATTTCCTATTGTATCTTTTTCATGTAATAGGTTATTGTAATATTTGGTTGTTCTATCAATTATTTCACACATGTTACTTGTCATTTGGTTTCTTTTATTTTGTACAATAGGATTTCAACCCTCTACTTAGATCTCAATTCTTCATTTTAAAGATGTCTATTTGGAGATAATTTTAACTCTTGGGAAATTTTCTCCAATGAAAATTTTCATATATGCTCTCTTCTATTTGAGTTTCCTCATCTCTATTTTTTTATTGCATCTACTAACTCATTTAGAAAATATTTTTTTATATCAACCACGGGTAAGGGATTTCAACAATATCGACAATCATGGCTTAAATAAAAAAATATTTATTTGGTTTAGAGGAGGTTACATATTTTTTTTCTACCACCAATGGTTTTTCTTTAATGAAGAGTGATTTTTAGAGGACTTGTGGATTCAATACTTCCTCATTTTCCTTCTAAAATTGAGTTTTTGGGTGCTTTGATGGTGTGTTGGGTACTTCAACTTTCTTCTTTCTAATTTAACTTTAATTCCATTTCTTTTCTTTTTCCTAATTGACTTCTTTATCATTTTTTGTGATATATCCAATTTTATTATCTTTGAAAGTTCAATTAGAGCTGATTCTTTCTCTTCCTCCTCAAATAGTTAGACAAATGTGTTCTTAGTTTCTTATTTTTCCTTGTTCTTTCTTCTAAGGGGTCAACTTCATCATTTTTCTTGTCTACACTCATTCACAATAGTGATTCTATTGCAACTTATGTAGGTGAATCTATTTTTTCCTCTCCTTGTTTATATTGTAATAGTTGTGTAGTATGAATTATGTAACAAATTATAGTGACTATTTCTAGCTTTGTATCTCCTAGGGTTTGTTGGGTATTTGAATCTTTGGTCTTGAATGGTGAGGAGCCTATTTTCAAACTATCTATTTATGCTTAACAATATTTTTTTTCTTGTTTCTTTATAGTGGGTAGATAATTGATATTTCTATAATTATATGGGGTTTTGCATCCTATTATATCCCCCATTTTTAGATAGCATGTTCCCTTCTCAATATTTTCTTGTGCTTCCTATTTATTTTTCTTATCCATAAAATTTGTATATGTTCTAAACTACTCCACCTTATGATCTTTAGGGAGGGTTAGTAGGGCTTTAGAATTGGCAATTATTAGGTCATTGGAGACCTCCTATGGTAATCTAGGTACACTCAAGATCTTCTAGTCTCCACCACCTACATGTATAAAAAAGTAGTATCTATTAAATGAAAGTTATTTCATTCTAGTATCTAATCTATATAGGAGTGAATTTGCACCCATTACACAAATTCCCCTTTTACACATCTTCACCTTAGAAAACCAAATCCGAAGGTGAAATTCCGCATAAGCCTGCTGCCTTCGTTCCCTCGATATTTATTTTGTGTGTCAGTAGAGGAATAATTGTCGGGGACACCCACGAGGCGTGCAGATGTATGTGTGGTGTGCTTACGTCCCTAGTAAATTCCCACATTTGGAGTCTGTAGAGGTGTTACACTTCCCATTGGAAGTCGAATTGTAATGCCCCCTTCGATGAACCGACCCGAATATGGTTGTTTCTTCGTTCTCTACTTCAACTCCATTATTCCTTCATTCATTCTAGACTCTAAGCATGCTAAGAATTCAATTCAAGCTCTAAGCATTCAATCCATCACTCTAGCAACATTTTTGTGTTTCATAGAAACAACATCAACACTCCATCAACTATGTAGAGCAAGTGTAGAACCAACACCATTGCAGCAAAGGCTTGATTCCTCTAATTTTCTCCCCCATTAGCTAGTGAGCTCCTGGTGGAGGTGGTAAGCTTTCTACTCATCTCCTCTACAATTTGGTTGAGTAGCATAACACTTCTTTGTAGTGCTTTTGTTCTCTTTATTTCATTTCTTGCTTTATCGTACTTCTTCTCCATTATCATTATCTTGGTTTTTCGTGGACATGGGAACACCAAAACAGGGGTCTGACTAAAGCAAACCGCTATACAGCCCCCCAACAAATTTCCTCTCTCTTATGTGCTGGTGGAAGCATTCTTGGAGCTAGCTAGCGAACGAGCACCTTTGTGAGATCATCCTTGCCATCCTTACTCTTCTTATTTGCTTTATCATATTCATGCATACTTTATCTACATTCTATTGTTGTTTTGGCCTTTCGAAAGTAGCTAGCTAGGTCGTTAGTCCATTTTCTTGTGTCTAAACTTGTCTCTTTAGTCCTCTAGTCGTATGGACACCAATGCACTTGAGAGATGCTAGTGCACCACGCTATCATCTCAGAGTTGCACTTTTATCCTCTGGTAAAGAGCTACCTGAGACACAATGTTGACCCCAAAAACCAACATTCCTAGCCCCATTTTGAGTCTCGGGTCTACATAGTGATCGAAGGGTCTTATAATCCTCATCATTATCATCTTGAGTTTCCTAACACTCCCTTAATATGAGGTAAGTTAGGGCAGCCTCCTACTCTCGTCCCTCCATGACCTGGGGCCTTGATGTGGTTGGTCCTCTCTCTTAAATTTTTGGTGAACCCAATGTGAATCAATGTCTACTCATTCATTGGTGTTTAGGCTTTTCCCTTGTACCCTCTAATCATCATAATCCTGAGGGTTGTGAAGGTTTATGAGCATCACAACCTAGTCCACGACCTCTAGGTATATTGTTAGGAGAAGTATACGACACCTTCCGATGGAGAAGATGAAGGTCACCTCTAGTTTCTCTACTAGTCTTTTCTTTGGTTCTGTAGTTGGCCTTACTACTTAGGAGAAGGTGTCATGGGGTGAGTCGAGATTCTTTGATGAAACTAACCATGTCCCTACTCCTCCTGAATCTCCCACATCATCATCCATAGATGAGAGTGATGTTGTCCATATCCCTTCTGATTATGTTTCTAGTCTTAGCAAAGGGTTGGGTGAATTGAAAAATCACTTGGAGAAAAACTAGAATCTCGCTAGGGTTGCTAAGGTTATCAAAAAAATAAAGTATATGGTAGGAAAACACCAAATAGGCGTAGAACTCTTGGTTAGTCTCACTATTCTGACTGAAGTGTGTGCCCCTTCGAACCATGGTAACATGATATGAGGTGGCCCCTTTGAATAAAATGAGAGATAGTTAGGAGTTTTATGCCTCCCACATCCGTGTACATGGCCGACATGGCCCCTTCAATCAGTATACCTGTTGCTTCCGAAAAAATTGAAACTATCAAAGTAAACAAGACCCCTCTGGTTTTTCACTTCATAGCTCCTGTCACCTCCAATAGTGGAGGATTTTGCGGGATGATCAATGGAGGCTTTGGAAATGGTAGCTTCGACGATGGAGGTGGCACTAGTGGAAATGGTTCTGGTGGAGTTCATGGTGTTGGGGGTTGCTCCGGTGGAGGTCACGCTAGTGGCAATGGCATTAGTAGTGGCTCCAACAGTAGTCATGTCAGTGGTTCTGGGGGTGGCTTTGGTGGCGGTTCCAATGGTCCTATATCTTCTAATGACCCGTTCTTAACACTCTTCTTCAAAATATGGGGAAGATGCAAAACTAGTTGGTGAATATCTCCCAAGCCTCTTCCCAACCTATCTTCCAGTCCTTCTTCTGACATAGCCCATTGTTAGTGGCAATCCTAAACACTCCTTTCTCACAAGGGATGGAGATTCCTAAGTTCAAGAAATATAGAAGCAAAGGGGGGACCCACAAACACATGTGTCTGCCTTTAATGCCTTATGTCCGGACTTATTCCATCACCACACATTGATGGAAAAGCTATTCACCCGATCTCTCAAGGATACAATGCTTGAGTGGTACTTCTCCTTGCATGAAAATTCCATCTTTACGTTTGATCAGCTTGTGAACCAATTTCTACGATAATTCCAAGCCAACATCAGACCTAAGATGATCTTCTATGACCTTTTCTTGTGCAAGCAAGGAGATAATGAGAAGATTACCAATTTATAGCGTGATATCAAGCACTCTTTTCACAAATCTCATACCCATTACCTAATTTTGATGTGCAAAAGGTATTCATAGGGAACTTATAGAGGCCTTGGCAAGAGAAGTTTTCCCTTATGAAATACCCCTCTTTCGCGCATTTGTGTGCAGCCCTATGGGAGTATCAATAGATGGTAGTCCAATTCGATGGACCTTCCTCATGCTCCCATCTTGAA